>NEWO01000019.1:221791-247043 GCA_003013225.1 Phalaenopsis aphrodite | reverse complement strand
TATATATATATATATATATATTTACAAGGCCCACGTAAATGAAACCAATCGTGCGAGGGAGGCGAGGCTAAGCGTTGTTCGGCGCAGAGAGGAGAGGAGATGAGCGTGGCTTCGGTGTGGCAGGAAGGAGTCGAGTGATCGTCGTTGAGAGGAGAGGCGATTCGAGCTTCGATCGGGAGAGGGAGGCGGCTGAGTGATGGCAGGCAAGCGAGGTCTCGGTCGTGCGCGAGAAGGAAACAAGCGAATGGGGCTTCAGTGCAACAGGAAGGAGTCAAGTGACTTCGTAAAGAGAAGAAGCGAGCCGAGCTTCGATCGGGAGAGCGCAGGCGAGCGGGCCAATATATCTTTCGCTCCAAATAAATGCGGATCGCAGTGTCATACCCGCAATCCGCGTTTAATACTAAAATGAGAGCGACGTTTAGGGATACAAAGTCAAAACACATTATTCAAACAATGAGTGACGTTTTAAAAATGCAATCGCTATGAATAAGCTCTCTCAAACGCATCCTTAAAACTATGCTTCACAGTTCACACTCAAATTAATTTATTTAAAATTATATATTTTTAATATTTTTATTCAAAACATGATATATATATATATATATATATATATATATATATATATATATATATATATATATATATATAATACAATGAGACAAGAATTATGGAGGCCGAATGGTGGTATAGTGCTGCCCGAAAGAAAATGATATTTATTTATTTTCAACAAGCGATGTTTTATTTATAATTATTTATTATAATTTGATTTCCAAATAAATGTCCTATTTACTTAAATTTCAGCTGTCGGTCAAGTAATGATTTGAGCCATTCTACCGAGTTTAGAGACGGTGAAGAGCCATTATGAGACGGATGTTGTCCAAGTTAATTATAATTAAAAAAATGATTTTATATGATTAAAATAATTTTTTTTTGTCTCAAAGGGACAAAAAATAAAAAAAATATTTTATCAGGAGTCCAGATACATAAATGCATCTGGACTCCAATAAAATAGAACCACGTGTTAAAAAAATTATACTTTAATGTATGCTCCTCCTTTTTCAGATATCTGATACAATTTCATTGAAGTCTTAATGTAGAACATTAGATGCATTAAAACTCCTGTTGATGTAATATTTTTTTCAGACTTTCCAGTCCTTCAATTGGTTAAGACAAAATTTTCTTATTTTATTATTTTTATATTAAAAATTTAAATTAAAAATACGGGCATGGCAGTGCCAAAGAATTTATGATTAAGAGCTATTATATATTATACCCTTTCAACAAAAATTAAATTAGCCATATATTAAACAATAGCCTTACTTTTTATATAATTATGTGAAATTAACTTTGATCATCACGAGTATAGCATTAATGATCTCTTGTTAGCAAATTAAACATCACATTATGCAAAATTACTTATTAAGTGTAAAGATAAAAAGGGATGAAAATAATTATAGAATTTTAAGAATGAATAATAATAATAATGGATGATGATGATGATGGAATAAGAAATGCTTTCATTGATATAATCTCAATCATAAAATTCTTGATATACCACCAACAAATTTTCATCATCTAACATGAATTTCGAGGAGTGACACGAATCTCGAAATGATATTTTAAGCAAAAAATATTCAAATCTTGATAAAAGTCATCAAGAGCTCTAATTTTTAGTAAACTTATAGTCAAACTAACATGTTCAATGAAACGGGCTTAATGATATGAAAATCAGTCCAATCCAAGTCAAATCAAGCTCAGTCAACTCATTAAAACATACTTAGAAAATTTATGAATACATTTGGAAAGTCAAACGGCTGTTAAATATGACAAGTTTATACTCAAATCGAGCGGCTCAACAACACGAATCCAACGAGCCCAAGATCACTCAATTCTAATATCATTAATGCACTCAAATATCCATTAAACATCGCATGATTGTGGGAAGCTCTTCAAACCATCCGATCAAAGTGGTTCATATTTCTGCATTAATTGCACCCAGAAGACTATAAATAGAGTCTAATCCCTCTCATGAGGGAGGAGGAAGTCTAACTGAGGTCTTGAGAATAAGTTGCAGCTCAGCATCGCCATCAATCGTCGTCGACCACCGCCGACCTCCATCGTCGACCACCGTCGGCCGTCGTCAACAACTGCTGACCTTCGTCGTCCACCTTCGTTGATCATCGACGACCACCGTCGTTGACCACTGTCGACCGTTGTCAACCTCCATCTATCGTCCTCAATCACCACGTCTTTAGTCGACATTATAATCTGAAAATTATAGTTATCATTTTTCGTCTGTAGTACAAGAGATTTCTGTAATCATCAATCAATAGTAGATTTCCGCAACTGGGCCAGACCCCGTTGTTTTTCCCCTAACGGGTTTTTCACGTAAAAACTTATGGAGGCCTCCCCGCTTTTTTCTATTTCATTCGCGTGTGTACTGAACTTTCGTACAATGCTAAGAAAATAATTTGTTACTCTACCACCACGAATTTTCCTAGCAAGCATTAGTTCTAATTCATAATTTTTTGTTCAATAAAATTTGGCATTTTTTTTTTTGTCTTAGTCAACATATTTATGAAATAGTTGATTAATTTTTAAAGCAAAGATAATTTCATTTTCATTAAGAGGAGAATCGCAAAATGGCATGGTGCCACTGAATAAATATTATTAATGTAATTTATAAATGGATAATATATAGATAGCCAATAGAGAAAGTGATTGATTTTTAAAGTAATTGATTAACCAATGTGAATTGGCGTGGAAGCTTATGGAGGTGTTGACAGAGTATGTAAAGTGGACATTTAAAAAGCCATTGAAAATCTCTTTGTCATGACTAGGGCTGTAAACGAGCCGAGCTTGAGCGAGCTCAGGCTTGGCTCGTGTTCGGCTCGTTCGAAATAGCTCGTGTTCGAAATCGGCTCGTATTCGAAATCGGCTCGTGAACAGTGTGTTCGTGTTCGGCTGGATTTAAATATTCGTGTTCGTGTTCGGCTCGTGCTCGGCTCGAAATTGGCTCGTTAACTAAAATTGAGAAAAATAGATGTAAAGTGTGGGATTCGAACCTGGATCAAATCTATACAAAAGAAGACCTTAACCACATTGCCACATGAGGTGTTATGATTTAAATTTAGACATAAATATATATAATATATTATTATATAAATAATATATGTAATATATTGTTATAAAAAGAGTTGCATAATTTTTTTTCGAGCCATTTCGAGCCGAACATGAGCGAACAAACTGTTGTTCGTGTTCGGCTCGTTTACATTTCGAGCTTAAAAATTTGTTCGTGTTCGGCTCATTAGGCTTAACGAACGAGCCGAACACGAGCTGCTTAACGAGCCGAACACGAGTTGTTCACGAACAACGAGCCAAATTGACAGCCCTAGTCATGACCCTTTGATTGTTTGAGCAAAAGGGCTCTACCTTAATTTGGTGCTATATATGTCCACTTTTATGCTATTTCTATGTAAGAGATGAGTATTATTTATGTAAAAAATATTTAATTTTTGATAATTTGAATGGATTCCCTGGTGACCTTGGTATTGCTACATGAAAATAATTGAAAGAAAAGGCTTTTATTTGAATATGTAAGTGCCTATTGAGGTATAGAAATGATATTTTAGAGAGATTGAACAAAACATAAATTTTGAGTGGAGAAAATTCACACTAAATGATTTCAATGAGGGTGCCATCAAAACTCACCTTAGCAACGGTATTTGACTACCAAGCAATGACTTGTTGTATGATTGAAGAATGATATTGATCAATGGTCTTGCACTTTGGATTAGTGATATGAATTTTAGTGAAGTGGTAACAAATGTTTATATTGAATACCTTCATCTTTTTGAGAGTTAATTTGTTGAGGTTCACACATCTTGTGTGTTGTGATGGTGGAAACTGGTTAATCTCTTAAATAATGTTCTGTGACATCTGAAAATTGGAGAGAAGCGAGTGCAACAATAGAGAGGAGGGAATGGGCTAAATTAGGAATGAATGAATGTGAGAGATAAGAAGGTACAAGTCGAATCAGAGTTGAATGGCATAAGATGGTTTTATAGAGAGCAGCTAGCATGAATGTTGTTGCTGATCTGAAGAGGAAGGAAGTGCAAATCTTTGATATGAGATATTTCTCAATGTGGAGGAAAAAGAATGGGACATGTAAGAAATGCATATGATAAAAAGTCAAGTATGAAGTTCAGTATAATATTTATAATATGAGACATACATTCACCAAGGCAGCTCGTTGGAAGGAATTCAAATGGAGGATCACATCACATTTCTACAAGAACAAAGCTGTTGATATGGATTGGCGAGGTGAGGGAGATGGCATCTATTGAAAAGAGTTGGACGATAGAGGATTTAGAGATCGATCTCAACCTGCACCTAATTTCTATGAAGTGAGACATAAAGAACAAAAGTAAGGTAGTCTTGGAATAATGAGACGTGACATGGGGGAGCTTTGTAATCCTATGGATAACATTCTTTGCATGAACATTCTAGCTCCAAATAGCTCACATGAAGGTTGAGGGAAGCTTGAGCAAATTTAAAGGGAACCTATCCATGACACTGGAAAGATTAGGAAATATTTGTAAAAATGATAGGATTAAAATCACAATTGTAAAGCACATGTGGTTCTTATGTGAGAATGCTTTGTTGGAGCAGATTGTAATGTGATGAAGTCTTATTAATGAACTACATACAGAAGAAATGTCAGCACGAATCTTAGAGGGATCAAGCAGTTGGATTGTTGATCAAAATTATATGAAGCGATCGACTAACTTGGCGCATCCACTCAGCCGACCACTAGATCCATCAACTATAGACGGACGGTAGAATCAGTCTGCCGACAAAAGCAGTCAAGGCTTAGGCGACCATCAACTAAAGAAAAGTTAGTTATATTAATTACCAAGCATAATATTCAATAGTCACAACTATTCATCGAAGTCACGTCTATTCGGTTATTTGTATTAGAGATGTGGTTAGATTAGCCGCCCAGAAATATGAGAAAACTCTGATAGACCCTCAAACTAATAAAGTAGTATAATTAATTATGTAATTGTAAATTTAAGCCACTTATGATTATAGATAGGGGCAATTCTATGAATAAAGGGTCACACACCCATTTTTTCAGGTTGACAATCTGTCTTTCTCTCTCTCTCTATTTATGCTCTAAATCTTAAGGCGTGTCTACACAAAGGCAACTTGGGATTCAACATGACAAAAGCATGAAGCTAAGAAAGATAATATAATAACAGTAAGGTTTTTAACATTTGACAAAATGACCTACATCCACAAATATTGTAGTAGAAAGAATGAAATTGTCACATTTGTTTTTCCAACAATAACAGTAATTATAACACCATATTTACAAATAATAAAAAGCTGTGTAGCTAGGGTTTTTAATTAAAAAATAGAATAAAAATAGATTAAATTATATCTAAATCATGTTTTATTATAAATTATAAGATTTAAATCTCGTCCCAACTCTTAACATTTTATGGCTGCGTGAATAGGATTTGTCAAAACTTCTCTTTGTTTTAGAACAGCTCGTGTTCGACTCACTAAGTAAACGAGTAGAACACCAACATTTTTTTTTTATTCGAAATACAAACAAGCCGAACAAAAAATGCTGATATTTTTTAACGAGCTAAACACAAGTGAAGTCTGGGCTCACTTGTGCTCTGCCCATTTACAACCCTACTCGTAGCATCAGGCCTAAGTTGTGTAAAAAACAGTTGAAGATTTCCAAACATACCACTCAATTTTCATGCATTCACTTGACCAAAATCTAAGATTTAATTTTTACATGTAAGCATGTCATTTTTACCTAGAAATGAAAATATATATTTTATTTTTTAAATGTTAAAATGATGATATTTTTGATGTGATATTAAAGATTTAGGTGGGAATATTTTTTAGGGCTTATGAATGATTAAAGGGTCCGTTTGGGGCAGCTTATAAGTGCGGGCGGCGTTTTCAAAACGCTGTCGTAATGTTTGGTTCGCACATTTCACCAGCTTATCCGAAACTGCGTTTGGATTTTTTTACTAAACGCAGGCCGCGGGTTGACCCTTGCGGTCGGCCCGCGCGTTTCAGCATATGCACCTTATCCTTATCCTGAAACGCACAAGCTGCCCCAAACGGACCCTAAGCTATTAGAAATATATCATAAATTTCTACAATTTAATTGCTTGAGAATTGAGATCAAGCTGAAATTAAAGAGATATATATTTTAAGTGATATAAAAATTAAATTTTATTTTGACTCGGGCTGTATTTTATCTTTTTTTTTTTGTGCATTTTACCATTACATTAAAAATAAATATATTAAAACAAAACTCATAAGGTCAATTTAGTATCACGTATTTTTTTTTAATTTTATTTATATTATAATTTGAATTAAAATATATATGATTATGATTGTTGTTTTCAAAAATATTTAAAATAATGTTTAGATATTTTGAAGATTTTTAAACCTAAGCTAGATATTTTATTTTCAAAGTAAGCTAATTTTTATATCACTTTTATTTTATTTTAATTTTTAATTTAAGTTAAAATATATTTGACTGTGATTATTGTTTTCAAAAATATTTAAAATAGTATTTAGATATTTTGAATATTTTTAAAATTAAGTTTGATATTTTTTTTTTGTTGTAAGATACTTCTTACATCATTTTTATTTTATTTTTTATTTTTATTGTATTTTATTCATTATTTAATCTGAATTAAAATATATTTAATTGTGATTTTTGTTTTCAAAAATATTTAAAATAATTTTTTAGATATTTTAAATACTTTTAAAAAGAAGTTAGATATATTTATTTTTAACATAGGTTAATTTTACAACTCTTTTATTTTTTTTATTTTATATTTTCTATTTTGCTTTGTTTATATTTTAATTTCAATTAAAGTATATTTGATTACTATTATTGCTTTCAAAAAAATTTAAAATAAATTTAGATATTTTGCATATTTTAATAATTATTTTTTAATATTTTTAATAATAAGTTAGATAATTTTTTTTTTAAATGAGTTAATTATTACATCAATCCATTGCCCCTCCATCATCATCAACCGTCACTGTCTCTGCCACTCAATGCCAATTGGATGCTCTTTTTTGTGTCTTTCTTCCTCAATTGAACGTATTTGAAATGTACACCGAAAAAAATGTATTTATTTATTTATTTTGACACCAATTTATCAAAGTCATTTTTTTTACATTTCTCGAAAAGCATTTAATTATTTTATATTTATTAAATATATAAATTTTAGAAACATCCAACCAAACAATATCTCTAGAACTTGCATTTGATAGCTCGAGATGAATAGCACGAAACCTAAAATAATTTTAAAATAAAAAATATTCAAACTTCAATTAAAAATCATTTAAAACTCTGATTTCAACAAACTTACATTCAAACTGATCGGCTCGACAACACGATCCCAATGACACTAAAATTAGTCCAATCTGATATAGATCAAGCCTCAATCAAGTCATTAAAACACATTTAGAAGCTTTGGTGCATAATTGAAAGGTGAAATATATTCCAAATATGACAAACTTATATTCAAATTGATTTTCTCGACAAAAAGAATCCAACAAACCCAAGAACGTTTAATTTTGACTTTGTTAAGACATTCAAATGTTCACCATACATCATATGATTGAGGGAATCTATCTAGCTGTTTCGTTGAAGTGATATGGATTCTTTCCTAATTTTCCAGACTCTATAAATAGAGTCATATCCCTTTCATAAAGAGGGACCTCAGTCTTGAACTGGACAAAGAGCTGTGCTGAAGTGAATGAGCTAAAGTGCATACGTTGAAGGTTTGGTGAGCGTCACTTGCTTCTACAACCGCTGCACATCATAGACTACTGTTTACTGATCATTGTGGACCACTGTCGGCCACCAAGTGGACCACTGCCGGCCACATTTTTGTCATCACAATAGCAAACCCCTTGCAGAATGATAGTGTACACCATAGTATCCAGACATAAGTTATGAAACAACGACACGCCTCAAAAACAGTGTAATAATGTACTTCAAATATAATATAACGATGCACCTCGAATACAATACAGTGATGAGCCCCACATATAATGCGATGACCACCCTCGAAGACGGTATGACAATGCACTTTGAAAATGGTCTAACAATGTACTCTGAAAAAAGTGTAATAATCTACCCAAAAATTTGGTGTAATAATGAGCCCCGCATATAATGCAACAATGCGCCCCAAAGACTGTATTAATGCACTTGGAAGATGTTGTAACAAGGCACCCGACATATAATGACTTTATCGAACTCTTGAAGTTCTTTCCTTGAATCTCTTTACTACGACCTACATGACCAACTACGTCCTACGTGGCTTATAGCTTACGTAGCTCCCACACACCGCCCTCTATGGCCTATAGGTGCTATCACAATTTACTACTACGTCTTATGTGACCAATTATGACATGTGTGACTCATAGCTCCTACAACTCCTAACTTTGACCTCTATGGCCAATCGATGCTTCTGAAGCAACCATCTACAATCTGCTTGATTAACTACTACCATGACTTTCAATTATGACCTCTAAAACCAGCGGGCACTATAGTCACCCTCTACAAAATTCATAGTGAGATATTGTCTTTATAACAATCAACTATGACACTATCGGTCTGTTGGGTAATGTGGAGACCCGGTCCACCGAATTTAATTAGCTTCATAATTAAGTATATCTTCTACCACTCACGTACCACACCTACCTACCGCTCACCTACCACATCTCACCTACCGCTCACCTACCTCCCACCTACCACTCTCATGGTTTCTATAAATAGTCTCTTTTGGTTTAAAGGAAAAGTCAAGCCAAGCCAAGTAAAGCCAAGCAAGACCAAACCAAGTCCTCTTGAGACCTAAGAGAGAGAGGAAGAGAGAGAGAGGAAAGGAGAGAAGAAAAGAGAGATTTTCTTGTAAACGTCGAGACGCTCGACGGCGTAATTCCTTGAAGAAATAAAATCCTCTGCAGCTCCGTGAACGTAGGTAAATTTGTCAAACCACGTAATTTTTTGTGTCGCTCTGGTATTTTTTTGCGTGCAATTTTACTCGTTTCATTTTTTTTATTGTCGTCGTTTTTCACAACACGGTCTATTAACATTGTTATAGTTAAGACCTACAACCAAATTACGGCTTTTATGGATCAACTACGGTTGCACCTCTATGATGATCAGCTCAGTAAATCAATCTTTTCTAAATCAGAAGAAATGATGAATCTATGTACTTATAATTACATAGTGGATTATTTTAACCATACAAGGCTAGTTTCTTTTTTTCCTTTCCACGTATTTCCACATTACTTTTCTTTAATAAGTTTGTATGTTGTATATTCATCCAATACTAACACGCTAAATTATCAATCCATCATTGTGAATCTTTCGACACACATTAACTCTCATGAGGCTCCAAACTTATTAATTTGTATTTTAATTTTTTC
Source organism: Phalaenopsis aphrodite (assembly GCA_003013225.1). Lineage (NCBI taxonomy): Eukaryota > Viridiplantae > Streptophyta > Magnoliopsida > Asparagales > Orchidaceae > Phalaenopsis > Phalaenopsis aphrodite. The sequence goes on along the minus strand of NEWO01000019.1, from coordinate 237,554 downwards.
TTCTCTTTTAAATTTCAAAACTTTTCATTGAGTGATGACTCATTAACTCCCTCTAAGAGTGTAATGAGTCAATCGAGCACGATTCATACCGACTCAAGCTTCAACTTGATTAATTAGTCGAGTTTGAACTTGATCTTAAGCTTAACACTACAAATTCGAGTTGGCTTATGTGCTCGCTCATTTATTATTAAGTAGAATAACTATTATAACTCAGGCAATTGTTAAATGTTGCTTTCTTGATGTCCAACTCAGTATTTTATATTCTTTGAAGAGCTTTCTTGTGGGACTATGGATAGATTATATGATTTTATCTCAACAATTGTCGTAATTCCCTTTCCCATCCCATTTATTTGCATTTTCTTAATTCAAAGTTCTATGGACAAGAGCCCTGTCCTCATACTTAATTAAAAAAATTAGTATTTAAATATTATTTTCTTAGATAAATTAATTAATTGCGCTTTTGTAAGAAAGAATCTCTCATTTTTTTATTTAAAAGAAACCAGCTTTCTTCGTTTCAATTAAAAATGCACAATATTTAGGAAAGTAAAATATCCAAAATACAGCGTACGGATTGATTCGAGGAAGTACAACAGCTGATGAACATAATGTTCGCCTTTAATTAAACTTTGATCAAAACTTTAACCAGATCATAAATCTCGAACTCTTAGATTAAGTTTCCAATCAGAAAGTCAGATTAATCCCATAAAAAAGTGATTTTTAGAACTCTCAGAGCAGCCAGAAACGCTCGAGAATCTGAAATTCTGTTCTTTTCTACTCCACCCTGTTCGCCGGCGCCGAAGCAGCCCATACGGAGGCGGAGACAAGCCGGCCCGACTTCCAACTCAACACGATCTTATTCATCTCGTCCTCCTCAATTCGATAACCCTCATTAAACAAACCAAGCAACAGCTTCGCCTGCCAATGGTTGAAGTAGCTAAGCTCCACCCTACGAAACTTAGCTTCCGCCATCCACTCCGACCAACACTCCAACCTCTCTTCCTCTCGCCGGCGAAACACCTCTTCCACCGCTCCGGCGATCCTCGGCCCAAAAACTACATTCTCCACCATCTCCCTGGCCCAACTCTGCTTCAAAAACCCTGCCTCCAACGCATCCCACATCGTCGAATACCTCTGCACTTCCTCCATAAACCCACCCAAAAACCCTCCTTTTCTCCCCGCGCCTGCAGCCCATCCCTCCTCCTCCACCAATGTCACCACCCTAGCGCCGAACTCCGCAGCGCCTGCGAGAAACGACCGAATCGAAGCAGGGGAGTGATGCTTGTGATGCGGCGCGTGAAGTGCGCAGTTGAACACGATTGCTTCCCCTCTCAGCGTCTTCACCGCCGTCGGCCGGAAACAACCCTCCCGATCAAGCCGACATTGAGCAAACGAAAACGACAGACCGATGGACGCCGCAAAAGCCGCCAGCTTACTCCCTGTTTCCTGCACCGCCGCCGAAGCAGACTTCCGCCCTGCTGTCAAAGCCGTAATCTTCACATGCGACGGCGGAGGACCGTCTTTTCTCGACACAAAAGCCTGCATCAGCGGAGCCCACTGAGCTCCCTCCATTATATCAAAGTCCACGATGTGAACCCGCCGCTCGCCGCCGACTGCCTCCACGATAGCTTGGTTGGCTGTAAAATGGCCGAAGTTCACGTACGGCGAAGTATCGCGAAGCAGTTGGGACGCCGCCGTGACCGTGATGTTATCAACGGTGGAACAATTCACTTCAGCTTCGTTGTCCATAAGTAGGCGTTGTAACGCCTTAGCGAAATGCGCGATGAGACGCTCCGTGCCGGAGCTTGAAGCTGGTGGAGGAAGCAACTCCTTGAGCCGAGCCAATATCACTTTCGAAAGTTCGCAGCTTTTGTGATCGCCGGCGAGGGCTTCCGCTGCCGCCATTAAAAGGTGGATCAGCTTCACCTCCCTGTCGATCTCTCCGGCTGTGGAAAGCAGGAGAGGTTTCTCCGGCGGCACGGCAAAGGTTGCGTTACTTCCAGTGGGTGACGACCAGTGATCGAAACTCTCCGGCGAACTTCCTGCGGGGGTATATACATCACTAAGGTCTTCTTCCATTGAAACCGGGAACCATTCGTTAACCGGAGACCAGTCCGGCCAGCCGACCATGGTTGCAGCGGCGGAGTTATAGCCGGGGTAGTAAAGATCCGCCACGTCCACCATGGCGACTTCCATATGCTCTGAAACAAGCTACAAAACTTCAATCTAAGAAGTATATTCAGCTGGTCTTATATAAATGGGTTCCTTCCTGTGGTCATCAGGTTGTAATTTAAAATAAAAAATTACAATAAAAATCAGAAGAGGTGCTGTTGATCGATAGTGAAATGTATATATTGTATATAAGAGAAAGAATATTAAACAGGGGAGGAGTCGGAAGAAAATTAAGATGGAGAGAAGAGAAAGAGGGGTTGTGGTTGGAAGATCTGTTCAAAGGTGCTACAAATGGCGAGCTTTAAATCAGGGGAAAATAAATTTTATATTTTATTTGAAGAAAAATTTCTGCTTTGCAATCTAAGGAAGATTTTATATACGGCCGGCAGCAGCTTCACATGCTGAAATACTTTTGATTGGTGGGAGGAGTGAAGCAAGCGAGGACGTGTTCTTCCGGAATTTTGAATCTCCATCGACATAATTAAGGAGTAGAGATTGGACGAATCTTCTTTTAATAGAAAATTGACGATAGAGAGAGAGAGATTGGCGGCGTCAAATCTTAGGAAAAAGATTTTACAGGATTTTTTTCTCTTGCAAATATAGTAGGAACAGCTGAAAGATATTTCTGTAAATTTAATTTGGAATTAACAAATTATTTCTTTCAAAATCACTTTGATTTTTTGTGTTTTCAATCCTAGATATGGGAGAAAATAGAATTACACTAATATTTTTTTTTTCAGATATGGGTGATTTGGATTATATGATTTGCACTGGGTATTACATGTATAGTTCCTCACCCCACAGTTGAGAAATGGTTGAACACACTTCGGAGTTACAACGTCGGTGCACTACTGAATTTGTTGTGAGAAGTGGGCAACGGAGATCGACATATGATGGTCAACAGCGGTTGGCGGTGATCGATGATAGTTAGTGATGTTCAACGGCGATCGAAGATGGTCAAAGACAGTTGATGGTGATAGATGAAGGTCGATTGGTGTCTGTTAGAAAAATCTTGATTTTGATATGAATGGGCTAATTTGGATACTCAATAGTTTGGAAACAATAACACAATCTATTTCATAAGATGAGATCCAAATTAAAATTTTTCTATATAGGTTAGAATTATACACTTGGAAGATTTCTAAATTCTGAACTCCCACTAAGTCACATGAGTTTTTATCTTTGATTGTGCAACTCACAAATTCTATTTGAGGTTAAAGACGACATGTATAGTCCTAGGATAATACGCGATGTATAGTGTCACTATGATTCTCCAAACTATGACATGTGATATCACTATATATTCAGACCAAGCTAACTTGAGGTGCATTTGGTGTGAAAAATTAGGGCAACGAAATCCAGCTGATGTGTGAATATTGATCATTTAAATCAGTTCATTGATCCTAGCAGAATAAAAGAGTAAAGTTGTACCTAGTTGACAACAATGTGTGATCGTATGCAAGGTTGACTAAGTAGACTAAGCCTAATGTATAAGGTAGACCTGTCTAAATAGGTAAGAAATGATTAATTAAATAATTATAACATAGATCCATGCATACATGCATACATATATACAGAAACTCAACTGCTCAACTCATTGCAGCTTTTTGTAGGAGAAATTTGATCTCATGTTCTTAACAATAAACTTTGATGTCAGAGTGATCTGAACTCACATCCATTACAATAATATTATTGATGTCTTGGCAACAAAGCTTGTCAACTCCTAATGATCTTGAGATTTTATAGTTGCCATAAAGAATGTTGGGAAAATATTATGAAAGTTGCAAAATTTCATGTCCTAAGCTCTTAGTTAGCTAGGGTCTAAGGCTTTATACCAGAAGGTTGACTTCTGAAGAAATGAATAATCTATCTAAGTGTCCCTAATTAATGAATGCTTATCATAAAATGAATAATACTTTTTACAACTCCTTAATTATAATAAATATATCAGCGATTTTCAAATGAGGAATAAATTTGTGTGAAGTAGTTTGTCGACTTCAATTGAGCGGGTCGAGTTCTGGAAGAATTATTGTGTATGGATGATCAGATATATAGACAACAGTGGTTGGGGAGGTTCGTTGACCTCAAATTCACATATATGAGATGTGGCCTTGTCATCTACTGTTGTTCGTACGTGTGGTGTCTGTATGTAATAATTTTTCTGAGTTATGATGGTTAGATTTCAAGAATTACTTTGGCGGCCTGGACAAATCGGTCGTTGCCGAGTTGTGCGAGTATCCCTACTGTAAGACAAAATTTGTTAGTTGACTTCAAGGTTGAGTACATCATTCGAGTGGTTTGACTTAGTTCTCTTGGTGAGTCTAATAGGTTGTTGCTGCTTAAAGTACTACACAAAAGGAAAAAAATATATTTTGCTATGCAGTATAATAAGAAGGATATTTTCCTCTTATAATCTAAAATAAGATAATAAGACAAACCAGACCAATCTATGGAATGGTATTATAAGACTAGATAAAACAGCCTGTATTTTAATGTGGATTTGTGCTTTGACCATTATCCAGTTTTATAAATATCTGCCTCGACTGTACAAAATGGGCCATTTACGTGCATTTTTATCACCAATTTCCTATGTATTTATAATTCTAACAACTAAACTTTGCATTTTATTTTATACCACTCAAATCTTTCATATCATATATAAAAATATCATTTTTTTTAATTTTCTAAATGTATTACAAATCTTTTCATGCATAAAAAAAGTATATATATATATATATATATGACGCGTGCTAGAAAATTCGTGGCGGTAGAGCAATGGATTATCGTATTAGCATTGCACGAGAATTCAACACACACTCAGATAGAAATGAATCGAGCTGTAATCACAACAGAAGTTTTTACGTGGAAAACCCGTAAAAGAGAAAAACCACGGGGTCTGGCCTAGTTGTAAAAATTTACTATAAGTTGATGATTACAGATGCCCCTTGTCCCACAGGCGGGAAAATGTTACTAACTTTCCACGTTACAACGTCGACTGATGACGTCTAGTAAGCGGTGGTTGACGGAGGTCAGCGGTGGCTAACAGCAGTCGATGACGGTCGACGGTAGTTGACAGAGCTCATCGGTGATCGGCGGCGTTCAACGGTGGTCGACAGAGGTCGGCGGTCGTTGTCGACGACCAGTGGTGCTCGACGGCGATCGACGATGGTGAGGATGATCTTGGACTTGAGCTCCTTCTCAAAACCTCAAGTTCTCTCTTAAGCTTTCTTCCTTTCATGTGAGGGGTGAGGCTCTATTTATATTGTTTTGAGTGCAATTAATGCAGGAATATGAACCATTTTGATCGGATGGCCCGGAGAGCTTCCCTCGATCAGATGACATTTGATGAACATTTGAGTGCGTTAACGATGTCAGAATTGAGCAATTTTGGGCTCGTTGGATTTGTCTTTTCGAGACGCTCAATTCGACTATAAACTCGTTAAATTCGACATCCGTTTGACCATTAAAATGCCTCTGGAAATCCTGTAGTAGTGGTTTAATGACTTGATCCAAGTCTAATTTGACTCGAATTGGACTAACTTTTATATCATTGGGACCGTCTCATCCAGCTGATCAATTTGACTATAATTTTGCTGAAATCGGAGCTCCTTGCATTGAGGTTCGTGCTTGTTAATGGAAATTTGTTGGTGACGTATCAATATATATATATATATATATATATATATATATATATATATATATATATATATATATATATATATATATATATATATATATATATATATATATATATATATATATATATAAATTAAAATTTTAAGGAGTTAGATATATAAAAGCATGGCATGTATGTAAATCATCCGATTTATGTTTCTGTTTGTGTGATCCAGTAAATAAAACATAATTCGTTTTATATTGATGTAAGTATTTTTTTTTCATGATATAAAAATAATATTATATAACAAATCATGCAGATTAATCCATGATTTACGCGTCCATTATGCTTTAGGATATATTAATTTAATTTAATCTATTTTAATTTCATTAAAATATAATAATAATTTTTTTTTTCGTATTCCACTTCAACTTGGCCTAGATTAAAGTTAAATTAGGATATAATTTCTCAAGAAAATATTAGAAAATGATCACTCGCCAGATTTTTTTTCTTTTTAATATTAAATGCATTTTCTATTTAATGTAATTTCAACTTCATCATATTTTCATTTTAATTTCCGCTCTTCCGAATCTTTTAAAGAAGGGTTTTTTTGGGCAAGTTGCAACTTATTGAATAATTTGTTGATAAGCTGATTAAAAATAATCTGTTTATAACCTAGGTGCGGTAGCTATTATAAATCTATATTTTTTTTGGAAAAACCAGACCGCTGTCAGAAAGCTACCAGTGTATCTAGATAAGAGCGGTGTGAAAATGTTGTCGTTTTGAAAACGCATAAGCTGTCAAAACGTAGTTTACCCAAACAGACCAGGTGCATTTTCAAAATGCCGCCGCACCAAATAAGCTGCCTCAAACGGGCCCAAAGTCAGCCATATTTGATCATATATTCAATTTTTTTATTTGAGTTTGGAAGATTTACGTTCATATCTGCAATTCTTATGTAGTTGCATATCCAACCCCTAATTAGACTTCAATTTTTACAAACTTACATTCTTACCTATTTATGTACGAAAAAGGTGTACATCAATATTTAGGAGTTAAAATAGTGGTATTTCTGACGTGATATGAATGATTTGAATGGTATGAATGTAAAAAGTGAAATTCATTTGTTAGAAATGTAAATACGGAATTTGGTGAAATGTTTATTATTATTATGTATTTAAATATCTAAAACCTTAACATTCATATTTATATTTACAACATTTTCGTGTTATAAACTTATGCATGAAGATGCGAGTTTCTCTTTTAGAAAGTAAATAATAGTGGTATTTTTTTAATGTGAAAATAATGATTTGAGTGTTCTGCATGTAAATATATGAAAGTTTTTGTGCTAGATATGTAAATATGAAAGAATTGGGGGGTCTTAGGGAGAAGACAACAGAGATTGATAGAGGAGGATAAAAGGTATCCTAGTCTTTGAAGAGATAAAATGTTATGAATATATGAGGCTATGAAATTCAACTTTATTTGCTTTTTAATAATTATTGATTTTTATTAATTTAATTGAAATTAATAATTTAATGCCTATATGTGAATAAAATATATATTAAAATATACGAAAGTATAGAGTTTTATTCACACCTAGGGGTCTAAATGAGTCAAACACGAGCGAGCCCATGCTTAGCTCGTGTTCAGCTCGTTTATATTTCGAGCTCAAAAAGTGTGTTCATGTTCGGCTTATTTGCGGCTCGTTTGCTTAGCGAGCCGAACACGAGGCGCTCACTAACAAAGATTCGTTTTGACAACTCTAATCACGTAGCCATACAATGTTAAGGATTGAGACAAGATTTAAAACATCATTTGAATCTAAATTAATAATTTTTATGCTATTTTCTTCATTAATACTTTTAATTGATTGTAAATCTTTGTAGTCTTATAGTCAATTAATTTTTTAAAAAATACTACTCATAAAGATATATATATAATTGATTAGTAGTATTTCGAGCCAAAACGAACCGAACACGAACGAGCAAATATTTGTTCGTGTTCAGCTCGTTAACTTAGCGAACGAGCCGAACACGAGTTGTTCGTGAACAACGAGCCATTTTGACGGCCCAATTCACATCAATAAATTAAAAAGTTATATAAAAATTTAGAGTTACCTAAATAAATAAAATATGTGTAATAGATTCCAAGCGGCTTGAGTTATTGGTTTGTTAGCGATAAATTGAAATCAACTTCCTTTCTCCATCAAATTTGAGTTAATTATTATGTTAAAAAATATATAAAAAGATTTACCAGAAAGGTTTTATGGCACATTTAATTCATCATTAAAACAACAAATCAAACAAATAGTTTTTTGACCGATTAATTCTATCATTAAAACAAAATGATTTTGGATTTTTCCTTCCGAATGAGCGTTGGAATTATATACAATTAAAAATATCGATGTCTAACTCAAAAGGTTTAATATTCGAGAAAAATTTGCGTACATAACAAGTGCGTAGGGTTTCGTACTTTTGGGTTATAGGGAGGTTACAAGGAGGTTATACAGAGGTTACATGGGTATAACACAGATGCAACCTCCCTATAACCTCCCTATAATCCCTAAATGTACGCAGCCCTGCGTGTTTGTTACATACGTAAATCTTTCTCTTAATCTTGAGACAAATCTTTTGATCTTATTTAAATTGAGATGTAATAATGTTGAGTAAGGAAAATTAGTAGATTCATGTTGATTTATAAATATTATTTCACATATAATATATAGTTTTTAGTCTCATTCAAGTACATTTTGTCTAAAATCTCTTTTGCGTTTTGAAGATGAAAGAAGCTATAAGATAAATCATGGAGTAGAATTTTTTGAAGGAGCCTCTTTGTTAGACAATGTATTGGTAGATTTGTAATAAAAGTTCTTTTTTAGACAAGGTATTTGGTAGATTTGTAATAACGTGTTTAGGCATCATCTTGGTGATAAAGTAGAGTCCATCAACAATCTATAAATTACCATATGCCAATAATTTGTCTCATTAAAGCCATATAGCTTGAAATTTTTAATTGAAAGGGCAATGAAATCTCACATAAATATGGTATGAGATTATGTTACTGTTCTAAGTCAGAAGAATGTTGTCGGATGAGGTAACATTAATTAATGATGTGCATTAAAAAAATGTTAGTATTGATCTTGAAGAGATTTAACGATTTAAAAGAGAAGCATATGAAGAAGAAGGGCTCGCTTATATAAATATGATGAGGCTACATGTCCAACCGAGTGAAGATTAAAGAACATTCGAGCCAGTCACTGCTGAAAAAATGACCCAATGTAATAGTCGACACTCATTCGAAACTGATCCAAAGAACGTTCCACAATTTCTCTGAACATCCAAGAGATGCCCCAAAAATTCCTCATTAAGGATTATGGGTTGGACAGTCAGGCCGTATCAGCCGACCAACCCAAATCGATCAAGCTCAACTGATCAAGTTAATCCTACATACCCGAAGCCAACTAAGATCAACAAGCCAAGTCATAAAGTACTGGGACGATAGGTTTATGTATTTAAAATACAAAAACTATCCCAGTACATTCTTCTTTGAAGCGGGGGCAACAATGCAAGTCATCATTTTATACCCCCTTGTCTATAAATAGGGAAATAATTTTATGAAAAAGATATGATCAATCATAATGGATTACTGTTCCCTCCATCCCTCTCATTATACTATATTTCTTGGGTGCTTATTAATATTTTTGCTTTGTTTTAATAAAATATTGACTCAGTGTTAGATCGTGCAGACCTTAATGTCTAAGAGTTTGAATCCTGACAAATTGAAATAAACGTAGACACATTGCACTTACAATAGCTATATCTGTGCTTAGCTTGATTATTGTTACCATCGATCAATTTGAAGAGCATAATTCAAAATCAATGCTTACATACTTATCACAAATGCCTCAACTCCATTGATGTTCTCTTTGGAAGCTCTTGATAACATATGCACTGTCCATATTACTTCTCTTGAAAATTTTTCAGGGAATTTTAAGCTTTGCAGGAGATGTGCTTAATTTTACACTCATTAAGCTCAAATAGACCAATTCATTAGTCCCGCTGCTTAAATTCTCACAAAAATGTAAAGTCATAAGTATAGATAGAGACACAAATCAACTTTCTTGTGTGTTTAATTAAATGAGGAACAAAGCCTCCAAGAATGCTTGAATCTTATTTTAGAGTCTTTTCTTCATTAGAAATCATTTAACTATAAAATTTTCCTAATTGTGCGTTGAAGATATACTTCGTATAATTCAACTTTGTACCTCTAATACACGTTTGCATGAATCTCGAAGAAATCCAACAAACAAAAAGGAAGCATTCGACATCATCGATTATTTCACAAACGCCTATGAGATTCTTCATCCGTGGCCGAGAGCTAATCGTCTTAATAACCACTGAAGCATCCTCGATGGATCCCCTCATCGAGAAGCAAGCTACTTGTCAGATTACAGTAATTCACCCTCTGCCTGATAACTTAGACTTGCCCCACCAATAGGACTACCTTACTCAAGAATTAGTAGTCGACAAACAGGCTAGCATAGCTGACCGACAAAGCCAAGCCGACCAAATTGAGTCTCGTCGACCAAAAGACCATCAAAGATCAACCAAAGACCCAACTTCGCGAAGGTGAACGAGTAGGTCTTGTCAAACCAGGATTGACTAATTCTAGTCAACCGAGTCATGGGTTGACCGGATCGAAGGCCTATATAAAACACCTAAACAATCATGTAACACCCTTATTAGAGCAATGTTAAATATGTAACTTCAAATATTGTACTTTTTTTATCTATAAATAGAGGAATCATTTTCTCAGAAAGAACAAGCCAACAATTCAAATTACTATTCACTAAAGTGCATATCCCTCTCCCTCCCTCCCTCCCTCCCTCCCTCTGTTTCTCATGTATTACACTCCATTCTTCAGAAATGATTCACAGACAAATCAGGATTCAACAAACTTCACCTTAAACCTCTCTCAAGCTTAAAAAACATTTCAAAAAAGTAAGCCAATTGACCATCGGACATATTGTTTTTTACAATGTTATTACCGATGTTTAAAATTTTCATCAATAATAAGCTTAAAATGTTGTCCATCTATCAATATATAGCAAGTTGTTCTACTTCTATTCAATCTAAGAAATAGTACCAATTAGCAAAAGTTGTCACCATTTTCTCCTCATCTGAGTCCAACTTAATGTAATGTCACTCAATGAATATTCTAAAACATTTTGTGAGAAGAACTTCATGATGTCAACCAAACAGCATGTAGCTGCCCATAATATCCTAAGTGTTTATTGGACTTTTAAGCATAGAAATACTTTTATTTTTCTTAACTCTTTGAATCAAGCTATTTTTAAATGTGGGACAGCTGAACCGTTCGGAAATTTCTTGCCGCCCATCACTTGCTACTTCATAGAAATTAGAAATATTTTAGAATAATAGATAATATGCTTGTGGAAGCGATTATGATATCATCATATCTAACAACATAAACATTTCGTAAAATAAAAAGAAAAAAAAGTTATGGTGTTGAATTTCTACCATTTCTACCATGTTGGATGACAACATGGATTAGTTTATATTATAAAATAATTTGAATTTATACTGATTTCAATCATTAGATTTGATGTGTGCTGAAAAATTCACGGAGGTAGAGTAATAGATTATTGTTTTGGCGTTGCAGGGGAATTCAGTAAACTTAGATGAAGGAAAAGAACGAGTAGAGACGTCAGTAGTTTTTACATGAAAACTTCATAAAGGGAAAAAATCATGAAGTCTCTCACAGTTATAAAAATTAACTATAAGTTGATGATTACCGAGAGTTATTGTCCCACAGGCAGGAAAATGTTACAAAGTCTTCTGAACTACGATGTCGACATGCGAATGAACTTGTTGCAAGAAACGAGTGGCGATTGGTAGCAATCGGCGACGACCAACAGATGGTGGTGACGGCGATCAGCGGTGGTTCATAGTTGTCGGCGACGGTCTTCGACAACGATCAGATGTAGTCGACGACGACCAAAGTAATGTTGAACTTCAATTTCTTCTCAAAGCTTCAAGCTCACTCACAAGGCTTCGAGCTCTCCTCCTCAAGCCTTGAGTTCTCATCCCCCTCACATGAGAGGGGTGAAGGTTTATTTATAGTGTTTTGAGTGCAATTAATGTAAGAATATGAACAACTTTGTTCAGACCGACTTAGGGGCTTCCCTCGATCAGAAAGCTTTTGATGGACATTTGAGTGTCTTAATCATGTAGGAATTGAATGATCTTGTTCTCTTTGGGCTTGTTTCGCTAAAATGATTGATTCAACTATAAGCTCGCCAGATTAGATACATATTTGACCATCCAAATATATCAAGAAAACTTTAAAAGAGGCTTAATGGCTTGATCAGAGCTCGATTTCATTCAAATTGGATCAATGATGGTATCATTGGGTCTATCTCATCAAACTGCTCAAATTGACTATAAGTTCGCTGAAATCAAAGCTATGGATGACATTTTATCAAAGTTTGAACATTTCTTGCTCAAACGATTGCATCATGCCTTAAGATTCGTGTTGAAAGTTGAAAGTTTAACAATAAGATATCAGTTGTCCCCTATTTTCGAATAAGGTCAATTTTATCGACCAAAAATATTCAAGTCCATAGCTTCGTGGGATGGTGTTAACCGGCTGGCTTATTTGATATTAGATTATGTATTGCAATTCTGAGAAATCTTTTTATAAGCCTATTTGATGTGAGCGTTGATCAGATGATGGCGTGGTTGCTCATAAATTTTTTTATTTTTTTATCAGATAATATCTGGGCCCTGGGCCACAGTGGCTAGGCCCATGCTGGCCCTAGCAATCTAAACCGCGAACAGCGAGTGGCCAGGGACTGGTAAGGAATTACATTCATATCACCTAATTCTTATGCTATGCAGACGAACAAAATTTGGAATTTAATTGGATGGGCCAGCCCAAAACTTGGAAATCTGAAGTTAAACAGATGGGCCACTTAAGATAAAATATATTTCCCTTTTTTTTTAATAAAAATTATTATTTTTTGTAAGAATTTGAAATGAGGAAGATGGAAGACTATAAGGCGAATGCAAGAAAGTTATGAGAATTAATGTAAATTTCAGTTATTATTATTATTATTATTATTATTTTAATTACTTTTATCATCGCTATGAGAAATATTTGCACCTATAAATAAGCAAAGGAGATGGGGATGGAGGTAGAGTCTTCATCCCAGCTTTCTAACCTGGGTTATAATAATTAGAAAATGAGTTATTTGATCTATTATTGATTGTATTTAAAGTCTCGTAAGTAGGTGAATGCGAATCGATCGTCTGTCACAATGAGTTTTACTCACTAGCATGAGGTGTTTGAGGTAAGTTCATTCAAAATTAGTTTAACTTTCTATATATCACAGTAACTTGAGATGTCAAAATTGAAATCACATCAGTATCATGAACACTGACTATTTTCTTAAGATGTATCCTTCCAGAGGGTCGTTAAAAGTTGTTAGTAGTCATCTCATCTATTGATTCATATGTTTTATCAAAAGGTTTTGACATTATTGATTCTTTAGTAGAAGTATCAATAATAGATTTAAGGGATTCTACTAACCTATTATAAAATGTTTGAATAATCAACCAGACAGGGAAAGCGTGATGCGGACACTTCCTAAAAAGTTCTTTAAATCGTTCTCATGCTTCGTATATTGACTCACAATTATACTGTGTAAATGATATAATATCATTTCTAAGCTTAGCAGTTTTTAAATGTGGAAAATACTTAGCCATGAATTTATGCGCTAAACCTCTTTAAGTTCTGATAAATTCATTTGCTAATGAGTGTAACCACATATTAGATTATCCCTTAAGAAAAAGAGAAAAATTATAAGTCCAACAACGTCGTTTGATACGTCGTCGTACTTAAATATAACACATAATTCTAGAAAATTAGTAATGTGTAAATTTGGATCCTCAGATGGAGTCCCCTCAAACTGATTGTTTTGTAGCATTTAGATTATAGTGGGTTTAAGTTCAAATGAGTTAGCTACTACAACAGGGGTTTGTATGCTCAAGTGAATTTCATCTGTTGTAGGGTTTGTGTAATCCCTTAATGGTTTTTATAATTGATGATGTTCATTTTCAATGTTTTGATTATCAAAGTTATTATGTGATGTGTTCATCATTTCTTGTAAATTGTGACGTTTTTTTTTTTTCAATTTTTTCTTATTGTTTGTTCTAAATCAGAATCGCAAAGTACTAAACCTTCAGATCATAAAGTACGCATACAAAAGTAAAATTTTAGAAAATAAAATTGAACAAAACACTCAAAAATATTTTAAACACTCAAATAAGCACCTAGATATGTAAACAACAATACAATTTTCCTAAAATAAGTCTACAGTTCAAATAAATTTTTTAAGTCAAAAGTTTCGTTGTTTCCTTTCTTCCCATGCAACGGCGTCAAAAAATTGATACCGCAATTTGATGAATTTGTTTTGTGTATATCTTCTTTAATTTTAGTCCTTAGCAAAGGCACCAAAAACTTGATCATATTTTCATGCTGATAATATCATTTTATGTTTTTATAGCGGCTGCTCATGGTGACAAATGTATTAATTTTTCTAATTATTGAATTCAAAGCTTCAGTAAAATTGAAACGCAAGTGCACATATCGTTCAAGAAATATAGGATTTTTTTTTTGAAACCCCAGTATCGGTCCCACAGGGAAGGTGAAAACTCTTTTTTTGACTTAGTAAAACTTTGCTAAAACTCCAGACAATTATCTAAGAAATATAGTCATAAGTTTATGTGTAAAAAGAAGTAACCAATTCCTGCTAATTCAGTTTCAAATCTTAAAGAAAATGCTAAGTGTTTATAAACTAACTTTATGTAGAAGAGTTCAAATTATATGAAAGTTTTTCTCCTTACAATGAGATCACAATCAGTGTAGGAATCAAATTTTAAAGGTTTAAATGTAGTTATGTGACAAATAATAGCATACATATTTTTTACCCTCTTTCGAGTACATAAAGAACATTGACTAACCTAGAGTTAAGTCTTCAAATACCTGATTATGTTGGATAGTTGCTAGCACGCTGCATCTAGATTAATAATTGTGCCCTCTTTTTAGGATTGACCTAGCATTAATTTCCAAACTCTAGATCTAGTTGGTTAAGGTTATAGCATGTCATCCTAAAATCACCACTTTACACCCATCAAAACTTATCCCACTATCTATTTGTACTAACTTATGGGTTTATCACCCACTAGATCAATATGATTCTTACTAGTTGAGGAATACATAATTCTCCCGGGTCATCATTGCTTCACAATAAGTTTTAACACATTAATTAACTAGATTGAATATGTAAATTAAGTACGAAATAATAAATCATCACAAGCATGAAATAAGAGAAATTTCAAACAACTCTAATTGTACACATGATTATTTCTTATTGCAAGAAGAAAGCTAAAGAAAACCACTCAGACTTCATGAAGTTTCTCTAGCTTACAAAACAAGATTTAAATTAAAATTCAAGTTTACACAATAAAATAGAACTCAAACAAAAATATAAAGTACTTATCTTAAACTTCTCCCCAAGCAAATCTTCTGAAGTTTCTTTGAAGTATTCTCCAAACTCTTCTTACAATTTCACTTCAAGAGACGCGCACAAAAGACTCTCACCACTAAAAGACTCTAAGACTCCTCCAAGCAAAGACTCTCCAAATAACTCTCTTCTTTTGGCCTCTCTTGACTCATTTTATGATAACTCTTAAAATCCCCAAGAGTTACTTCAGATGCCCCTTTGAAATTCGTCCAAATTCAATTCATAGTAATCAAAACTGATTCTGACGTCTACGTGCCATCTACGGCGTATAGAAGGTAACCTTCTAGAAGCCCAATATAACTGTCTGACGCCTAAGCGTCAGATCCTGGCTCCATGGCATTTGGCTCTCTGTTTTCAAGTATGGGTCA
>NEWO01000019.1:205742-221731 GCA_003013225.1 Phalaenopsis aphrodite | reverse complement strand
ATATATATATATATATATATATATATATATATATATATATATATATATATATATATATATATATATATATATATATATATATATATATAAGTATACAACTCAAAAAATGTTTTCATAGCATGTGAGAGAGGCACACAAACCCGTCAGCATGGCTATTGGGATTTTTTTTGTGAGAATAGAGTTCCATTCAAGATGGCAACCTCCCCTTCTCATTTTAATGTGATCCGTTCAATAGATGCTTATGGTCGAGTTTTGAAACACCCTTCCATGTATGATTTAAGAACATGAGTGTTCAAGGAAGGCATTGAGGAGACAAAGGATTTTGACTCAAGCTAGAGTGATCATCATCTATGATGGATGATGAGGTATAAAGAACAAATATTTGGTTATTATTTTTGTAAATAATCTCTATGGAATAATTTTATAAAATTTGTAAAAGTGTCTAATCATTTTAAGGATGCATAGCATATTTTTTGACTACCTAATGAAATGATATAAGAGATTGTAGATCATTTGATAGTCCAAGTTTTGACAAATAATGTTAATGCTTACAGACCAGCGAGAATAAGTTAATGGATAAGAGAAAATATTCATGACATACAAGTTGTCCTACACATTGTAAAAACCTAATTTTAGAGAAGTTTTGTGATTTGCCCCCATCATTAAAAAGCCATGACCAAAGCAAAAAATATTAATACATTCATTTATACTCATTCATGAGTATTGTCTTTAATGAGAAAGGTTTCTAATAAATAACTCCACCTTCTTGCAATATGATTTGTCATAGCTTATTTAATGCTATAGAGCATGTTAGAGGCAATGTTCACTTCCACTCAATGTCTTAGCTATGCACTGGCAAAATAGCTAAGTAAGAAAAAAGTCAAAAAATTATGTTAAATGAAATACCCCATACTAATGTTTCATGTGCAATAACAACTTCAAAGCAATTAGTTCAAGTTTTGAAATTTTTGGAGAAAAAGTCAATTATGGGCTTTATTTAAAATCCAATTGATAACACCAAGAAGTTAATAGCACATAACTTAGGAAGAAAAAAGGCCAATTAAAGGCTTATTTAATATATTAGTAATAAGAAATGGGAGCTTAAACACCACAGTGGCTCCAATGTTGTTGGATTAATCCTTAACCTCCAATTTTAAATCTTGAGATTAAGGTTGGCACTATATCATTGCATAGATTGACTCTTGGCATAACTTAGAGGGTAATTGCTAATATAAAACTTATTTTATTTAGAAAATAGGGAATTTTTCTTTGGGCTACAACAAGCTATTTATATTATTAAAAATGAATTCTTCAAGTAGTTTTTAATATGTAATGTATTCATAAAAAATAATAATAACAAATAAATCTTTAAAATTCAAACTTTAAATTATAATTATACCATTATCTTTTAAATATAATTAAATGGTTGGTCCAGTTTGGTGATGATACTCTAGAGCTACAATATTTGGTTATTAAAGTACTAAGGATATGCCCGCCTTGCATATGTGAGCGCAATTGAAAGATATATAATCAAATTCACACAAGAAAAGAGACTCCTAACAACCACAAGGATGAACTTTCATTGATGATTTATGTTGGTTTGATTTGATTGATATTTATACTATACTTTTGATTTTGTTGATATTTATACTACACTTTTGATTTTGGCAAGTTGATATATGATACTTTGTGGCTTACATAATCTTTTATTTGATATAGACATAATTTGTCACTTCTAATATGTTACAATGTTGTATATTTTTCTTTAATATATTTATAAGTTATAATGCTAATATATTAATTTCACGAGCAAAAATACCCCATATCTACTTGCACAATTTTAAATATTGATATGCAAAATATCTTCTATTGAAAGGATTTCTTTGAGTTTTGTTGCTTCTAATGCAACTGAGTTTTCCCTGCTTCAACGATTCTTGTTGCAGTTTGTGGCCCTGTTATGAGTAGGGTTGTTTACGATATGATTTTGAGTCGAGCTATGGTCAGCTCAAATAGATTTAATGCCGCTCAAAATCTGCTCGTGGATCATTATATTTGATTTTGATCTGAGCCGGCTCGAAATTGAATCGTGCTTCCTCCGACTTGAAATCCAAACGAGCTCACTGGAATTGAGTTATTTGGATCCTTTCTAGCTCGAAACGTCTCGATCCGACTCAAAATTGAAACTAACTGACTCAAATTGAGTTACTTGGATATATTCCAGCTCGACATTGGCTCATGACTCATTATATTTAATTTTACTTAGTATTATATATACCATTGTTCAAAATAAGAAAATACTACGATCCAATTTCAAATCAGTTCGAGCCGATCCTTGTATGGCTCGAAATCGGCTAAAAAAAATTCGAAGCAAAGTTTCAGCTCATACTTCGATCCGAGCCAAAATTTGAATCAATTTTCGAGCGATTAACGATCTTCGAGCTAAATTCACAGCCTTAAATGTGCCCTAGTTATGAGAGTCCAACTTAAATTTCCACTTCTTGCAAAAGTCAACTTTCCCAGCTCATCAGGAGGAACTTCTGATAGATTATATAATTACAAATAGAGTTTAAATGCATGAAAAATTGCAGTTAATTGCTTGAAATGAAATTTCTAGTTGGGTGTGTAGACTTCAAACCCATCCCAACCAGATTCAACACAAACATTTACCACATTTTCAAACCCTAACTAGACTACAAAAGAAATAGTGAAGTATTTCAACCCCAACAACCATGGGAGTGCATTATTTCGTCAAAAACGAAAAACCAAATCAATGAAGTTTTGTTGATTCGGTTCTGTTTCAAAAATGCATTTTGGTTTTAGTTTTCAAAACTTAAATATTCGATTTTCAGTTGTTGAATAGGTTTTAATTTTCATTTAACCAAACAAACCAAAAATTTGAAATTTTGAAACTAAAACAAGGGTTTATGAAATTAACTTGATCTTATACATGTAAGATATATAATTCTTGATGTTTGTTCATAACCGAACTTATAACTAACAGCAAAATTCAGGTTTGTTCGTAACTGAATTGTTTAAACCGAGTTAAATTTCAGCTCAATCTGTTCAATTTTATCAAATATTTTGAACATTTCAGTCTTTCGGATCTCAAATTATAGTTACAATCAGATTGACCAACTTAATAACCGATACATCCAAGCCGGTCAACAACCAGCTTATGAATAGCCAAGCATCTTTGGCTAGATCTACTCTATTATGTTAGCTGCCAATGGCACGTCAAAGAAAAAATCAGATATGACCACATACAAGATTTGAAAATCAAAGAGAAAGGAAGAAAATATCTATACTGGATAAGTTAAGCTGCAGAGCAAAAATGCAGGATCTTAGAAGCAGAAGTACTAATGTTGTAAAGCCTTGGAGCCTAGATAAATAACAGAGACAATAAAATTCCTGTTAAAAGCTAATATGGATATGGGCTGGATAAGATAATCGAAGAGAAAGTGCAAGGTTTACCTTAATTCACAATTTCAATATACTGAGAACAAATCAATCAATCCCAAGATCAAATTAAATTTATATCATTGCATGGATATGTTCATAGCAAACTTGACTTAGAGAGCAAAAGCTAACATGTAACTCGTACCATTATAAATGGAGAAGAATTATCTCAATTTTAATTGTGTTCTTGCGTTTTTTTTTCAAATTTAGATTAATAGTACATTCAATTTGGGGATAACAGTCCCAAGCTACAGCAATTTGCTGTTGGTTATGAGCAAAATGAAAGAAAAAAAAGCAAAATCAATCAAAAAAAAAAAAAAAAACATTAGAATACCTGAAAGTTATAACTGAAATTGCAGTACATCATCGAGTTACAAGTGAAATCAGCATACACTATGGCACTAGAGTTCACATGATGATGCTAGACATTGCAGGCCTTCGAACAAAATGAAATTTTTAATTTCTAATAATAATCCCAAGTGGCTAAAACGTCAAAAAGTAAATGCGATCTGAACTTAATAATGTATTCAAACACTAGTAACCAGCTACAACAGCAATCAGAGTAGAAATTTAGAGCAAACATAACAATTAAACAATTCCTCATCGCTAGTGGTTACATATATAAAATGTGAAAATAGCATTTTCTACAACTATACCAACATAACAATGACGAACACTATTGTAAACTTGATAATCGTACTGAAAGTGTTGTGAAAAAAGCTAGGAAAGTACTTCAACATGAATACAATGAAGTTCTGTGAAAATTAAGATTGCAGAGATTCCAAGATTGTTTTCAAACTTCATGTTCTACCATTGAAGAAGAAAAGAAAGTCACTAAAACATAAATTTCATGAATAACAGACATCATAATGGCAACGAAAATAATTCCTGTCGATGAATAATAAAAAATTGGACAAACCAAAAAATATCTACCTCAACGTAGTTTTGCTTTACAGAAAACATGCTAATACAACATGTTGGCTAGTTTAGTATAGCATCATACTTGCAATATCAGATGCAAAAATACACTGAAGATAACAATGCAGACCAAGCTAGGGATCAGTTTCAAGGCTCTTAGAATTCAGAGTAAAGCATGTACACTTATCTTTAATGGCTTCCATCTCGTTCCCATATTCTTTGAACCTATATTCTTCCTGTTTGAAAGCAGAGGGCACCTTTCCTTCACTGTAGCAACGGTTACAAAGGCTAAAATGTTGCCTCGCCTCCCTGAATCTAGATCCAATGATTGGATATTGGCATATGGAGCAAGTATGCTTGCCATGCCGTATTCGATCACCTGTTTCAAGCTTAACCAATGTGCTTAAAATTCCAAAACCCCAATCTTGGTCATTGAAAATCTCAAGAAACTCACTATAGGAGATCATAGAGGGATCGGATCCTCCATGCAGCTCCATCATGTCACTAATACCATGAGAAGGGATATACACAGCTCTCAAAAGCTTGATATATACAATGGCATCACTTCTTCTGATCAGTGTTCCCCTGCCCTCATTGGTCTGCCGCCATAAGAGAGCCTCAAAGACTACCCTTTTCCTCCTATCAGTTGGACCTGAGCAAATGGGAGCAATGACAGCAAAGAACATTCCCAAATCCACGCGACCAGAGCATGAAGCATCCATGATAGATAAAATCTTCTCATTGACTGCCTTTACAGATCCCTGAAATGTTTCTGCCTTCAGAAATTGAAGCAGCTTTTGCAAGATCATCTCTAAGCCTGCCTTTCTGATAGATTTTACAGGAGCCCCAGTACCAGAATAAGATAAAGGAACATTAGTCTCACTCATTTCCTTCTTCAATTGTTCAATGTCACAGTGGTCTAACCTTGTGAGCCTCTGGAAAGCTCTGATCTCCAAAGCATTTGCAAGATCCTGCCTCAGAGTTGTTTTCCTCCCGATTCGCTTGAATTTTGAAGCTTCTACCACGAGAAACTCCCCCTCCCCATCAACAACACCACCACCTTTTCTGTGCTTCTTCTTATGAAGCATCTTAAGATGAGCAATTGCATCATAAACCTCCATCCTCTTCGTCATCTTGAATGCCTCCTTGAGAGCTTTATTGGCCTCCTCACTTTCGCTAGCACCCAACAAAGCTACAGCCTTGTTGAGCTGAGCCCTCCAACTATTAGGTCGAACAGCCAAAACCCTAGTGTACATCTCCGACGCCCTGGCAAACCTCCCAGCGTCCATTAACAAGCCCCCAAGGTTATACAGCGCATCTACATGCCCGGGTTTGAGATCAATCGCCTTCTGAAATTCTTGAATTGCTCGCTCGTCCTCACCCATCGCATGCAGGGCGGAGCCTAGGTCACAGTGGGCATCGGCATAGTCAGGACGGAGAAAGACAGCTTCTTCAAGAGCCTTCTCGGCGGCACGGTACTCGCCCACTCCAAAGAGCGCGCTTCCGAGTAGTTTCAGAGCACGGAAATGAGTGGGGCAGAGAATAGCAGCCTCACGATAATGCTCGCAGGCGTTCATCACCATGCCCTCTCCTTCAAGCGAGATCCCAAGGTTCACATGGATCTGGGGTAAAAGCTGCGCCCACTGATTCCCGCTTGCCTCCGCAGCCTCGAGAGCTAGAAGAAACTCCTCCTTCGCTTCACCGTGACGGCCTAGGGCGTAGAGCGCGGTGCCCGCGCGGAAATGGGGGCGGACGTCAGTGGGAACAAGCTCGCAGGCGCGGCGGAAGCTGTTGAGCGCCTCGCGGAAGAGGTGGTGCTCGTAGAGGGATCGACCAATGGCCATATGTGCGTCGAAAGCCTCGTCACGTCCAGCAGCATCAGCGCGGCCGCGGAGCGCGGTGAGCTCCTTCACAAATAAGCCGTAGTCTGCGCTAAACTCGTCCCAATGAAACCGCCGTTCAGCGTGATCGATCTCCCGCGACCATCCTGCCTCGGAAAATGAATCGAAGTTGTTATTGCCGTTGTTGTTATCGGTACCGGATTTCTGAAATTGCTTGGCTCTAAGGCGCTTGATGAGCATTTCTAGGTCATCGAGAAGTGGCCAGGTGGAATCGAAGGCGATGCCGTGATTAGGTGAAGAAGAAACCCAGGGGGCGGCGGACGATCGCTTTGGAGGAAAAGAGGTGTCGACGATGGAGGAGGTGGATGGGTCATCGGCGGCGGAGGCGTGAACTGCGGCGGCCACCGAAGCGGCTGAGGGAGAGGATGGGGAAGGGGAATGCGGGAGAGAGAGTGATAGGGCATCGAAATCACGGTCGACATCTCCTGCGCCGTCGTCGTAGGTGCGGAGGAGGCCATGGAGAGTGAGGCCGGCTTGTTGATCGATGAACTCGGAGTAGGTGCGGAAAACCTCGTCGAGGATGGCGGAGATCTGTTCTTCGGAGAATTTCACGCGAGGATTTACGGCCACCACAAGCGCCGCCATCTCTTCGCGATTCAATCCACCGTCAGTATTAGAGTCGAATCTCTCGAAGATGCGTCGGACCTTCTCGGCCCGCAGATTTCTCGCTGCCGAAGAGGACATCTCTGCCACCGCCAACGGCCGCCGCCGCTTGTCCGTTACCTCTTTTGCCTCTGTGGCAAAGCGCTGCCCTTTTCACCCTTCTGCCATGTCGCTTTCCAGTTAGCGGGCGGCGGGCGATGATAAGGCCAAAAAAAAGGAAAAAAAAAAAGTAATGGTTGCTGAGTAATTAAAGAATGTAACGGAAATTTATTTGTTAAATACTCTTCTAAAGAACATTAATTGTAACAATTGCTATTATTAATATTTTTGTAAGTAATGTATTATTATTTGTTGTATTTATCCCTAGGGTAGTCTGTCAAGTGTCAAATTATTGCATGCAAAGAGCCCACTCAGTGAGCAGGACACACTGTCATATAGTCGCGATGCGCGGCTGTGATAGGAGAGCACATGCTGTGATCGGAGAGCGCACGCTGTGATCGGAAAGCGCACGCTGCTCTGTGTGCGCTCTCCGCATGCAATAATCGCTCTTGTCAAGTTGTCATGCCAGGTTGCCCGGTCGTCCTCTTAGCAGGGGAGCAGGATCAAGTTATGTCTAGAATATAAGTATTTTCTTAAATTTATAATTTCTTCATGTAAATAATAAAATTTAATGTATATATTTTACTTGTGTAATTTAAGAAATTTAGTAATTTGCGTGTGCCATGATAAATTTTTCTACAAAATACTTAAAAAAAAGTAGACATTATGATGGCTGCTCTACCCTTGCATCGAACGTTATCTTACATACTTACGATTTGATCTATTAAGATATCTTGCCGAGCTGTAAAGCTCGTCTACTAACATGCTTAAAAGTCTAGAATTAGACCACCACTCTCTTCAAGAGTGGGGATTGAGAACAAAAGGAGAAGGTTGAAGGGAGCTCTAAGCTCTTGAAGATTCTTGAGTTTCAATGCTAATGGATCGTCATTGTTGGGTCGTCGCTACAACTGGATCACTGCTGCCCCTCCACCATCGTTGCCCTGTTGGACCATTACTACTTGACCACCCGACCCCCTTCCATCTTCACACAACAAACATCGAGCCACTGTCGTCGTTTAACGTAGGCCATCACCACTATGTTATATTGTTGTCACTGGGTTGTCGTTGCCACCAGGTCACCAACACATGATCATTATTAGGCCACCATCACCATGTTGAACTAAAATTATTGGGATGCCTTTATCGTTGAACCACCGACACCCATCTGATGACTAGTTGTTGCCAACATTAGGTTGCTATCATATGAGCACATCCTCCATGTCGACCCTGTTGTGAAAAAACAATGACAATAAAGCGATAAATTGGAACGAGAAATTCACAAAACGGAAAACACAATGGAACACACAAATTTATGTAGTTAAGTAAATTGTCTACGTCCACGGAGTTACAAAGAATTTAATTAGCTTGAGGATTACACACATCTATCGCATCGACGATTACAAGAAAGAGCTCTCTCTCCTCCCTTCTCTCTCTACCTGCAAGCCGCACTGAGGAAGTAACAAAAAGGCAACAACTTGCGATTTCTTTTTTTCTCTTAGACAGAGCACCGAACCAACACCAATGGAGGAAGTCGTAGCATGTGATTCCTTTCCCTATAAAACCAAAGCCCGATAGAGATTACAAGGGGAGTTGTAACATGTTTATTTATTAATTTCATCATGTTATTATGCCCATTAAGAAATTAACCAAATAATTAATGAAGCCCATTAATTATTTTCTTTACTCTTCTGCAACAAATCATAAATGGTTGGATTCATGAAAGGAAAGTTGTAGAAGATTTTAGAGAAGGAATTAAGAGCAATTAATTTAGCAATTCAGTTCGAGTATTAAATCCAATTTGCTGTCAAACATGAGAAACTGTTAATTTGAACAGTGGATCGGTTTCCATTTTCCCAACAAATCTCCCACTTGGAGACAGATACACTAGTTGCATCATCCAATGGTTACATTTTCTTTTTCTTCAAACTTGATATCCTCCACCTCTGCAACTCAAAGCTCCTTTTCTTCACGTCAGAAGACCAATTGAAGTAAAGCACAACTTCAGTTTCTAAAGAGTAACACCCTTAGTCGACATATCAGTGTCAACATAACATTGTACCTCCAAGCACTTTTGTGGGTTACTCATGTATCTGGTTACAACTTCCACTGCATTGGCAATATCCTGCCTCCGCTGAAAGCCCTTTTTAAAAAATTCAGCCTTGTACCTCTTACTCTCATCAAGCTCAGTCTTCTTCTGGTACACTCACTTGTTGTGCAATGTCTTCTTCCTTGATTAAAGTTATATCAGCTCTCATGTCTGATTTCCCTACATTGTGACCTATGATAGATCAGCAAACCTTACCTTTCTATTGTGGTCATCAATGAATTTGGCATAGTAACGAGAGTCTTCAAGAGATTTCACTGGAGAAGGTCCTCACACATATGTGTGTACAAGATCCAGTTTTACTGTCTTTGGAGCTCCGCCACTTTTCAAGAAACTGGCTTTCTTCTGCTTTCCCGTAATTCAACTCTCACACATACAGAGATCAACGAACTTCAGCTCTCGTAGCTTATCTTTGAACTGAAGTTCTTTCGTGCCCCTCTGACTCATGTGTCTAAACTTGCAATGTCTCATATATGTAGTGCTCCCTGCAACTGTAGTATCAACAGTGTTGAGTAAACATGTAGTCATATATAGTGTGTTGGTTTTATTATCCCGAGCCAGTACTAACTCTCTTTTGGTAACCTTCTAGGTGTTATTAAAGAACACTACTGAATAACCACCCTCATTGAGCTACCTCACATAAATGAGTTTTTTTTTTCAACTCAGGAATGTGTCTGACATTGTACAAAGTTCATTTGTTCTTGTTAGGGAGTGCAATATCAATGTCTCGCATCCACACCATGTTCAGATCTTTTCCAACAGCTAGATATACCTTCCTAAAGTCACCTGAAACATAATTCCACATTAACTCTCGGTAGGAAGATGTATGGAAAGAAGCCCTTGAATCTAGTATTCAATCATCAACAGATTTGTGAACTGTCAGCAATAGTGCATCATGTACTTCAGTTACAACATTAGCGTTATCATCCTCCGTCTTCTTCAGATTTTTGCAGTTCTTTTTTATGTGGTCAGCTTTGCCACAATTCCAAGAGATTGCATGTTGACCAGGCTTTGATTTGTTCTTGTCTACATGCTTTGATTTTGATCTTCCTCTGTTTGAGTTCTTGTCATGTTATCTCCCTTTAGAATCAACATTCAGTGTCGAACTCGAACCCGAGATCTCGCTAGAATCTTTCCTACGCACTTCCTTGGTTAAAATCAAATCACGAATATAATCATATTTCAGTTTAGATTTACCAACAGAATTGCTAACTTTCATCGTCGTGGTTTTCCTGTTATTTGACAATGAAGCCAACAATATCAGCGCACGTTTCTCATTGTCAAAATCAATTTTGACATAGGACATATGATTTGTGATGGTATTGAAATCATTCAGATATTGAGCAACTGACACACATTCCACCATTTTTAAGTTGAATAACTTTTTCATCATATACATTTTTTTATTCACCAATGACTTTTTATATATACCTGATAAAGTCACCATGAGATATGTAGTAGTCATTTCCTTAATGAGTTGTGGTCAACTGATCTCGACAGAGTTAATTAAATAACCCCTAGAACCTGTCGATCCAATAGATTTCAATCAGCCTCATCCATCTTCTCTGGTTGTTTTCCCATTAATAGAAGATGAAGTTTCTTCTCATAGAGGTAGTCATCTATCTGCATCCTTCAGTAACCAAAATCTGTGTCATTAAACTTCTCGATTCCTGATGTCATCACTTTATCTCTGACCATTGTTCTTCCTTAGATCTGAACCCACGACTCTGATACCAGTTGTCGTGAAAAACAACGACAATAAAACAAAAAATTGGAACAAGAAATGCACAAAACAGAAAACACAGTGAAACACACAGATTGACATAGTTCGACAAATTGTCTACGTCCATAGAGTTGCAGAAGATTTTATTAGCTCTAGGATTAGACCCGTTGATCTTCTCGACAATTACAAGAAAGTTCTCTCTCTACCTTCCTCTCTCTCCTACCTTCTCTCTCTACCCTCAAGCCGCACGGAGGAAGAAACAAAAAGGCAGCAGCTTGTAATTTCTTTCTTCCCTTAGGTAGAGCACCGAACCAACACCAAAGGAGAAAGTCGTAGCATGCGATTCATTTCCCTATAAAACCAACGCCCGAGAGAGATTATAAGAGGAGTTGTAGCATGTCTATTTATTAATTTCATCATGCTATTAGACCAATTAAGGAATTAATCAAATAATTAATGAAGCTCATTAATTATTTCATTTTCTCTTATTCAGCAAATCAAAGATGGTGGGATTCATGCAAAGAAAGCTGTAGAAGATTTTAAGGAATGAATTAAGAGCAATTAATTTCGAGTATCAAATCTAATTTGCTGTCAAACATGTGAAACTGTCAATTTGAACAGTGGATCTGTTTCCATATTCATAATAAGACCGCTTTTATCTCGTTGTTGTCCCCATAAGATCATTGCCATATAACTGATATTGAGCTACCACTGCTACTTTTAGACCACTCTTTGGGCTGGCATTAGGCTGCTATCATTGAAGCACTACCATCATCGCTAAATCATCATCTTCCGACATCCACTATCATGGATCATTAGCGCCCGATAACTACTGTTGCTATGATACACCATCATCACTGTCTGATCATCATCCTTTGATCAATGATATGTTGGATCATCATCTCCTGGTCGCCGTTATGCATGATCATCATTATCTGATCGCCGCCTTCATTGTTGTTGCCTATCATCATCTATCAATCACCATCTATGGACCACCGTGAATTGTCTAGCACGAAATTATTAGACATAATGAAATTAAATTACAAAATTAATTATAATTAGATTATAAATCATTATCAAGCTTAAAGATAAGGCCACGTCAGTCCACGTGCTGTTGCCATATCTTTAATTAAACGGTTCGGTGGTGCTTTCACCATCCCATTAGTTTCATATTCTCTTACATTAATAGCTCAAATTTAAATTAAACTGGCCCCTACAAATTAACCAAAAATATTTATTAAAAAAACATTTTAATTTATAAATTTAAGATTCTCCGTTGTTTTTCCAATTCCACTTTTTTTTTAAATTTTCCATTCGTTTTATCTAGGGGTGAAAATGAGCTGAACACGAGCGAGCCCAAGCTTAGCTCGTGTTCAGCTCGTTTATATTTTGAGCTCGAAAAGGGTATTCGTGTTCGGCTCGTTTGCTTAGCGAGCTGAACACGAGTTGTTCACAAACAAAAAGTCGTTTTGACAACCCTAATCACATAGCCATATATGTTGAGTATTGGGGCAAGATTTAGAAAATATTTTTTATTTTAAAACATCATTTGAAGCTAATTTAATAATTTTTATTCTATTTTCTTAATTAATACTTTTAATTAATTATAATTCTTTGTAGCCTTGTACTCAATTAATTTTTTTTAAAATATTATTTATCAATATATATATAATTCTTTTACGAGTGGTATTTCGAGCCAAAATAAGCCAAACACGAATGAACAAATCTTTATTCTTGTTCGGCTTGTTAACTTAGCGAACGAACCAAACACGAGCTTCTTAACAAACTGAACACGAGTTATTCGCGAACAACGAACCATTTTGACAGAGCTAGTTTTATCACAATTTCGAAGTCACCCATTATTTTATAATTTGATAAAGAATAATTAAATAAAATTGGCGGTCAGTTCATTAATAATTACCCCATTAATAGTTAAGTATTAGGAAGATTCATACCTTTTAATTCCTTAATGTATTTTAATATTTTTTAATGTGATATGAAAGATTTGATGATTTCATTTATGAGTATAAAATATAAAGTTTAAGTGTCGTATAAAAGCCAAATTATCTAAAGGGCCATATTAATTTTTAACTAGATATTTAAACGAAACGCCCCCTATCATAAAATTATTTAAATAAATTATATATTAATATATATTCACTATTATTATGAACTATTAACTATTATATTATTATTTAAATTAATATTATATATTATTTATTAATATTTGCATGAAGCCACGATTGGAAGAGGCGGCCATGAAGGCAACCTGAGGTGGCGGCGAGGGGCAGCAGTCTATGGCACCGCCTTGAAGAGGAGGCGGCGAAGACGACGACAACGGCTGGAAGCCGCGTCGGTTGCCGAAAGATATGTAAAAGGCATGATAATTACATAAAATTTGTGTTATATTGTTATGTAAATTTTTCAACAAAAGAGAAGTGAGCTAACAAAATCAGCGAAAGGTGCTGGTTTTGATACGGTAGACTAGAAAATGGGATGAAGAAGATGGCGGAAATGAAGCGGGATGCACTTCAAGAAGTGAAGCCCCATCCCATTTGCTGCTCTAGCATATCAGAATCAGCACCTTCTATTTTGATTTTGCCAGCTCGCTTATTAAAAGTGATAAGTCTCCAACAAATCTCCATCATTTTGCGCGAATCTCGAGGTATTAACACGAATTTCGAGACATTATTTTTTGAACAAGAAACATTCATACTTCAATGAAGAGTATCTCAAAACTCCAATTTTAGCAAACCTATGGTAAAACTGACATAATGATATCAAAGTTAGTCAAATCTGAGTCAAATCAAGCCCAAATCAAGTCATTAAATCGCCCTTGGAAGATTTTCAGACACATTTGGAGAGTTAAACAAATGTCAAATCTAGTGAGTTTATAATTGAATCGAGCGTCTCGACAACACAAATCCACGAACTCAAGATTGCTCAATTCTAATATCGTTAAGGCACCCACATGTCCATCAAACGCCGTCTGATTGAAGGAAGTTCTTTGGGCAGTCCGATCAAAGTGGTTAATATTCATACATTAATTGCATCCAAAACACTATAAATAGAATTCCACCACTCTCGTGAAGGGAGTGATTGAGCCTTGAGAGAGAACTTAAGGTTTTGAAAAGGAGCTGAGGTTCAATATCATCTCTATCATTATCGATCGCCGCCAGCAAAAATCAACCACCACAGATCCCCGTCAATCGCTGACGATCATCGTCGATCGTCGTTGACCACCGTCAATCATTGTTGACCACCTCTGATCGCCTTCAATAACCACCAACCACTATCGAGCACTGTTCTTATTGTTAACAATCACCGACCATTGTCGACTACTATTAACCACTGTCGATCACCACAAATCGTCGTCGCCCATCACCAATCAGATGCCGTCAGTCAATATTGTAACTTAGAAAATCTAGCAATGATTTCCCGTATGTGGTACAAGGAGTTTCCATAATCATCAATCTATAGTGGATTTCTACAACTGGGTCGGATCCCCTGATTTTTTCCTTTTACAGGTTTTTCCGTTTCCACGGAAAAACTTCTAGTGTTATTGCTGATTGTTTTTTTTCAATTGAGCATGTGCGTAATTTTTGTGCAACGCCAAAATTATAATTCATTACTTCACTGTCACGAATTTTCTAGCAACGCATAAAAAATGATTTACATAAAAATATAGCACACAATTTCATGTATTTATCATTCATTTAAGATATCTTCCGATTATTGTCTTTGCTTCCGGTCGTTGTTGTCACCTTCCCTACCGCCTCTTTCGGCCAGTGCCTCACACTACCACCGCTTCCGATCCGATCGCCGATGCTTCTACCCGCCGCTCGCCACCTCGGTTCACCTTCGTAGCCGCCTCTTCCTACAGCAGCTTCATGCAAGTATTAACATATAATATATAGTATTAATTTAAATAATAATATAATAGTTAATAGTTTATAATAATAGTTAACATATATTAATATTTAAATTTTCTATAACATATAATATTATATAAATTTTTATTATAATATTTTAATAATATATTAACTTTTCCTTTTTTTTTATTTTTTTGCAAATTGCTTACTCAAAATCAATATATTTACATCCACCTTTCCATAAATTGATCATATATAAATACATAAAAGAAAGGGGTATTTATGTCAATGCCCAAAATTACTAAGCCTTTATTGAAAGAGTTTATATACTCCGTATAGATCAAAAGGTACAATCAATGTCTGCCTGAATCGCATAAAATAATAAATGATGCAACACAAAACATTGGTAGCACGAGATAAATTTATGAGTTTCATTGACCATATTGGGAAAGATTTAATTGACAATTTTCTTTTCAATTCATAATACGGAAGCATGGACCCAATAATTAATTTCTATTTTTGCCACTGCGGCTCAACTTCCAAAATAAAGACAAAAAAAAATCTCATTAATTACAAATTCAAGTAAAATATTACTTTTATTTGACATGAACAAATAGGGGTGTAAACAAGGGAAAATATTTGCGTACATAAGACGTACACAGCGCTGTGTACGTCCTGGGGTTATTCACGGGGTACAGGGGGGTTATATCGAGATTATACCCCTTTGTAACTTCCTTGTAACCTCCATGTAACCTACAAATGAGTTTCGCGCTTCTGTAATTTCATGGGAACAAATAAGTTATACGGAGGTTATAGGGGAGTTACACGGATGTTACAGGGGGGTATAACCCGGATATAACCCCCCTGTACCCCCTGAATAACGCATGATGTATGCAGCGCTGCGTACATCTTATGTACGCAAATATTTTCCATAAACGAGGCTCGCTCGTGTTCGGCTCATTGATATTTCAAGCTCAAAAAGTGTGTTCGTGTTCGTCTCGTTTGCTTGGCGAGCCGAACACGAGGCGTTCACGAACACACTTTTTGCCAACTCTAATCACGTAGGCATAAGACATTAAGGGTTGGGAAAAGATTTAAAACATCATTTAAATCTAATTTAATAATTTTTATTCTATTTTATTAATTAATACTTTTAATTGATTATAAATCTTTATAGCCTTGTAGTCAATTAATTTTTTTTTTAAATTCTACTAATCAATATATATATATATATAATTAGTAATATTTCGAGCCAAAACGAGCCGAACACGAACAAGTCGTTCAACACGAGCTTCTTAACGAGTCAAACACGA
>NEWO01000019.1:12880-196998 GCA_003013225.1 Phalaenopsis aphrodite | reverse complement strand
TTCTATCCCTCGCTAACATTGAACACATCCTCAATCCACGACCAAGTAACCTCAATTAAATGCAAACAATTTTTAGACTATCCTAGACTTCTATGCTAGCCTTCTAAATGCAATTAACCATCTTATCTGTTTTAAATATTGAATTACAATTTTACTCTCAAAACACCATATCTCAAAAGATTAATTTCTCACCCTTTAAGTTTCACCATTTAAATCCAAAGCAATAATTTTTTTTTTGATTTTTTTCTTTATTTGGGGTATTTACATACAGACCACAATAAACTATGATGTTAACTTATCTAACACCTAAAATTTACTATTTACATATCAACCACCTAAAACTTCATAAGTAATCAAATATATCAATCGAGTGGTATGCCGTTTGCAATTGCACTAGCCGTTTGTCTGAGAGGCAGCGGAGGAGAAGATAGTACGGCTCCCAGAGCGTGTTGCGCTGGCACGGGCGACTGGCCTCCAGTCGAAGCTACGGCTTGCCATTACCGCTCCAATGAAGAAGGCCCACTGATCTTGGATGCAAATCACGGCATAACCCCTCCAAATTGCCGCCACCAAATCTGTGTTGTTTCAATTGGTGCCCCACTTCCTTCACCTCTCCGGCAAAAACCATAAGAAAAGGAGGTAGATTTCTTAAAAAATGAATATTAAACTTCTTGTGATTGAAATATTATTGCCGCGTCATAATTAGTATAAAAAAAAAGTATTAAGGTGGATGGTTTCACTTGCAAATCATCAAACAAAGTTTGCGAAACCAACTTCTTCTATGGCCTCACCGCTTTGTCATCCACCATGAACACCATGGGCTCCACCGTCACTCCCGCCGACGTTCGGCAAATTTCAGGCCTCAACACTATACATCTCCATGTCTGGTATCTACTTAACCACCAGAGGCCTCAAGCCTCCCCACAGACCGACAAGGAGATCGACGAGATATATTCTGGCATAGTTGTGCGGCTGGTTGAGGGCTTTTCGAACTAAAGAGGAGATCTTGGCACAGACAAACGCATCGACAAACAAAGAGATTCGGAAGAGGAGGAAGGGAAAGAAGCAACAACTGGGCGTCAAAAGGAGAGAACTTAAAGTTTCTGGCATGAGAGAAACGACAAGTTAACTGCAAACGGCGTCAGTGGTATATTTGAGTACCTAGGAAGTTTTAGGTAGTTGGTATGTAAATAACAGAGTTTAGTGTTAGATAAGTAAAAATGTCAGTTTTAGAGGGTTAAATCGAATTTAGCCATGAATTTAACTTAAAACTAACCCAAGTTAAAAAAAAATGAAACTTAAATTCAACGCCTGCTAAATCGAACAGTGTTTCATCTCTTCTGCAACGTAGATCCGAATTTAATAAATCCGACTAAGAGGTGGATTTAAAGGATTTATTTTGTCGTTGCTTGCGACCTCCATCTCCGTCACGAGCTTGCGGGATTTACTGGATTTGATAAATCCTATTTAACGTAGATCCACTATGCATCCAAACACCGCCTTAGGTGGTATGTATGTAAGTCCCACTTTTTCTTTTTAATAGATGATGAAGCACAATGCTAAAGTTGCATCAATAAAACATGACATTGCAAATGTAAAACTAAAAATAAATGGCAAATGATTTAACAGTTAGGCATAAAAAAGAATGGATGAGGCACCCCATGGTAACTAAGATGACACCTGTTCCATATTAAAAATGTCGGTTCCAGATAACCATAGTCAAGCACAACGCAAAATGTCAAATTTTAAAAATGTTAAGTTTTATTTGATTAACCTATCATCTACTGCTATCACAAACTTATAAATATTTTTTCCACAAAATTATCATGGATAAAATTCCAAACTATGGGCATTAAGAATATTGGATCATCTAATCTCTAGCATCAAAATTCTAGGATAATCGATCGTCTATCAAGGTTTGGACAAAGCACTGACCTTGGAAATATGAAAGTGGTGTAAACCACTGAATAACAATTTAAGACAAGACTCGGAGAATGAAGATCCACCTTTCAAATTATTCCACAAGTATTTACGCTGGATTTGATCTGCAAGCAACAAGCAGATAAAACTGGTTGCCCATAAGGAGATTCATATTGGCTGATGGGGATCTAAGATATATGATTCCTTGCTTCAAGATTCAATCTTCACAACATTATGGCCATTTGATATTCAAGCTTCAAGATTCATGTCAGTCTATTCATCAACCAAAATTAACTTTATCCAACAATCCAAACACAAATTCACAACCATAAATCTTTATAAAACTTTGTGTTTCCTAATTAACTGCACAAATTGTAATGAATGGCTCAGACCACCATCACCACCTATCTCAAAGCTTCAACCACAGATTCAATTCTCCACCAACAAAAGGAAAGATATTGCCTAAAAGGAGCTTCCTTTGTTAATGTGATTGAGCTCCACACCATAGGTTTGAAAAGTTATCATATCCCACTTGGCCTCCAGCATACAAGGAAATCATTCAAGCATAGTTTTGGAGTTGACATTAAAAAACTATACAGCCATAAAAATTTCAAACAATCAAAGTGCCATTAACCTCCTTACATTTATGAAAATATTAGCCAAGTAAATCATTTGGAAAGCATGTGGCTCAATTACATCCTGATTTGATCTTTCGAGTAAGCAAAACATCTTTAGCTAACACATGAACATCCCACATAGGATTATGATTAGAGATTTATTCTCACTAAAATCTGATGTAGACAACAGAAGCAATATAAGAAACTCATAACAGAACAACCAGAGCATACTATCAGAGAAAAAAAAAAAAAAACTAACCTGTGACAACTCCATAAAAGACGACCCAGGGTCGATAAGTCGATCGATCCGCTCCCGGGGCAATAGCTTATCCCGGCTTCGATTCCTTTTCACAGCTTCGGCTCCCCCTCCATCGAGGACCTAG
This sequence comes from Phalaenopsis aphrodite, assembly GCA_003013225.1. Taxonomy (NCBI): domain Eukaryota; kingdom Viridiplantae; phylum Streptophyta; class Magnoliopsida; order Asparagales; family Orchidaceae; genus Phalaenopsis; species Phalaenopsis aphrodite. The sequence goes on along the minus strand of NEWO01000019.1, from coordinate 194,078 downwards.
AAAACACACACACAAAAAAAGGAAAAACTTAAGTCACTCATTCACCAAATCGCAATCGACAAGGGATCAACGGCAGGATTCAGAGGAACCTTCTGAATGAGTGATCGGAGCTGCGAAAGGAGGCTCTCGGCGGTGGTTGAGTTGCGAGCGAAGGCTTCTGAGCTCCGGTCCACGCCGTCGGGGAGTACAGCGGAGCAAAGTGGCGCCCATCTCTGCCAAGGTTTCAAATAGGGAAGTTGAATTCCCCTCCTCCATGATCGATTTGCATTGAAGCTTCTAAGCATTTTATGCGTTCGTTCCCTTTGCTTAGTCCCAAGAGATCAGAGAAGAAGAAAGCGGGCCACTCCAAAAATAGGATTTTTATAGACGTATTGCTGAAAATTGGAACATGGAAGTCGACTCGGTGTGGATAAGTCTTAGAGCGATTTATATTATCTTCTTCTTGTCCTCATCCTCCGCAGGGTTAATAGGACCAATTTTTACATATGGGCCCCCAAAACATTACTATTAACAAATTAGGCACGCTCTTTTATCTCATTTTCAACTTGTCACTCAAATATCAAAATTAATGATAAAGCACAATGCATGCTTTTTTATTGTTATCAAAATCTCAATGATTTGATTGTGACATACGAAAATATATCAGTTCAATATTTCAAAAAATCAGTATGGATGTTTGATTTATAAATACCAATGTTTCAGACATTTTGTGTGTAATTATTGTTTTATATTTCAGTAAATCATAGATTAGGATATTATATATGATTGCATATATTTAAAATTTTGGATAAACTATTAATATTGTGCTTGACTAAGATAATTACATTAATGTCACTTCATAGTGTCAAGATAGTCATCAACTATTTGTATAGGATTGTTTTAGTTCTAGACTATATAAAAGTGCCAAAATGATTTGTTACTCTTTTAAAAATGAACTATGTTTTCAGCCCTAATTTAAAGAGTTGGGTTTCAACACTAATTTAAAGAGTATGAGGATTACTTGAGCTCTTTCATAAAGTATGAGACTAAAACGCCTCATGTAAATATTGGAAACTATTTTGGCACTTTAAATTTAATATCACCTAAATTTTGACTATTTACAATATCAAAGATGACTTATTCAATTTTTACTCTTGCCAAAGTATTAATCTATATATATATATAGATCTCACAAATTATATAAATATGAAATAAATAAAAATGATGTTACAATTATAAAGTTGAGAAGTAATGATATTTAAGAATAAAAATTATAAATAATAATTGTATAGTTCATAAATCAAGATAGTGGCCAAAGAACAAATTAAAAAACCTTGAAAAATATTAAGGGGACAAAAAATAATAAAAAATAAAAAAGCAACAAAAGTTAACTAAAAATAAGCATCAATAATTTTAAAAATATTACATATAAAAAATAAACATAAATAATTTAACATGTCATAACAATCAAAATCTAATATTTATTATTCATTTTAATATTAATTATTAAATTCTAATTAAGTTTTTAAGGATATGCATATTTGAATTTTTTTAGTTTTTTTTTTAACTATATATGATATGATGCACAGACACTTCTGATCAAAGAGTCATGCAGTGTTGGATACTTCTCGGACGCCCCAAAGACGTGTCACATCTATAAATTACATGTTTAAAAAAACACATTTTTTTATAATCAAAGCCGCGGATACAAAGCATCAAATTTCAAAACTTTATTACACAGCAATTAACTTCCCAGTAACCAAAAACTCAAGTACAACCAGGAAAGATAAATAAATAAGAACCGGCAATGTAAAAATGACAAAATCAAAATTGTACAGAAGCAGAAGTGTCGCAACAAAATTCATAATTTGTTTTAGCCAGAATTTGCAATGAAAAGTACCCATTTCCACTGCTGCTCTTTCCATTTCTCTCCAAGCCCTGCAAATGGTCTTTTAAATCTTCCCGGCTGCAGACATAGGATGACATTTTGAATTAGAGCGGATATTTCTGTAAAATTAGTCCTTTCCTCACAAAATTTGATTACACCATATGCTACTCTGAACCACAATAATCTTCATTTTATTTCCAACAAATGTGCTATGCATTCGAGTTCAGTGATGTATGCAATTGATTTACAATTGTGATGTGTGTTCGCACATACCGCATGTAAGGCTACATATATAGTTAGCTACAAACAATTTCTCAAGAGATGCACATACTTAAACACATGGTTGTTAGTTGACAAGAGAAGCCAGCAAGGCCCAGTAATCTCTTGCTGCTTCCACTTATTTAGTTTCAATACTTGATATGGTTATAGAATTCATTATTTCTGTCATGGAGGTTGAATGTTTTATAAATTTCTAATAGAAATTAGGCTTTCAAGGTCATAAAAACCGTGCAGGAGATGGATAGATGATATAAAGCAAAACAAAGCGTAAAGCAGAAGCATCACAACTAGATGCCATGGGAGCCAAAGATCAGACAAAAGCATATAACTAACTTGTAATTCAATGTTCAAAAAGACAGTTTTGGTAAGATAATTTTAAGAGGATTTAAATTAAATTTAACCTTAACCCAGCCAAACACAATAAATAGGTTAGATAAATTTGCCGTTAAGTTAAATCCAATTTTTGCTTCTTCCATTTATTAAATCCGGATTTACTAAATACACCTATAAGTTGGATTTAACAGATTTAGCAAAAGAGATATTTTAAATAGATTTATATCAAACACATTAAATGGAATAAAGTGGATTTAATCTTAATTGAACCAAATATTATTTCGAATTTAATAATATTTAGATTTAATAAATCCGAATTTACCAGATTTAATAAATTCTAAATAACTTAAATCCTACTTGCAGCAAACACCCCATTAGGATTGTTTAATCTAATCCTAAATCATGCTTGCTGCCCAAACCAGTGAACATTTTTATGTTCTTCCTACATAGAAGCTGCACTCAGATCAATTGGAGAAAAACTTTCAAGAAAAAGAATGATATATAAAGCAAAAAAAAGATTTCAAATAAATTAAAGGTTAGAAAGTTGGAATTACGTCGAAGTTGAGCCCAGTTGCTGCGTGAGGAAAATTTCCTTCAGTTAGAAATCATGGCTGGTGAAGCATGCGCATAAAGAAGACACTAACACATATTTTCCAAAGTATGGAAACCTTTGGCTAGTCCTAGAGACCAGGCGGGCTCGTCTTTCCGCCACTGAAATCTGCATATCATCCGCCTTCTTCTGCACTGACTTGAGTCTTTTAAGAATCTTGCATGTCGAAGAACAGCCTCTCTTTTCAAATTTTGTCTGATGGAGAAGTTGTAATTAATCAACTCACAGGTCATTTAATCTTAGAAAATTTAAAAACAGAAGGCATAATAAAGCTTTCTAAATAAACAGCAGAAGTAATTTCTGCTTGAGGAAAAACTCACTTCAGCTTCAGGTACTGCAGAGTCAACTTCTTCTTTCAGCGGGTTTTCGCATGGCATGAGCTTACCCTCATCTCTGTCATATCTTGAGAAAGAAAAAAAGGTTTCAGAAACAAGTCAGATCCTTCTATTATATTTCATGCCAAGTAGAAATGGTGCAAAGGAAAACCAGAACCTGAATGGTTGAAAATGATTAATATAAGTAATGATATATTAAAAAAACATTTGAATTTCATATTTAAAATCTAACAGTTTATCTGAAGAAGACGCAAAAATAAAAAATTAATTACCACAGTTTAAACATAAACAGGAAGCAAATGCTTGAAAATTGTAATAAAGCATGGATAAAATAGGACAGGGCTTCAATTTCTGAACATTATTGACGAAAGCTTCCATTATTTACAAAATCATAACCCATCGCAACAATACAAAATTAGCCAAAATTACTTCCTCTGCAGGGAATGAAAGTTAGTCAAAAATGTCGATAGCCCAAACACTCTGAAGTCTAGCAACCGATCCTCTTCGTGTACATAGCTTTAAAAAGTGTTCAAATTCATGAAAAAAATCAAAGGGTCTTTAATGCAATTAAATTTCTCTCATAGCATTCAAAGATTATCTACAAACAATTGCAAAGTCTAATAAGTTTATATAAAATTAGGCAGAACAAAGTGAGGATCAAAAAGACAAGAGCCATAAAATGGAAATGAATAATAACATACTCTGACACATGACCTTCTGTGACTACAACTTCATAATCAGAAGCTGGAGACTCCACCATCTTCCTTTTCCATTCAATGATATCAGTTGAACTCTTATCAGAACACCATGAAATATGTTTCTTTGACCACTTCGCCACACTTCCCCTATTGTCTACTTTTACATTACTGATCTCTAAGCATGAAAAATGGCTCTCCAAATCTGTAGTTGTACAAGAAGCCGAAGGAGACAAGCATAGAGAAGGCCCCTCCTTCGGGGAAGAAGGAATGCTTCCCTCTGGACTCATCTGTGTGCCCACATCTCTTCTCATAGTCGTGTGAGATAACATGGTGGCTGGTTCCTTGATGCTGTCAACTCTATCATCTGAAAATTTTAGCAAGATATGGTAGAAAAAGTATTTATTATCTGGAGAATAAATCAACTTAATATGAAATAGATATGCTAAGAAAAAGAACAGGATATGTTTAACGCACATTAAGAAGTTCTTTGAATTGGATTCACAAATTCTAGATTCAGCAAAATAAATCAAAATGACCAAAAATTGTGACGCTCTAAAAAATCCTAAATGACAAGTTGTTGGATCGATAAAAGCACTCAAATTAAAATTCATAGATATTCTAAATTTCCACAAACTCGTGTATTCTAGTGAGAGGTTTTCTACAAACTTCATGTGCTGCAAAATATGATGCACAAATACTTCTAATTAAAAAACAGTACGTGTCAATGCATGCTAGATACGAACACACACACCTCCTACATATGTCAGACATAACATAAAAGTGTATGATTTAAATAATACTATAAAAGAAGCACTTTTGTCATAAATTAATGAATTAAATTTTCAAAAAATATTTTTAAACACATTTTAAGATTAAATTTTAAATAAATTAATATATTTTTTTATTTAAAATGTAGCATAATAGTTAGTACTTATTTTTTCTATATCATAAACCAAATAATACTTTTGAATCCCTTAGTTTTGAAATTTAATGTTCCTAAATTTCATCTTATCTTTTCTCAGTTGTTCTTAAAGTCTTGTTTATTTAATTTTTTTTTCTATTTTTTCAAATTATATTAAAAATATATACATACGTACCAGTCAATTCTTATGTAATTACCTGCCAAGGCTGATGGACAAGCCCCACCAGTAAATGCAGGAGTTCCAAGAGGACCGCTCTTTGATTTGGGCCTTCTTTGATAACGTGGGAGAATCAGAGGCCTCCTTAAACCATCACTCGATACTGGACTGCAAATCCACTTCTCGGCATCTTCCCACTTGGAAGGCATTGTTCTTCCATTACTAAAAGGGAACATGAGAGCATTGGCCCCATACCTCCGGCCACGGTCGGCCGACAATGCGATCCTTTCTGAACTCCATCCTTTCTGGTAAGATGAAACTCCGGCATGGTTCGGAGTTCCAGGACTAGGGAACAAGTTGGATCTGCTACAGGTGGAGATTGCGAGACAGTTCTTTGTATAAGCGTCGTCGGCAGATAAGGGATGAAGTGAAGAAACGGCCATGTTTTGGCCATGGACGTTCAAATCAAGGGAGCTAGGCCTCGATCGTCGATGCCCTGGTTTCCCGCATTCTTCTACAGAGTCCATTGGCGGTGGTTTAGGGTTTAATTGCCAATTATTAGCACTTACAAGAGCTGATGGTGGTTTGAGATTACTACTGCTCTCAGGTAGTGAGAAAAGATGCGAAGTTGTGGTTGTTTGTGCTTTTCTGCTCGTACGAATGTAGTCCTGGCAGAGATAATGTCTGGGAATTGGCGCACAAACGAATAACAGACAGAAGAGACAGAAGAGAACAGCAAATAAATCAGGCAATTAGACAAAAAAAAAAAAAAAAAGGAAAAAGGGAAATTTGCTTACAATGCAACCAATTTCTATGTAATTATCTTCCATGCAACACCAAAATTTTAATTTTACATTTCCATCTCCAAAATCATGCATAGGTAAGGTGATATGTTTGTAAGAAATAAAATTTATTTATTAAAAATATAAAAAAAAAGGAATTGAGAAAATCTATAACTTAGCAAACAACAACATGAATTTATTTTCTCCATTGAGTTATATTGAGTTTCATATTTTCATTTAATTCTAATAAATTGAGATCATTTTTTTATATAATATGCCCTAATCTTTTTGGGACTACTTCTGATTTTCTTAACATAAATCAAATCTAAAACATCTACTCTCCTAACCAAATTATCAGATGGTCGATGTTTAATGTGGCCAAATCATCTAAGAAGACTCTCTCTAATATTGTTTGTCACCGAAGCTACACTAATATTATGTCGGATATATTCATCTTGCATATTGTCTCTAAGTGTCAAGCCACGCATTCACCTAAGCATGATCATCTGAGTAACACTTAACTTTGTTTTATGCTTCTTTTTAAAGGCTAACATAATGTGTCATAGAGCTTTGCAGGTCTCGCCACCATCTTATTAATTTTTTTTTCTGTCAATCTAGATGGTTTTTTTCTATCACACAATAGACCCTATGCATTCTTCCACTTCAACCAACAAACTTGAATTATACTAATAACATTCGCATCTAAACCACAATCAATTTGAACAATAGACCTGAGATATCTAAAAAGTTCACACATTTTAATGATTTGATCACCCATAGTTATAATTCTGCCACTAAACCTATTGTTATTAAAATTAATTTATTTCATGTATTCAATTTTAATTCTACTCAAAGGAAAGCCTTTAGGCTCCAATGTAGACCTTCATAATTCAAGTTTTGCTTGAACTCCTTCTGTAGTCTTATCCAATAATCAACATAATTTAAAGTTTAGCAAAGAAAGATTTAAATTGTACATTCAACAAAGGAGTTTTATTTTCTTAACATCTAATAAAAATTAGCTTTCACTCATCTAGGTAATATAGTATTCTCAAGTAAAATCCACAAAAAAAGATATTCACATTCGAATTTTAAGAATAATGAACACAAAATGATTTTTTATGTGTTAATAATATATTCCAACTCACATTACAACAAATAACGATACTTTTCAACCAGTTAACCACTTATAGATTAGCTTTATAATCATTCTTATAGACTAATCATTTAAGTTAAAAGTGTTAGTATTAAAAGACATTATCTTGATAGTTTGTAAATGTTGTAGATCAGTTTCAGGTTTAGCAGAGGACAAGTTGCATCTAAAACTTTTAAACCTCATATAATTGAGTGGGATCAAGAATCATTGGTTTTAAAGGCTTAGCTAAAGCTCAGTTAAGGTTTCCTTTTAGCACTCCCTGATCCTTCCCCTTCTAGGCCATCGTCCTACCTTATTACTGCCTCTGAAACGAACCCATAATCTGACGAGGTCGTTGGGCCTTTGCCGCTCGTCTGATTACGTCACTTCTCTCTTTCATATGTTGTTTCTAAGCTCTCTCTCTCTTTGGTCATCAACTTCTTGTTATGTTCATTCTAAACTCCCAACAACCCAAACTTCAATCTGAGTTATACATCCACAGTGATGGAGATACATTGTTTTTCTTTGACAAAGGTAGAAGATGGCATGAAATAGTGCAGCTTAGCATTGCTCGGTAAACTTTCATTAAATGACCTTTCTATGATAAAATGCTACAAGCGATCTCCAAAATCAAGAAACTAAAAGTTAACATAATTGATCTCATCTCTATAACTTATGATTTTTTTCTATTTAAATTTAATTGTCTTGAGGACTTGGAAATTTTTTTTAATTGTAGCCTCCCTTATTTATTGGTGAAAGACCCTTCATTTTAAAAAAAATGCTCATTGAATTAGTTTAAATCTATTAAAGAAGATTTACAAAGAGTTTTGGATCTAGTTTAAATTTTCAAATCTCTCTCTTTCTCTCTCTCTCTTTATATATATGTGTGTGTGTGTGTGTGTGGATAAACAGTGATATCTCTAAAATTGCAATTAAGATTGAAATCCTCTTAACAATTGACATGTTAGCAGCGAAGAGTTATTAGCTCGCTTTTGCTCAGATCAATATGAAGATCATGTCATCATCTCCTTTGCTCTAATTTTGTTTCCATCTTATTTAGGGGGGGGGGGGGTGAATATTCAGCAGCCAGTGTTATATGAATTAAAATCCTCTCCCAATAGCTCTCGTGACACTTTGTCAGAAACTTCACCCACTACAAATTACCATCCACAATTCCCAATCACATTAATTGTGGCAAAAGTAGAAGTCGTAATAAAAATAATTTAACATCATCAAAGATGGCAAAAGGTAGGAGTAGTAATAAAAATAATTTAACATCATCAAACATCCTTGGTAAAACCATAATCATTTCATTATTCTCCTCACACAGTTACTTCAATTGAACCACCAAACCTTGATATTTCGTTCATCTATTGTAGATAATAACAATGCTTTATTTTATTTATACTCTAATTAAAAATGATGAATGTATTATGTGGTCTATCAACCATCCTTCACAGATTCCTCAGTTATGTCTACCAATGCCACTTCTCTTCCACCTCTTTTTACTTCTAGCCAGTCCATACCAAATTAAAAAAAATGTAATTTATTGTATCTCTCTCTCTCTCTCTCTCATTATCTTCTACCAATTCTAAAAAAGATCGGCCTAAATGGGTTGGTTCCCATTCACATCAATAATTCATCTTGCTTTCTAACATTGTTGTGTGGAATATATATGGGTTTAGTAGAGATATATGTATCATTGGCTATAGAAACTTGGTGAAAGATCTCAATATTGATCATCTCTAAAATAAATACTTTCACTTTTATAATGCAATAATTATATTTAGAATTTGGGATTTTTTATAAATTAATCAGATGATCCGAACTAAACTTTCTTTTATGAACAATGCAACCTTTTGGAAAAATAACATCCTAACAAAAAAAAAGGATAAATGAAAGTTATGTAACAACTTGAATAAGTAGAGCCGGGACTTGAGGAATTAGCTCTCTCGATTGGGACACACTAAGTTTGAGAGTTTTTTTTTAAGAGGGATAGGAAGAGTATATAGGGTTGGATTTTGTCAATAAGTTGATTTAAGGTTAAACAAACAAATAGAGTCTGCAAACACGTGATAACTAAAACCTTATAAACTCTTGTTTTAGCTTTAAAAATTTAATGTGGAAAATATACTTGTAATATTACAAAATATTTTAGATGTATTGGTTTAATATTTGGATTTAAAGCTCTTTAAAATATTAAGCCAATATATCTAAAATATTTTGTAATATTTATAATTTTTTATATTTATTTACATTTTTTTTCAAATCATAAACTATTGATCTACTTTATTTTTATCGTCTTCTATAATTAAAATATATATTAAACTTTTTAGTTAATTCCTAATTAATCTTGATTAGAATAATTATTATTAGTTATGAAATCCTATTACTAACTACCGATATGCTCAATTTCCGTAAGATCATTTATTTCTCATGATATTTATTTTCCTAATTTATAGGGCAATAATTAGTCTTAGGCATATCTATCTCCACCCTATTATGAAATTCCTATTATCATCTCCATTCCTTAAATTTATTTATTATGATAGATTTTGCTATGATATGGGAGCTTTATTTGGCAAATATGATTTTTTAAATAATTCATTTAATTCCAACAAAACGTGTGAACGTTTTAGATATCTCGGGTCTATTGTTCAAGTTGATGGTGATAAAGACGGTGATCTTATTAGTAGAATTCAAGTTGAAATGAAGGAATGCATCGAGCCTATTTTGTGATAGAAAATTAACGCTTATAGAAAAATTTTGTAAGATGGTGGTGAGAAGCACAATGCTCTATTATGCAAAATGTTGGCCTTTTAAAGAGAAGCATAAAATGAGGTTAAGTGTTTGTGAGATGAAAATGCTTAGGAGGATGAGTAGCCTGACATTTAGAGACAAAATGCTAAATGACATATCTTTGATAGGGTTGGTATAGGTCTAGTGGCACACAAGATTAGAGAGAGTTGTTTTAGATGGTTTGATTACATTAAACGTTGACAAGCTGATGATTCGGTTAGGAGAGTAGATGCTTTAGATTCAACTTAGGTTAAGAAATGTAGAGATTGACCTAAAACAATTTGCACATATTGTTTAAAAAATAATCTTAATCTACCAAAATAAATGAAAATACGACACTCAATAAGACATAATGGATAAAAAGGATTCATATAGCCAACCCCACTTAGTGGGATAAATGATTGTTGTTGTTATTGTTGTTGTTGTTGTAGTTGCATCCATTTAATACCAATAAAAAAAATTCATCTACTTGGGTGAGCTTGTCCGAATAGCTATTTGGATCATAATTTCTATCAAATTCTATTTCTAATCAGAATCGTTTACGCATAAGGAAAAACATATAATCATTACACATAAATTTCTTATGATAAGTATAATTCTCTGAATAAAGATCTTAATTTTGCTCAAATTAGTTATTGAACAACTATGATTAATAGCCTTTTTTTCTTTTTCTTTTTTTGGATTGGGACCTTGTGGTTGATTATTTACTCACTTGTTTGGCATATGGAGCCATGCACGCCCAAATATTTAACCAAAATCAAATACTTGTCACCCATGAAAATATAATTACCTTTAAAATGTCCTTAACAATTATTTCATTAATTAATATGCAAAAAAAAATTAATTTTGCCTTAGAAATGAAACCTCAAGCATCATTAAAATGAAACATCAAATGAAAGTAAATTGCAATAACATTGACTTTGGATGAGATAAGTCACAATTTTTTTCTGAAAAATGATACTTTTTTTCAAAACTTAAAGAGAGAAATCTATTTTAAGCAAAATCACAAAAAAATTTTGCATCTTTACCCCCCACAATTCAAGAGACAAGGACCTCCATCGCCCCTTTCTTAATACATTCACATACCGGACACCTACAATGCAAAACTTCACACTGCTTGCACAAAGAGAGATGGCGGCAAGGCAATACAAGCACACTGGCAGATCTCCATCTACAACTCTGGCAATGAGAAGATGAGTCATGGCTAATATTTCCTTTCTTTCTCTTCGCTGTGGGTTCATCTTCATCTTCATCTTCTTCTTTCTTCAGTTCTCCGGTAGATGAAAAACAAGGTTGCTGAACTTGTTCTAACGTTTGGCTGAGAGCTGAAGCCATGCTGTTCAACTTCCTTGCAGTCTTCTCCCATTTTTCTTTTTCTAATAAAGCTTCGTTTAGGAGTGTTATCAGCTTCATGGCTTTCTTTTTCTCTTCGGCCAAGTGCTTCTCTTTCTGCATCAGTAAATTGATGAACTTTCCTTTTAAGGTCATTGTTAGGGATGAGAGCTGTTGTTTCCACTGTTGTTCAAGAATTGCATTCAGCTGCAAGGCCTGTTTTTTTTTTTTTTTTAAGAAGAGAAGAGTTTGATTAGGTTTGGCATTCATGGCTGACTCACACCATTAATCTAATAAATTTTCTTTTAGATTTGAAAAAAAAAAATTCAAATTCAAAATTTTTTTAATTAAAAAAAAACATTTTTATTTAATTCAAAATTTGTTAGACAATAATCTAATTAAATTAATCAGTTAATGGAATTTATATTAATTAATTTAGAAGTGAAACAATCTAAACGAATAAAATTGATTTATTATATAAATATGCTTTTGAAGTTGGTTAATTGATGCTAGTATGGATCTAATATTGATTAAATAAAGCTAATTTAAAAATATATTAATTACTTAAATCATCATTTAAATATGCTATATGGTATTTGGTTATTAATCTAATATTTCATTTAATTTGATGAATAGTTTGGCTTTAATTAAGCAAATTAATGCTTAAATGTATTGATTATGTGTTAATTTAGCAAAATAAGCTGCTGAAAATTAATTGTTTGCCTAATTCCATAACCTACATAAATAGTAATTAATGAAAGATATGTCAAGGCAGTTTTATGAAAATGCTATTTAATGTATAATTATTGATTAAATCGATATTAATTACGTATAAATCGATTAACCTATATACTTTCAAAAATATTTAATTATAAATAGTTTTATGTAGAACCTAATTACGATATAGGTTAATCATGTATATTAATTAAGGTTTATTAAATTGATTAAATATAAATTAATTAATAGAAGGAACTAAACCCACGTAAATGGTGATTATTTAATTATGAAAATGATATTTTGTGCATAGTTATGTCTCAATTCTTTAGGCTAACAAGTATTATTCAAACCTATAATATATAATTTATACATCAAGAATTATAACTGGAAGTTAAATCCATAAATATCAAGAATCATAAATCATTTAAATATTGTATTGAGTTATTATCAATAACTAATATCTTAAGTCAAAATAAAAAGAAATACTAACTAATGCTTAATTAATCATTTATTTAATATTAATGATATATAAATCAATTAATATATACATTTTAAAAATATTTAATTATAAATAATCAGTGTAGAACGTAATTTAAAACTAACTAATCATGTTTTAATTAAAATCTATTAATTAACCAAATATAATTCAATCAATAGAAAGTGCTTAACCAAAGCATGCAAGCACTAATTATTTAATCATGAAATTGACAGTTTAGTGGATGATTAACAGCTAATTAATTTTCCAAACAAACTTTTCATTATACTTCTTTGAGAAATTAATCTTTAAAAGCAGAATTTTGTAAAAAGTTAATTTTGCTTCTAACAATCAACGAAGAAGCTAAATTGTATAGAGAGAGAGAGAGAGAGAGAGAGAGAGAGATTATACCTGCATGAGAAGGTGGCTATCAACTTTCTCATCATGATTTCTCCCAGCAGCAACAATACCAGCTAAATTTGAATCATTAAATTCCTTACTGCAATGAAAATCTGAAGCAGAAGCAGAAGCAGCCGCAGCATTCAGCACCGTTGAACAAGGATCCAACGGCTTCAACAGCTGCTGCTGATCATAATTTGGTTCAGCCGGCAGCCAATATCTGCTGCCAGGCACATTCCTTCTTCTAACAAAGCAATTCTTCTCCATTACCAGACAATAATCTAATCCCTCCCATCAGCACTCCCTTCATATATATTTAAACATCTCTGTCGCCGTTTCATGATTTATGGTAATCAAGCTCATCTCATCCATCAGATCTGGTGGCTTACAAATTTTTTGCAATTATGGATGTCAAAAAAGGAAATATTTTGTCAATATTAGCGCGAGGCCAGAAATTAATTAATAATTATAATTTGGGGCCATATATCCTTTTCTTGCCTTCTTGTTTTAATATATTTAATATTGCTATAAAAAAAAATGGAATAATTAAGTTATCGTATTGAATTAATTAATTTTGGAACGTTACAGAGGGAGAATCGATACTGCGTATCTATTTGCCAGCTTCAGCTTCCATACTGAATATCTTCAGTTACGTACGTTCTATATACTCCTTTGCATGCAGATTCCATGCACAATATATAGGGAAATTTACGTACATACCTCTTAATGCCTGTATAATTACATATCTAACTCTTCAAACTTTAATTTTTACATACATACCACCTGGCCTTAGAAAGATTTAGATAGTATGTATATATATATATATATAGATGTAAGAAACAATTATGGTGTTAGGCCCGTAAATGCATAAGAGTTAGGTGGTATATATGCAAATGCCCCATCAACATATATGAATATGAATGTATGAATATTTTCTTATTTAAGTGATTGATGGTAATAATTATATGCAGAGATGATGTTTATGCAAAGAAATTTAAAACAATTAATGTAATGGCAAGTTTTGTACAATAATTGTCATACGTATATGTTTGGGTGCGGCCCTAATTATGAAATATATATCCACCCTTGATTTTTTTTTTATGCATGAATCAATTTGAGTAAATAAAGTAATTAATATTTTTTACTGCTTTTATTGTGTAGTACTAATCTAGTTTGGTTGATATGAATTTTAAAATTATACAGGCATATACTATTTCAGTATTTCTAACACGTGAAGTTTTGTGGTTTAAGGCTGTCAAAGATTAGTATTTGCCTTGTTATTGTTCCCATCTAAATCAGGACAAAAGTAGCACTACAAACAAAGTTGATTATAGAAATTCTATGGAATTCCTATAAAAAAAAAGTAAAGTTCATTCATCTTGAAAAAAAGTGACATGTATATATGTATGTATGTATGTATGTATGTATATGCATGTATGTATGTATATATTCATGTTATATAATGGTGCCCATATATATAAAGAAGTTGTCACATTATCATTTCATGAGGGACTGCCAAATTAAAGAAAAAAAATTGCACTATATGTATGTATGGCATCTATTTGATGTAGCATTTGGATCTAAGGATTAACCCTAATATGGTGATGGGTAAGTGTTTGCATCTAATATGTTATGATTGACTGTGCTCTAAAATTAAATTGAATTGGATCTTTTTCTCATTCTTATTTTGTAAACTGAAATTTTGACTATATCTTCCATTGTTGTTGTAATATCTCCCCTCTCCACACAATATTGTAATCTTTTTTACAACATTACAATGAAATTATTAATTATATATTAAAATTTCAATATATTTTTGTTTCGTCTACAATATTGATGGATTTCACCAAATGAATTTGTTGGCTACAAACCAATTAGCAATACTCTAATACAAAAGTTCATAGGAATGTCAAATGAGATTTTATTTGAGCTTTTCTCTATCAAATGATTCTTTTATTATTAATAAATTTTATTTACATGAGAATGAAAATAATTTTGACTTAATTATCTAACCCAATCATAGAATTATCATTTGCATGACCATTCCTCATTTTTCTCGACTCTCTCTTAAGGCAAGCCTCATAACAACCCTATACTCATAGGGAGCAAAATGGGCATATGTGATTCCATGTTCTCTGATAATAACTAACTAAGTTGGGACCACTACTCTTCTCTAAAATAGTTTATCTCATTATTTATATGCATACTTATATTGTAAAAGGCAAGCCCTTACTATGAAGATACATTACCTTTTATCTGCTGTTGAACATGATTTTTTCTGAGCTTAATTTATTGCTTGTAGCGATGCTAATTACAAAGACTATCTACAACAACTTACATTCAATCACCGTTGGAGTCTAACATGGTATCAACGCTTCCAGAAAGAAGATCATGGTTCTCTTTTATTCCCTAAGTTTTAAATCTCTCTAATTCTTCCTTTTCTTCCCTTCTCTCTATCACCAATATCAGTGAAATCTTCTCAGACCTATCTAAAAGCTGTCAATGAGTCATTGGATATGACTAAAGTCTCCATTCCCTCATCCCTCAAGTTTTTAATGTCCAACTAACTACAAAAAATTACCTAACTTGGAAACCTCACATCTACAAACTCATCAAAGCCAAAGGATTTGATAGTTTTTTTTGATTGAACTACCACTTGTCCTGCATCTCAAATCAACACCCCTGATGGCTGATCCATTCCCAATCATTTTCTCCAATGGCAATTCATAGATCAAAACTTATCAACGATAATTTTCTCTACTATATCTCCCACCATTTTACCCTGCATTCTTAACCTTGAATCCACCGAAGAAATTTGAAAAACCCTTCAAATTTTCTTACAATCAACCAATCAATCCCATGTAATTCAACTTCAAAACAAAATCCACAACATTTCCTTGAAAAATCAAACTATGTCTCAATACCTATTGACAATCAAATCTCTAATTGACAACATTGTAGTGAGTGGATGACCTATTGATCATGAGGACATTATTATCCACATCTTTAATCGTTTATCCGCATCACACCAATCCTTCAAAACAACCATCCAAACCAGATCAAAACCAATTAAGCTAGACAACATGTACTCCCTTATATGTTGTGAAGAGATAAATCTCTCGTGAAAGCTGCCAAAGGAACTAATGCTAATGTCATGTCTCTGTTCACTGCTCGAGGCAGAAACAATGACTTTTGCGAACGTGGATGACGCCCTCATCATCATAAGAACACTCGAGGATCATTGAATTCAAGCAGGTGATATCAAAATCAAGGCTCCACTACTAACCGTCCGACATATCAAATTTGTAGGAAGGTTAGTCATAGTGCTCTTCAATGTTGTCATCACACCAATTTCAACTCATGTTCTTCTACCAAACAAGAGGCAACACTCACGACATCCAACAAAACATCCACAGAAAATTGGTTACCACATTTGGATGCCACCACCGACCTGACCTCAACTATGACCATCTTCAACCGACTCAACGAATACACCAACTCTGACTCGGCCATCATCGGTGACAGCTCCTATATTTCTATCACCGACACGGACAAGGCATATTACCAAAACCACAACGTAAGCTCCTCCTCTCCAAGTTTTTTCACTCTCCCTTATTAACTCACAACCTTCTCTCCATTAATAAATTAGTCTCTAACAATAATTGTAACATGTCATTAACTCCCTCTGGCTTTGTCATTAAGGGTTGGAGCACCAACCAGATCCTCCTACAAGGACCTTGCTAGCAAAAATGGTCTATATCTTATCTCCACCCTTGCCGCAACCCAATCCCCATATGCATCCACTCTTCTTTTGCATTGAAGACTTGGGCACCCACATCAGGCAACCAAAACGACCATTCTCAAGATTAGTCCGCTTTATAATTTACATTGTTGTTTTCATTCTTTTTCTCTCTTTTATTTTTAAATGAGTCGACATCTTGTCTATTTATAATCGTTGTATCATTCTCTTGTTTGAGTAAATCTCTCTCTCAGATATAATGAATGATCTGAAAAGAAGAACCAAAAGGAAGGATATACAACGGGCAATTGACAAATGAGAGAAGAAATGTGAAAAACTTTTGTAAAGTGAACTTCGCATGAATAGACCCAAAGCATACGTCCGAAATAATATCATATTGAAAATACCTTGGAGATATATTTGCGAAGAGGAGCTTATAAAAGCAACCCACAACCATAAAATCAATTATAAATGCTTGTTCTAGAGTTAAGAGCAGCTCACAAATGAATATATTTATTTCATTTGGTTAATTACATTTTGGGCAATACCCAAGAAAATTCTCTATAAAAAGGATATTGCTTACATGATTCAATGAATTTTGACTATTTGGGAAACTAATGGATTTAAATCATTTTAAGGGAAAATCCCAATGTTTTTGATATTTATATCGAGCCATAGGGCAGAGGGCAAATCACAATAACCACTAAGTCGGCAACGCCTAGGCATGCGAGGCTCACAAGGTGATATTAGCGATGTGTCAAAGAAATTGAAAGGGCTCACAGAAGGTGTCAACATGAAGGAAAAGTTCCCCTAACAAAGGTAGAGGTAGTCGGGTTAGGATACCACAAATCCATCATCCTAAGCTATGCAGACCTTAAGTCTATCTTGTTGTGAAGGTAGTCGACCCTTCACAACCGGGGGCTCTTTGTCAAAAATCCATGATTGCACATCCAAGGAAGTCTTAGCAGACCTAAAGTCAAATGAAGTAAACTTTAGTTCCCATGACCTAAACAGGTAAATGTCAAAGAGATGGGGCTTACGCTCGCCAAGAAAAATGACAGAGCCGTCGTTGGATAGAAACATAAGGGAGATTTAGCAACAAAGCTGGAAATACTCTGTAAAAATGACTTAAACTCGTCCGGGCTGGGATGTCTCTAACACCCTAATCGTTCTAGATAACCTCTTAGGTAAAAATTTATGCTTAGTCAAGTCAGGTATGAAGAAGCATAGAGACTTTTCCTTGGGTATATGCATATGAGAAGACCCTATTAGAATGACTTGGGTGATATCCATGTTATGCAACCTATTTCAAAACTGGCTCGAAGGCCATGCAGAAAAGCAAAGTGTGAGTTTTTAAAAATTTATAATATTTTAGCCCTAAATTTTAATTAATCTAAATTTTTTATCATTAATTTTTTGTAGAAAGTTTAGAATTTTAGGGTCTTAATAAGCATAGATTATTTTTATGTGATCAATCACGGATAAACAACCAACATAAATAAACACAAAAATAAAGCAGTCACGAAACAAAAATCATGGCAAACCAATCAAAATATAAGAACAGACTAGTGTTGTTGGGTCGACAACATCTCCCAAGAAAACAAAAAAAAAATCATCGGACTCCTCATATATGTGATAGGTCCTAATTCTATACAAGAATATAAATTCAGAATTAAGGTACGGGACACGAGCTGCTGCTCCCGACTCCCATCACGTGGTTCAACACGTCATCCACCTTGAAACTCGTGTTTGTACCTTAATTTTGATACAAATTTGATCATAAGACTCTGTTAAATACAAGATAAAAGAAAAATAAAGGACTCGACCTGCAGAAAATGTTAACGCAGGTTATCTCATGCAATGCATATGAGCCATGCCTGACGGGAGAAGCTTATAACAACACTAGCAATAAAGAGTTAGTATGAAATCAGGACAAAACTTCTCCCTTATTAAACATGTGTGTGTGTGACCGTGCATATCCACACTTTGTAAACACATAAAAGCACAAGCAAAATGAGATCTAACTAGAGCAACAAAACCAACAAAGAACAATAGTCAAACATCTAAAAAGACTAGTTAACACCATATTCATAACCTAAAACAACATCTAACAAAAAATGTTCTAACCAACATGTAAGTGTTCATGATAAAGTCTCCAGACACGTATGACTTTAATGAGACTGTCACACTGACCCTGTCCTAAAGATCCAATAAATATAAAGAGTGTTACCTAGGATGAATTGTAAAAAAGATTTGACGTCACATATGACCTAAGTCGCTATTTGGGTAGTTTTAAGATATGATGAATGTTTTATAGACTTCCCTCATCTATACATTTCACATAAATTTACTCAAAAATTTTTTTTTCTCATATTTTATCCTTCTCAAACAAAATAAATATTCAAAAATAGGAGCAAAAATGATATAAAAATAGTATTTAATATAAATATATGATAAGTTAATAAATTACTAATAAATTTATGTATAATCAGTCAGACAATCATCATTAAAATTAAGAAATTTCATTAAGATCATATTTAAATAAAATTTCAGAATTCAAATATATTTCTATGCCCCCAACAAATATCTACACCATGATGTGAAGCACGTGGACCCCGGGCACTGCATGTGCAGCAAATATCACGACCGCACGTACTATTTACTGCCGCATGTGCTGGCTCGCATGCGACGTGTGGAGATATTTTCTTCCCCCACCCGCCCCCTCTCCCAAAATATCCGAGAACACGGAGGTGACTCATGGACAATATTCGCCACGTGTTTTCCGCTAGCTTTGTCACGTGTTAAAGCGTTGCCACGCGGGATCAGCTTCCACGCAAATTTCATTCGTCTCCTTCCTTTCCTCGCATCGATTTCTCCGATTGCGCCGTGTTACCTACTGGAAATTAATCTGCTACTCGAAATTTTGGATTTTGGAGGTTCTGAGCTCTTCTTCGCTTTATTTTGCACTAATATTTTCTTACTACACATCTAATTTTCTTGGTTAAGGATGCTTGGTAGCTTCTTAGGGGTTGATTAATGGAGGGCCGCAATCTGAAGCAGCCGGATCGTTCTTCCCCAGTGGAGAACTTTGATATCAGAAACCCTAGATCGGTAATTGGATTTGTTTCTTTTAGTTGTGGAAATGTCGTTGTATTCGTTAAGTGTCCTTTTTTCTCTTATGTTCTTTTTGTTTTTTGCAATTTCGTAATCTGAGATCTTGCTGCCTGCTACTCCTAAGCTTCTATAGGTTGATTCTATTGGAGAAATGAAGTGGAGTTTTTTGTTAATTTTTTCATTGTTCGTTGTTTTTTTGAGATCGAGTGTGTGACGATCTGATGGTGAATCGAATACGGATGTACTCAATAAGTTTATTAGTCTGTTTATCTCATTCTGGTAAAAATGCATGCCCTAACTTGCAAGATTTGTGCTATCCAGAGTATTAATGGCTATAGATTCATTCTTGATCGTATCATCATTGGCCACTTGACGCCTATTTGGGTTTGCCTCTGTCAATTCTTCTTTTTTGTTCGCTTGCCATGTTGTCATTCATGGCGTTTTGCTTATGACCTTTTGAATATACCTCATCATAGAAGGGGCTTTCTTCATCTTGACTACTTAGCTTTAATTTTGAGGTTGTCTTCCGATATCCATTATTTTGTATAATTGTTCCTCCGATATATCTAAATTTAATGCTTATGCGTCACTTGATCCTCCAATGTAACAATTTGATCACTTTTAATTCCACTTACACTTAAATTGTATGCTAAATTGGTGAATGTTTGTTGAGTAGATAGTTATAAAGTTAAGAAGAACAGCCTACACAATTTCTTTGCTATAAGACCTTGTGGGTGACTCTATGGGACTAATGCTAATGTTTTGGTAACTGGTATCTATTCTCAATCTGTGAATGGAGCATGCACAGGGCCTTAGTCTTCTCCCATCATTTTAAGTGGAGAAGTTGAAATGATTGCATGTCTTTTAAGATTATATAGAACTTTCAATGTTTTCCAGAATTCTGAAATTGTTTATTGAATTCAAAATTGATACCAAATTTTTGTGTTATGCGAAAATAATGCGGAAATGAAGAAATTCACACAACAACAATCTAATACAAAAGATTTACATGGTTCGGTGTTAAATCGATTCATCTAAGTCCACGGGGAGGGAAATTTCACCAGCAAGGGATGGGGAGAAAGAAAACGGCTTGGGGTTACAACTTCTACACTTCTCACCATACCCCTCTCATAAAACCCAAGTACCTTTTATAAAGGTGAATTAAGACATTCAAGTAAATAAAGCCAAAATGCTAAATTACTCCTAATTACAATAAAAGCCATAAATACACAATTTTGATTTGTTTATAGAAATACTACTTGGAGCTTTCGGTATTCATGGCAGTGTCCATTGTAACAGCAGCACAGCTTATGCTATTGAGTAATAAATCTGGAAACCTCCAATATGACAAGACATATATGATTTTAAGAACAGAGTATGGATAAACCTGCATTGAAAACTAGAAACTCAAGTTTATGAATTGATTATATTGACATTAAAATCAGAAAAGTAATGAGATAATAGTTAACTTTTACTGATAATAGGCAGCCTTTTAAATATACAATGCATATGTGAATAGCTTATACTTTAGAAATCAGAGAGCATCATTTGATTAATACACTGTACTGAATGAAAGGTACATATCAGCATACTTGACAATAAAGTTCAAATTAAAGGGTCAAGAAATGATACTATTGGTAGCTACCGTAAAGAAAGGCAGGCTTATTTGCTTTCTTCATGAGTTCAGATGGAGCTTATATTCCTTTTCACCTGTCATGTGAGAGTTTGTCTTAAAATATTGATATATTGATGATCTATGCTTGCATGCTAAGGGAAACATATTTTTGATAAAGTAAGCTAGTGTCGTATACATTATCATATTCATGTTAGAATAAGTCTTTTAATTGCTTTTGATTTGTGGTTAGATATGAATGCAGTAAAAGTTACTAGGAAAAAGGTAATTCATTGAGGGAGTGAGAAGGGAAGCATCATAAGGAAAAATATTAAATTAAATGAGACAACGGACGGCAGGAATTTCAAAATAACAAAGTTGTCCACTTATCTCATTCAAATGCAATAGAATTGCACTTGGGCGTATATTGGAAACCTGAACATTAGTTTCATCTCTTAGCTTGAGTTTAAATACTTCTTTTATAGACGGGTAAATGTGATGTAGGCATTGCACATAAAAAAGAAAACTATTTTTGTGTTTATGTATTTCATAAAGGTAATTTTGTGGCACATCTATTGAAGAGTATCAAAATAATAAAGTCGTCTACTTATCTATTTATGTATTTTAGAATTTTACTGTTTCTTTGTTTATTATTATGGGGATATTAAATCAACACTCAAAAGTAAAAGGCAAAGCATATGGAAATTTGGCCCTTCATTATTTTATTGTCAATTTTCTAGGAGAATTTCAAATTAGAAATCGTCATTCCGTTTATAGGGTTTTAGAAAGTGTGATATGTATGAGAGGTGGGCTACCCATGAGAACATAAAGATTACACAAATAAAGAAGATATATTATCATTTAAATCAGAATAATAACATAAAGAAAGTTACAAATAATATTACTTGGCAATTCATCAAAGAGCTTTAATAGGAAGAAGCCGTCAAGCTTCACATTTCTTTGCATACTAGCAATGCTTTATATCATTTCAATCTAACATTATTTATTGATACAACTTATTCTATATTTATAAGCACTAAAATACACACCATTACATGATTTTATGGAGGGAAAATGAAGTTATAAGATTTTCATGATTTGATTGCATAATTGATGATCATCCTACATGACTGAAGATATGGTTGCTTATAATGAATTCAAAAGGTCCTCCTTTGAATTGAAATCTTCATGGAAGGTGGAGACAATCTTATTTCGTTGGACATAAAGAGATAAAGAAGCCATTGCGATGGCCGGAAAGAGTAGGGCCACTAAAGGAACAACAATAGAGGAAAAGTTCAAATCTTTCATTGAATGGTTACCTCAATTTTATATATGTACCTATTATAAATTCTAATTATAAAGATATATTCTAATAAGTCTATCTATTAATTATTAATATGAATCTATTAAAACTATTAAGAAGAATTAGAAAGAATATTAAGATAATATTAATATGAAGTATTTAATAATAAATAACAAATGTAGAACTCAATGAAGTATACCTAATCCTCTTTCGACACGAATGTGTATGATAATCCCCTTTAATAAATTGGATCCTTCTTTTCCCATTCTTATCTGCATCATTTATCTATCCTTACCTTTTAAAATAGAACAGGTGTTTTGAATGGTAAAGATAGACAATAGTTGACTTTCCGATTTACTAACAAGCTCAATTCAACCGTCCTATGCTTTATTAATATAGGTGGATTAATTTACCATGCTCATATTTTACAAAGGCATTTACATACATGCCACCCATTTTCCATGTATTTACATATCTAACACCTAAACTTAGCTTTTTAAATTTATATAACCCAAATCTTTCACATCACATAAAAAATACCAACATTTTAACTTTTGGAAAGTGAAATACAGAGGAATTGAGTGGTATGTATGTAAATCTTCCTATTTTATACTGATGATGTAAATCTTGACCAATGATGATATATTAAAAATTGAAAAGATTAAACAAGCTTTTTAAGCATAATTTGTAATGGTAAACCTAGGACGATTGACACTACTTTCTTTATAAGAAAATGGCAAGTAACAGAAGCAACATTGTGATTGTCAGGGTTAGTATGTTCTAAATCTTTGAAAAGAATAGAATTGAGAAGTTGATCAAGGGATTGTTCAAACTAGCATTTCAGAAGTTAGTTGGTCAGCTGAGAGATGTCAGAAATCTGGACCCTGAATATCCATATTTCTATTGCATTTTGATTCAGTATGATTTATTATTATGATAGTTATGCTAATTGTTTGATAGCTGTAATTGATTTGACTGTTTTTTATTCTTTCATTATTTTATGTATTTTCTTCCAAAATACTGGCCTATGGTTTTGATACCTAGCTTACTTTACTAGTATTTAGAGTAAAATGGGGCATATCAATGAAATTTATATTGTTCTCTCTCTTTTCTTCTTCCCCTTGCAACACCTTACATCTTCTATCTCATGGCTGGTTTTATTTGCATTTTATTTTTTGTATTTAATTTTATTCTTTCTGATAAGTCTCTGTACCTTTTGTTAGGGTGTTGTTGATTCTCTATCCAATGAATGGACCGATGAGAAACACAATCTGTATCTCAGTTCCATGGAAACAACATTCGTCAATCAACTATATGGTAAAGAACATCTTTCTGGTAATTTTATGGGTTGGCTGTCCAGAACCCAGAAGAAGACAGATTCATCACAGTCGAATCCCAACAAAAACAATTCTGATCAGGTACGTTTATCATCATACAGATTGGCCATCTGTAATTTCAGAATCCTGTGGAACATCTCATCCTAAGAAATTATTTGGTTCAGTTTAAGGTTCTGAGGCAAGGCCGCTGGGAAGATTTTAAATTTGATCGGGCAAAGAGCAAAGCAGTCAATGGAAATGAATCTCGCCATCTTTCGGCAAACTCCTGGGTTCAGCACTTCAAACCTTCTGCTGGCAAACGCCCACAGGCATCAGTTGATGCGGACAATAATGGTTTTTCAAGTCGATCGGTCAAATTAAACAGTCCCACGAATGAGAAGAGAACTTGTGCAAAGCAGCTTCCATTTGGTTATCCTCTCATGTTTCATCAGGGTTCTATTAGCAGCCGAGCAGGTATTTCCCTGCTTTTAGATTATAATTAAATAATTTATTTCCCATCTATCAAAGAACGATGTTGAATACTGAGTGGGTCTATTCAATAATATCAGGTTTTTAAACGGACTATGAAATAAATGATAGGATTTAGTTATTACTTCTCAGGAAAAGAGGCATGCAAATAGGCTGTTTCCACTGATGTTATATCATGGTAGCGGTGCTGATGTTTTAACTGCAGGATGCAAATATTTTAAACAATTATCTAATATTATTAGTTGTTCAATATATTACTGTTTCATACCGTTTTCTTTAGCCAATTCTGAAAATTTCGTAATTCCATAACAAATTCTTGTGAAATATTTCCCTTTTTGTCATATTTAGTTCCAGCAGAAGATTGCGTGCTTCTTCTACATTTGTTTTTCTTAGGAACTTGAAATGATAAGTCAATTTCATGATGCAATTTGTTCCCATGTACATTTTGATTTTTAAATAATAAGGAAATAGAAGTACACATCACAAACACCACCATGAATATACTGCCACCAGATGTGTCCGAGGGGTATTTTCCTGTGCCATCTAAAGAAGTCAAAGTTTGAATCACTTAAAAAGAAGAAAATAGTCCATCATGAAGAATATTTGTTTATGAAGAAAGTTGTTGAAAATAAGAAACATGTAAAAACTTTGAGTTTTGTAGAATTGCACTTAGTCTTAGCAGTGCCTGAATTCTTCTTGTTCTTTTGATTATCATTACAATCCAATTCAGTATCTACGACAGGATTCATTGCACCAATATTATTTGTTTCTCTACTTATATTTAGTCTTATTTTTTATAGGTTGGTGCATTCAAATGCTATTTTTATATAAATTTTAAATGAAAAAAAAGTTTTTATTAGTTTCTTTGGAATCATTTTTTTATTTATTTTAAAGTTATGTTTGATTTGTGTTTTTATATGTTTTTATTTTTTTGTTTTTTAAAACAAATCTAATTGTTTTTAGAAGTATTCAAAAGAATTTTTGTGTAAAGTGATTTCATTATTTTTTAAACACAGCCAATGACCCACCTCTGCCTTTATCGTCATAGCTTGTTGACCGCTGCCATGCAGTACCATCGCTACAGCCAACACCGTCGGGCACTGCTGATGGCAATACCTGCAGCCAATGTCGATCGTTTCCATTGCCACCATTTCCGCTTTACCACCGCTACCATTATAACTACTGCTCCATGACCTTTCTTAACTTTTACTGCATCAATCAATTAATATGATAATCACAAATCAACCATATTTTAGAAATAAAATATATTTATATTTAATAGGAAAACTTAAAAAAGAAAATACAATATGATTCCAAACAATCCCTCCATTATACCGGTTCAAACTAAAGCCTGTCCTGCTATGACATGGTTGATCAAATGTTTTGAAAGAAAACTACTGTCGAGTTACATCACATGAGATGTTCTGAAAACCACACGTCGGATCCATGGAACCAGTTTGAAGATTGTGTCTCATGCAATTTACCCCAATTTTGATGCTACTATTTATTGATGATATTGTTGAGAAATAAACATAAATATCATTTGAATCCCAAGTATCAAAGAAAGTTCATAATGTAGTTTAGAGAATTGCATGTTTGGATATGTATTTTGAGTGCAAAGGTCAATGTTTTGGATTATTAAACTTTTATAAGTAAAATTTTATTGGCAACAGGGACGTAAGCTTCTGGTTGATGACAACGAACTATTTAAAGTTTGTATCTATATTAGGGTTTCAGGTTCCCATGGAAGATGAGTAATATAACTCATATGAGCCTTTATATTCTTTCGGATTTAGTCTTAATTTCTTATCCATATTTGTGCTAGCTTATCTTGCTCATCTATGTTATATTGAAGTGTTATCTTGACCGGGTTGGCAACAACAATCTTCTATAACCGTCATTTGCTTATTTCTCAAGAACCACTGTTTTGATTATAGTAATTATTTCTATTCTGTTTAGATATTATAAAAAGTCCTAATCAAGTTGTGTTTGCACGAGTTTATTTCCACTCAAAATTGAAATTTTTTTTGATTTCTGCTCCCATTCAAAATGGAAATCATTTGAGCCAAACCCACTAGAAATGATTTAAGTTCAAGTTGTCATGAACAAAATTATTTTAAATTGAGTTGATTCAAGTCAAAATGATTTGATTTAGAGTTGACTCAAAATTTATTTCTAATACATTTTATGCTTGCATATGCATATTATGTTATTTATTATACAATGCATATTTTAGGTAAAGTCTTTTATCAATTTGATACATAATAGGAAAACATATATTATTACCCAGTCTCAAATATGGACTTACAAATAACTGAATGGAATAGGAAACAACTATAATCACAACACCAAAAATTGAAAGTAGTAACCGACACAACGCAAACACTCAACAAGGTTGAATTTCAGGGTGGTGGTGGTGGTGGTCAGTGAGAGTTTGGAAGGCGACGTGGGGGTGGAAAAGACAGTTGACTGGCAGAGAACAACAAGACAACAATATTCCCAGTGCTGGACAACAAGTAGATAGCTGAGGGACGATACATGAAAGCTGTTCAAGTTGATGGTAACAAGGGGAAGGGTGTCAGCAGCGAATGAGAGTAGGTTGGAATGAGAGAAACAACTGGCGGGGCGGCTGAAACAGAAGAAGATGCTAGGATCGGCTGTTTTTTTGCGATAGTAGAGAAGGTTTGAGGCTGTGGGTTAACAAAGGGAGGACTCTCTTGGGGGTGCGACAACGAGGAGTATGAGTGAGCAAAAAATATCGTAATAGTGGCAGGGAAGGTGTGAGGCTGCAGGTTAACAAAAGGAGGGTTGTTCCGGGGCGCGACAGCGAGGAGTATAGTAAGACGAGGAACTGCATGAAGAACAACAAAAAAACTATTGTTGGAGTGGCTTTAGCGGGAGGAAGGCATGATAGCGAAGCGAGAGGATGCGGAAAGAGATAGGAAAGATAATCACTATTTGGAGATCAAGATACAACTGAAGCATGACTGTCCCGATACAAAGCACACAAAAACTAACTTTATAGCATCATAAATACAAATATATAATAATAAGAACTAGGAGTGGCCCTCATGGATCGGTCGATTCCTCCAAAGGAAGGAACTTCTAGACCAGTTCGACCCAAGCAAGCAGTGGGTTGACACTTCTATCATGGGAAATCTCGAATGCGCGATGGATCTGCGTCTGTCTTTTTCTATGTCGCCCCGCATCACAACTCTATTTTGATTTAACTTGTGTTCTTTTTGTTGAAGTTGGGGCAAAACAAGAAATCAACTCAAAATTGAGTTGATCCAATATTAAGCTCGGCATAAATTTTAAGTTGATTTCAAATCAAGTTAAATTTTCTAGGGGATTTTGGCCTTTCATGATAACAGTAGGAGGAATGTTATTGAATTGAGTTCAAATGACTCAACCTAAACTTTGAAAGTTAAAATTTTGATATGAAAATGCGTTATAAATATCCTTATATAAATTCTAGACTAGGAAAAACAAGAAAAAGAAAATAACATGTAAGGAAATATGTAACACATATTTCATTCATAATAATGACTTGGAGATGTGATTGTTCAACTTGGATTTGAAAATATCAAAAAATAGGAAAGAAAGATTCTTTGCGAGTTAGAACTTAAAAATCTTCATCTTATACTTGGTAATCAACCCCAAGAGTATTTAGGAATATTTTTAGTTGATTGCGGTTGTCTTTGACTGTAATTTTTATAATATTTGTAGGCAGGTGGAAGACTGCTATAAGTAATGCTGCAGGGAAGTTTGCAAGGAAGTAGACAACCTACAGGAAAAATTGTAGGGCATGGTCTGTAAGAAAAAACTTCAGAGCAGGGCCTGATGCAAGGAAAAGCTCCAAATGAGGGACTGCTGCAGGGAAAAACTCCAGAGGAGGGACTGCTGCAGGGAAAAAACTTCGGAGAAGGAACTGCTGCGGGGAAAAAGCTTTGAAGAAGGGACTGCTACATGAAAAAGCTCTAGAGATGGGCTCAAAAGGAGGACATGTTGCAGGAAAATAAGAAAGAACAGTTGGCAGTGATTTTTCTTACAGAAGTTCTAAGTTCGCACCATCGTATGTTATGATGTGGCTAATCTTATTGTCAAACCCGACTTAGTCGCCATCGCTAATGATGGTTGCGACACCTTTTCTACTAAGCTCGTTCAATTTCCTGACAATGACATCTATTCCAAAAGCGAACTCCTCAAACCCAAAGACACCCATGGGCCCATTCCAGATAATGGTGTTAGTTCTGTCAAGAGTTGCGTTGAATGTCTCAATGAAATCTAGTCCAATGTCAAGACCCATCCAACCATCAAGAATGGCAAGTGCTTGCACAACCTTGCTGTTAGCATCAACTACAAGCTTATCTGTCACAATGACATCAGAGGGTAACAGGAGTTTCACTCCTTTCAACTTTGCCTTCTCAATAAGAGTTATTGATAGACCAAGTTTATCTTCCTCAACAAGAGAGGAACCATTACTATGTCTTTGTGCCTTGTAGAATGTGAAAATCATTTCACTTCCAAGAAGAAGGATATCAACTTTCTCTAAGAACATCTCCATCACCCCAGTCTTTGTTGAAACCTTTGAACGCCCAACAATGACAACAAATGGCCTCTTCGAATTTGCAACATCCTAACAAGGTAGTCAAGTTCCACTAAGGAAGATAGGAACAACAGGTTTGAAGTACTTTGTAGCACCCTCTGTTGAAACATAATCTCTATGAGCAGTTCCAAAGGCATCATTAACATAAAGATCAACAAGATTATCAAGTTTCTTTGCAAACTTTGGATCATTCTTCTCTTCTTCCATATATAATCTAACATTCTCAAGGAGGACAACATTGCCATCAGGTAATGCAACAAAGATTTTCTCCACTTCCTCGCCAATGGATTCATTGGTCATTTCAACATCAACTCCAAGAAGTTCTGATATCCTAGGCACGAGAGGCTTCAAGCTGTATTTTAGAGTGACACCTTTAGGCACGAGCGGCTTCAATCAATGATTGCAGAGAATGACCTTAGCTCAGTGACCATTCAAGTAATTGATGATGGGATATAGCCCTAATCCTGGTATCGTCAGTGATCTTGATGTTGTCATCGAGAGGAACGTTCAGATCTACCCTAACGAACACCCTCTTCCCCTTCAGATCGCTAACGCTCCTGTTCTTTGCCATTTTCAACTCTTTAAAACATGGATTCAACTGGAAGAAGATAGAGAAGTAAACCAAGGCTTGGAATGCAGGAGTTTCAGCTCCGACAGAAACGAGATGCAGATGCAATGGAAAAAATGTAGGAAAATGTGTCTCCACTAAGGAAGCCTGCAGGATGTTTTCCAGCTGGCAGTGTGGATTTTTGGCTGCTTGAGGGAATTCCGGCATGAGAAAAGGCTGTAGGAGGGATTTCAACAGCGGGAAAGGCTGCAGGAGAAAATTCCGGTAGCGGGGCCTTCAGGGAGAGGAAGTTTTCGACGGAAAAATTGAAAAAGATGAGGCTTAGGAAGGGCCTACAACACAACGAAGGTTGTAGGTTGCAGGGATTAGAAAGTTTACGACAGTAGGAGACTATGGGGTTTGTTTTAAGGCTCTGATACCACGTTGATTTTTAGAATTCAGCGAAATTTTTTTATTGATATGAAAAGGGGTATAAATACCCTTGCATGAATCCTAGAATAGGAAAGGCAAGAGGAAGGAAATAACATGAAAAGAAAGATATAATACTTATATCTCCAATTAATTAATTCATAATAATTACTTATAGATAAAGTAAAGGACATAAAATAGGAAAGCCTAAATAATAAAGGAAATAAATCCAATCCAACAAAATAAATCTAAAATAGGAAAGAAAATAAATCCAATCTAAGCAAATAAATCTAATCCAAGCAAATATATATACTTTCACACACATGTGCATTATGTTTGTATTGAGAATTGATTTGAACATCTTCCCCACGATCCATCTTAGAATCAGAGGGATGTCAATTTCGATTTCACGTGGATTAAAATTCTAGTGATTATTGTGCGAGCTTTAAACATAATTATTAACTCTAACCCATGCAAAGTTTAGTAGGGCGTTTTATTCTGTCATTAAAATGCAAAATAGGTGCAAGTGAAGTCTATGGTATGTTAGCGTCTGAGAAATAATAAAATGTGTGGCAATAAGATAATGCTTGTGGATTAAGAGGACCCATGAATGAGCACATGATTTGTTATAATTATTTCAAAGCAATTCACGTCCAAAAGTAAAACTTCATCCAGTCAAAAGAGGTTTTTTGTGGTTTAATACTTCTAATGCTATTATTTGATAAGTATGGAATGAGCCAATTTTGTAGAAAGATTTATAAATTTGAATACAAGAGAAAATTCTCTTATTACGAGTTCAAATAATAATTAAAATTAAGAATCAAATGTTCTTTTTAAAAGTAAAGCATGTCAAACTTAAATGTTTGATACTTCTTGGCAATGACATTTGCCATTTTGATATCTTTTTTTGGTCGGCTCAAGCACTATCGAATAATTAGTTGGTGAAAGTATGCTGCACACCAAATGGTTATATATATATATATATATATATATAACTTCTTGCTAACTATAAGTCAACTTCTATTGAAGCAAGTATACAAGGCAAATGATGAAGGAACAACTAGAACGAGGTGATCAAAATTGTAGGATAAAAACATGTTTCAGGAGGTTGCAATCCAAAGCACACGAATCCCATGGGCATGAAAGTAGTTTTTCTTTTTTTTTTCTTCTTTTTTAAAATAGTTTTTTAAGGTTATTAACAATGCTTATGGGGAAGATAAGAAAAATACAAAGAATGGATAAAGGCTATATGCAACACAACTTGACCCGCTTGATGAAAAATTTTAGAAATTTTACGCAAATAAAAGAATAGCTTTTCCAAAGAGTGCTTTTAATATTGAAAAGTTCTATCCATAGCAACTTGTCACTTGTATAATAAAGGACATGAAATGTTGAGCACGCATAACACAATTTATGACTTCAAGTAATGCCTTGTGCGTGAAGTACTTACATTTATGCAATGTTTAATCTAATAGTTTTGTTCTTATGAGCACATATTTGTTATAAAGGGAAGACAAGATATTTTGCCTTTTACATTACATAGTTGGTTCTAATTTGATAGGAACTAAGGTTTAATTTGAGCAAGTATGGCGTAAAAATTGAGATGATGAAAATGAACCTAATTAAGGTACTTCGAAATTTTAGATGGAAATTACAAATTCAATAAGTTGATAATGCAATGAAGCCATAAAAATAAGATAAAGGCAGATTCGTGAATCTCATGTTAAAGCTTGATTGAAAAACTTTAAGTACTTAAAATGGATGGACAACGTTGATTTTGTAGTCTTTTTTTGTGTTACTTTACGGGACTACATTTTGCGTCTTCCACTGACTATTAATATTAGAAATAGAAGTTTAAGTTGGTTTTTTCCATTGCTATTAAATTTATGGGTTTTTTTTCCAATGGTTGTTATGCATGGGAGTTGGATGATTGAAGAGCACCATACGAATCTTGTAGGAAAATAGAAATAGTTAAAGGAATCTTGAAAATAAACTAATTGACATTTGAAGTCTTAAGTGCAATATAAATTTTTGATTTTATTTAAGAGACTGAGGCGCACAGAATATTTGAAGAGTCAAATTCATAAATGAGTGGTACATACTACTTGGATTAGGAATGTGATTCTTAGATAAATTGTTAATAGTTGGCTAATTTTCGAAAACTCCATTCATTGATATTCTTGTTATCACGCTTCAAGGAGAAGACAATTTATACGGGCCTTCAAACTCCTCCCGATTCCATATTTAGTTCATTGTCAATGGACCCTACTGTAATTTCTATTAGATGTAAATCACCCTTGGAAAATCAGAGATTCGTTGCTAACTCATACCCAATCTATCTCTTTTTGTTTCTCAAACTCCTCTCTCTTTCCTTTCCTTGTAATTTTGGATCAAAATATCTGTTTATTTCCAATGTTGAATAGGCTATCTGCAAAGCGTATAGAAAAACCTAAGAAACATGATACCCTTGGAGGTCATCATAGAAATATGTCCATCATTTCTACATATCTTTCACTATTTTCTCTTTTTTGACATGGAACACATAAAATTTGATTGGCAACATAGAAAAATTATTATTTTGTTTCATTTGTTTTCTGTAAGATGACATGTCAATGACGTACTTTGTTTTTTTCTTCATTTAAGATCATCTTGATTACTTTCTAGCGAATAAGCACCTTTTTTATGTGTGCGTGTGTGCTTCATTTTCATTGTTACCCTCCTTAAACTACGCAAGTTTATTTTTATAATTTCTTTTTTATTCATTGTTATTGAATATCATATCATAATTTAATTCCATTTGTGCTAATTTACATTTAATCAACATCTAGTCATGTTAAATTTTGATCTAATTTAAATTTGGAGAGGAGATCTAAGGGTTATCCCAAACATCATCGGAAATAGGGTTTATACCACTAGTTTTGTAGCATGAGAATTGTTTTGCTTTATAACAATATAAATTTTTATTAATTAGATAAAGAGAAAATAGTACAATAAGGGCATTTATGAAAATGCCAGAGTACAAGGGAAGTACAACATGATCATCTATAGATTAGCTTGAACATAGGAAAGTAGTGATAAATCTTCTGATGATTTCCACCCTTGAGTATAAAGAATATGAAATCTTTTATCTATTAGGGAATCAATACTTTGAATACTCCAATAATGTAAATAATTATTTTTCTATTCACAAATTGGATGAAATTGTAGTTTTTCAAAATTTTATAGAATATTGTCAAATGACAATATCAACAATTGAAGGGCTAGTAGTAGCTAGAATATTAGTCAATGCTTCTTGTTCATGATTTTAGGAAGTCTGATTAGATGAAGAGCGGTCTTTTTCATTACAACCAGGAGAATCAAATTGAGCCAGATGGGAGGGTTTGTGATAGGAATTTCGAAAGTTTCAGCGCAGGATATGCCTTGAAATATTCTGAAAATTAAAAAATGACAAGAAAAGTAGTTTGAATGAATATTATTCAAATTCCACTCTTTGTAATATCCTGAAAACTAAGATTCTGTACACACATTTCTATGAAAGAATGTTTTAACATCCAAAACCACCAAGTCTAGCTACAAAGGGCCTAGTAAAATGAACTGTTGCAGCATTTACTTGTAATGTCTTTAAAAAGATTAAAGCTAAAGAGAATAAGATGATTGATTGTAGGTGAAGTTGTGGAAATGAGATCCAAACAAAAGTGATAGGAGGATACACCGAGCAATTAAAATGATGGGACCAAATTAGCATGTGCATTGAGAATCCATTAATAGAGTATGATTGATGTTATCTGTTTAAGCGGGTCTTCACAATGGTGGTTTTAGCAATGTAAATTACGGCCTATTTAAGATCACTCTATTTTTTATTTTTGTTTTTGTTTTTAATTTAAAAAAAAATGTATTTGTTTGATATGTTTTTAACAGTTTTTATTTTTTGTTTTCAAAATCAAACAGATTGTTTTTAAAACTCTAAAAACTTTTTTAAAATATTCAAGCGTGTTTAAAATAATTCACATTCCGCTGCAGCCAACATAACTATTACCGTTATGACATAAATTAATTTATTTGGTATTCAATAAAACATATTTATTTAATATGAAATATGTTTTATTCCATATCTAAACATAGACCAAACGAAAAAAAAAGGGGGAAGTAAATCCCAAATGTCTCCTTAGCCATGCATGTTATTTGCTAGTTTCTGAACTTCATTACAATTGGCACAGTAATTGAACTAGATAATAAAAAAACAATATTTCCGTAGAGGGGCTATGCTTAAGTTTCATTCATTGAACTTGCTTGCTAATTCTTAGGAAGATTTACAAGTACATCACTTAATTCTTATGCATTTATATATTTAACACCTAAACTTTAGCATACATGCACCTCACCTATGCATGAAAAGCAGTATTTCACTTTTTAAAAGTTATAGTGGTGATATCTTTCTGTTATATGATCTAAAAGAACAAAGTTTTGACGTTAGTTATGCAAATACATAATAATTGGGTGGCATGCATGTAAATGCTTATTGCTTTTTGTTGGAGCTAATGCTCTGTGGATAAACTAAGGCGCTGAAGCTTTTTGCAGAGGTCACCGATCAAAATTTTGTTGATACTGAGTATGAAGTAGCAGAAGAACCGAGTAGATCAAGCAGTAAAAAGCGACCAAGGAGATCTACTTATTCAAAGATCATCGACCAAGTAATTCCATACATCATTTCATTTTACATTAAATATAGCTTGTTTTCCAATTAAAAAAACTAAATTTCAAACTAAAAATTGTATTTGATTTTCAGATCGTCCCCTGCAACTCTGTCGCTGCATCCAGCCACAGAAGTGATTTTTTGAAAGAGAATGAAGCAGAATTCAGCAGAACAATCAGGCAGCAGAAAACTGATGAACCTTCAGACTACAATCACAAGGAGCCTGAAGGTCTGGGATTTAATAATGATTGAGCTTAGGAGAAGTTTGGCCACTGGATTTAGTTTATTTCCGCAGTGTACGGCTGAGATTTCATCTACTGGCTTTGAATAAATTCATCAACTGCGGTGTACATAAAGTTGACGCAAGCTTGTCTGCAATATGTTAGCTAGCGTTAGAAATGAGTAGCAGTATGTTGATATGTAAGAAATAAAAGTTGATTTTATTTTCTTTTTCATCTTCTGACATCAAAGAGGTTTTGTATTGAAGCTTAGGTCTGCTTGTAGTTTGTATCATTGATGCATGTTGAATTTGCAGCATGAGTTGCTTGCCTTAGTTTACCATGGAACAGTTGATGTATATATTTTGTTAATTACACAACTAAATATTGTAAAGAATTTTGAAAATTAAATATATTAAATAATTTTGAAAATTAAATGTTGTATAGAACTTTAAAAATTTATATGATGGTATTTGTATATATTACTCAACTGGTTTGTGTTTAATGTTATGTGAGAGATTTGAATGTCATAATTATAAAAATTAAAATTTAGGAGTTAGATAATGTAAATACATAAGAGTTGTATTGTATGTATGTAAATGCCAAAAAAAAAAAAAAAGGAATGAATTAAGAGTCAATTCAGCAAATTTCCTTGCCAGTGCAGTGCAGAAGATAGCAACTGGGAGGCTTCTGTTTAAGACTCAAATCCTACTCCCAAGTTCTTATATGATTAATGAGCAAGGAATGATATCTTGCATATTTAACATAATAATAACCGGGCAATACAACTGCAATCCCTTACAAATTCATCTACAAAAAAATTCTGACCCTTTTGTGCTATAACAGCAAAATTTGAATATTTCATCTGCAGCATCCAAAGAACAAAACATTACTTTTTAAAATATAAGAATTGTCATTCCAAACAATAAAAAACACCAAATTCATTCAGCTATAAAAGCAGCCCCTTTGGATCCCATATTAGCAAAAGAAGTATAACACCCAACCACAGCCGCTTACAAACAAAGACATCTGTTTATTCTGCAGCAAAAACTATTCTGTTGACTAACGGCAGAAAATATGGATGCAGAGAACCTTCCTTCTGTAGACAACAACAAAACTCTCTCCAGGATCTGCTACCAAAAATTTTGACTAAAACTTTAGCCGCAATTGCTTTTGATACACATTTTGGTTCAGCTTGATAGAGATTTAGCCACATAAATTTGTTTCACCTTGGTGGAACCAGTATTCTTGTTGGAGCCGACATTGCGGTTTTTTCCCGGGAATGTATTTCTCTGGCGCCATTCACTGCTACCAAAGCTAGTCTTCTGAACAGCGCCTTTTGGTTGATCAGTCTTTCCGATCGGAGCAAGGTTTTGGGGGACAGGTGAAATTGTTTGTTGGGCCATCAGACTCTGAATGCCCCCAATTCTACCATCCTCACCATGGCTAACAAAAGAATTTGCAGAACTTGGCATGCCATTTAGGTCCTTAATGCCGCTAGTTGCTGCAGGGTTTCTTGAAGGTTGGATGGGATTTGCATCAGCAGAATTAGAAGCTGTGGACTCCAACAAACCAAGCTCATCAGGCAAATCAGCAGCGGCAGAATGAGAAACATTTGGACTGACGTTCGTAACATACACATCAGCAGGAAGGCTTTGCAATTGCTCAGGTGGATTTGAGAATCGAATAGAATGGGAAGATGGATGTGGAATTGGTGGCCAGAGAAGCGGAGCTGATGCCTCTGTAGGTGACTGAAAATAGAAGTAAACTACTGGAGTCAGAGTTAAACAAGAATATTCAAAATGTAACGGTTATATTTATATCTGATTATTATACAGCAGTTGAACCATATGTCTAATTACTCAAAGAAAACATCAAACATAGCAATAAATTACCTAACTTCCTCATAAAAACAAAACATAGCAACATATTTAGTAGCTACCACGCTTATTGACATGGCATCAGAGTCATCTCATTTTGGATAGCTTGCCGTTCTCATCGAACTGTTGTTCCCTTGACTAATACATGCCCTGTTCTCTCATCCTCATCTTACGTCAACTTCAACAAATCTCGGTTCCATTTTGATATTGCCCTTCCCTAAATTTCTTTAATCTCCAACTCTCTTAAAGCACTGCACATCTCCCATCTGACAAGAGTCTTTAATTCTCAAAGAATAGTAGTGAGAACATTTGTAATGTGGCTAAAGATCTTATCATAATTTACTCCATGAACGAGTAGGTGCAGTCTATGTTCCATTCATTTTTTTTAGAACAATTTGATTTTTATCAAAGACTACGGCTACTAGGTGTTTTATTTGACATCAATTTCTTTTTGAAATCTTTCCACTTGGCAATCAACTCTCTTTGGACTTATAATGGTAGTTTTTTTAAAAGATTATGCATCATTTCTAGCTCAAAAGATAGGTCTATTTGGCATTACCCCTCACAAATTACAATAATTCTACCCAATAAATCTAATTCTGACTATTTGTCAATGAAATATATTATCCAGATAAATTGATGATAGTGTTCTTATACCCAATAGGTCTAAAAAATTAAGGGTCTGTTTTGGACAACTGAATGTATACTTTGTTTTTCAGACCGTTACCACAGTTTTGTTTGGAGAACTGTTTTCTTGCTGCATTTTAGAAATTTCTATGGTAGGTATGTGATTTTCTCAACTTGAGCTGTTATAGTGTGGTGGTTGTCAGAAAGCTGCAATCTGAATTTTTGAAAATTAAATAAATATACACTTTTCGAACCAATTTCTTATGCAACAACTTCACAACTGCTGCTTCAAATAACCGCAACTGCCCCAAACAAACCCTTAGTCTATGGCAAATTTCATGAGACAGATCTTTAAGTTCGGATGATCACACAATTGCTCTCAATCAAAAGTCATATAAGACAACTAAAAGTTTATGTGAGAATATTTATTAAAAATTTATAATCAACATTATGCAACTGAAAATTTCCGATAAGAGCATGAGATTGTTAGTTGCACACAAGCCGATCTCTCCATCCAAGCTTATTTTTCTACGTTTTAAAATTTATGAACCAAATTGGGTTGAAATGATTTATGATAAAGTTCCACCTGAATCAACAGAAAATTATTAATCCTTTTCTGAAACTTCTTCCTTAATTTGTGGCTATTTGCTCCAAGTTAGGGAATTATGACTCTTCTACTAAGAACATGATTTTCAAAGTACCACTTCCTAAGAGCAAGATTTTGTGATGATCACCACCTTTCAACAACATAAATTGCACAAGTAAGCAATTGCTTATGCAGCTCATTAGAAAGGTAAAGGAATAGATATGCAGTCAGTAATATGCTTCAGCCGCATAGGCTACAGGCATAGTGCTTTCAACTGTAATAAAAAACATAAAATTATTGTACAAATACGTGATACAACATTAACGAATGCCATACTCATCCCCAGAGTCTTCTAACTGAATGCTAAAAAAGTGCTTGTTGATCAGGTCATTGGTTGTAGATAAATTAACTCTTGCTAAGAAAATGGTTTAATAAATGATTATTAAAGCCTTATTAACCTCAGGGCTGCAAGTTAACGAACGTTCTAGCTCCTTCATCTTGACTTATAGATTCTAGTGTATCCAGATATATGTCTGGTTGCTCATATCATCGCAATATTCAGCCACACCAGGGATCATGCTCTATTTAGATTGCTAATGGTAGTTAAATATCGATTAATAGAAAAGTAGCCCTCACATCTCCCAAGCATTCTACTAATCACATCTCAATAGAAAATGTGAATGATAGTAATTATGATGATTTACTTGTGATGGCTGCAACACGCACATCAAGCGGTAAGAAAAATACTAATAAAGATGTCTAAAGTTAAAAATTTATTCCCACTGAATTTTTCTATTTAAGGTTGTGTCATCATCTTAAAATACAATAAATCAAAATAAAGAACTATGGCACAAGCGCTTAGGTAAGCCAAATTTTACTATTTTATCATATTTGTTGAACTTTGATTTGTTGATAAATAAAGATCAATTCCCTTTACATCTTATTATTTGATCGCTTAACATGCAAAGTTAGGAAAAACAAGCCTCTTCCTCTTTCCATCGCAAGATAGTCAACTTGGAAACTATTATGATTTAATCCAAAGTTATGTCCAGGATACTACTATTATATCACATACAAATTATAAATATTTTGTGATTCATTGACGATTACAACAAATATAAGTGGGTTTATTTCCTTTTCTAGAAATCTAAAGTATTTACTACATTATAGAAATTTTAGCCTATGTTGAAACATAATTCTCCTCCAAGATCAAAGTACTAAGTTCCAAGTGAATGTCACTTAAATTCCATGAATTTCTTCAAAAAAGCGGTTTGCTTTCTAGCGATCATGTTTATATATACCTTAACAAAATGACGTTTTTGATGTAAGAATCACCATCCATTAAATGTTGTTCAAACTTTGTTGCTCGAACCATTTTTTCCACCTAAATTTTAGGCTGAAGGCTTGAGCATGATAGCCTATTTAGTTAAGAGATTGCAATCTCATTTCAGGAACTTTGACTTTCATTATTTGCTTTGTCATGTACAACCCAACAGTCATAATACTCAAGACATTTGGGCGGCTTCGCTTATTTACCATCCCATAAAAGCCATAAACTTTATACTCAATCTATTAAATGTACATTTATGAGTTATATCACTATCACAAAGATTATGTTTGTTATGATCCATACACCAGAAGATTTGCAACTCCCTATCACATTGTCTTCTTTAATTATTAAATTTTTTGCCCTTCTCATGTCCAGCCTCTACTAGAGGTGTGTGCTCTTCCTAATTTTAATGATTATATTCTACTCTTAAAATGTAAATAAAACAATAGTAAAGCAGATGCTATTAATAAAAAACAAAAATGTGATTACAACCACACACACTTAAAAGAGAAAAACAACATACACAAGCAAACACCACTAAAATGTACTCCAAGGCTGATGGAAGTTGGTCAAGTTGATCGAAATGGCAAGCGGTTGTGGCAGCAATAAAGGAATGCTAGTAGTAGCGAGGGAGAGGTGTAAAAATACAAGAACAACAAGTATGATTACTGTCCTGAATGGTGGCAGTGAGGATTTTGGGTGGTTAGTAGTGAAACAACAAGAAGGAGGTGATCCCTGGCTGTCTTGAGCAGCGGTGGTAAGGTAGGAGGCTGGAAGGGGGCGATTTGGGTGGCAGCAATGCAAGAAGGGAAGGGGGAAACGGCTGGGAGGCCGGTGGCTGCAAGAAAACAGTAAGGCAAAGGCGTTTCTGGTTGGCGGCAGCGGTACAGGACAGTTGGACAGCAGCGGCAGCGATGTTGATGGGCTAGGACTGCTGGGGCAGCGAAGCGGAGGGAGGGGAAGGTTACAGCGATAGCTGGAACTGCAGAAATTCAGCAATATATGCTATGCTGGGTGGCTACAGCAGAAAAATATGACGGCGGTAGCAACAAAAAGGATGCAGGGGAAAGGTAGAACCCCTCAAGAGTGAGATATAGTGCACCACTCGACCCTTGTATATTGCCCTAGAAGAGAAAAGAAAAGCTGTCAACTTTCTCCATAAAAAAACTCACCAAAAACTGAAAACCTAAAACTTAGGAAGCAAATATATGCCCTAAATAATTAACTTTGGCCTATAGTTTAAAGGAGGTGCTAAACCTAAGAGAAATAGCCAACCGATTCCCCCCTTGCCTAGGCCAATTGGTACAGGCACTGGAATCACGAGAACTCCCCAAGCATGCGTCCTGCGTCAAAGCGGGAGACGCTCTCTCATCCAGCTCGTAAGTTGGACACTCTCATGCCAATATACCAGGGTTGGGGGAGCTTTAATCTCATTAGTCGGAGCTTTTGTCTCTCAAATCCATCCCGTTGAAAGTGGTAGAAATGTAACAATCTCTCGATAAGTTAATTACGCAAGTGTTATCAATCTAAAACATATCCTGATAAAATAAATATTCATTCTTAATGCATGCTAGAAAATCCACAGCGGTAAGTTTAATGGATTATCGTCAGCATTGCACGAGAATTCAACACACACGTAGGTAAAGAAAACAACCAGTAATGACAATAGAAGATTTTACGTGGAAAACCCGTAAAGGGGAAAAACCACAGGGTTTGGTTAAGTTGTAAAAATCCATTATGAGTCGATGATTACAAAGACTCTTTATCCCACATACGAGAAAATGTTACTAGGTTTTCTAAGTTACGTCGACTGACGACTTCCGGTCAGCGGTGACCGACAGCGGTTGATGACGATCGATGGCGGTCAGCGGTGGTCGACGGTGGTTTGTGGTGGTTGACGACGACAGTAATGCTCAACGATAGTCGTTAGTGGTTGACGGTTGTCAGTGGCTGTTGGCGATAATCGACGACGATTAGTGGGTGTCTACGGCGGTCCTTTGGCGGTTGACGGTGTTTGAAGGCAGTTGGCAACATTCGACGGTGGTCGCTGATGGTGGTCAACGACGGCGGTTGACAGCGGAGGTCAACGGCGGCAGTCAACGGCGGCCGACGGTGGTAATAAGGGCGATGTTGGACTCTAGGTACTTTTCAAAGCTTTAAGTCCTCTCTCAAGCCTCAAGCTCCCTCTCTTATGAAAGGGGTTGAACTCTATTTATAGTGCTATAAGTGCAATTAATGCAAGAATATGAATCATTTTGATCGGACGATCCGAGGAGCTTCATTCGATCAAATTGCGTTTGATGAATATTTGAGTGTCTTAACGATATTGGAATTGAACAATCTTGAGCACGTTGGATTCGTCTTGTCGATACGCTCGATTCAACTATATGCTTGCTATATTCGAAATTCGTTTAACGTTCCAAATATGTCCAAAAAACTTCCAAGAGTGGTCAAATGTCTTGACTTGAGCTTGATTTGACTCAAATTGAACTAATTTTGGTAACATTGAGTTCTTGTCGAACCCATCAATTTGACTGGAAGTTTGCTGAAATTGAATTTTTGGATTAGTTTTTATTGAGGTTTGAATATTCCTTGCTCAAAAGATTGCCACGAGATTCATGTCGGATGATGAAAATTTGTTAATGGCGTATCAGTCCTCCTTGGGCACAACAAGAACTAGAACTGCAAATGAATGAGTATCCTCACCAACCAAGTCTCGAGCCAACCAAAATTGTAATTTAA
The DNA here is from genome assembly GCA_003013225.1 of Phalaenopsis aphrodite. NCBI lineage: Eukaryota > Viridiplantae > Streptophyta > Magnoliopsida > Asparagales > Orchidaceae > Phalaenopsis > Phalaenopsis aphrodite. Next base: position 152,007 of record NEWO01000019.1, on the reverse strand, counting down.
TTCTTCCACTTCTTGTACTCGTACGCTTGTGTCTAGCAAACAAACACGTAAGGAGAAATCAACTATGAGATGAAATCTACGGCAGATTGGGCAGGACTTGGCAACTCTCAATAACAACCACTCAGGAAAGACCTATTCTTCTCTAGTAGGATTTGGATCCTAATGTAGGATGCTCTTTCCCAAAGTATGCTAAGGCGATTTCTAACTCTGTGGTTCATCCAACATGTTAGATCCTCTGTCAGCGGTTAAACTGCTGAACTAAAATGGCACAAAAAATTCTCATCTCTAACATGTCGGACCTCCCTCAGTAAGGGTAAAAGGAAGTAGACTATACCTGAAAAAAAATCATAAAATTCACTTAGTTGGGGTTGCCATGTGTCTGGTGTCGGTTTTTCAGAATTAGGACCATCTTGGACCACACATGCTAATTCTATTGGAGCATCTCTCATGGTCTCATCTTGAACTACGTGTTTTTCTCCCTCATCAGTAGGAATCTGACACTCTTTTGTGTCCTAACATTTTTCAGTATTTACTGTGTCATTACCCATTTCTTCAACAGCTCCTTGTTCAATGAAATAGATCGCATCCTTGTTTGGGCAATCAATTGCATTGTGCCCAAAATGTGGCACTTGACTTACTTTCTAATTGGGACATATTTATGAGTAATGGTTGGCTTCACATGTAGTACGCTCCGAATTAGTTTCTCCTCAAGAGGGGGCTTGGATGTTCCCCTGAGCATATTATAGCTTGCTCGATCCTGGGGTTGAACTCTGCCCGTAAAGTGTGGCGATCATTTGGTGATGTAGTCTCTCAACTTCTGAAGCTTGGGGCCAAACATCAAGTCAATAATAAACTGATAGGTAATGGCGTTCTATCTTCTGTTTTCTCTTGGACCATGTAGTGATCATGTCTTTTCACTCATGTTGGAGTAGATGCTTCAAAATTTTCCACCAAAATAATGCACTATTCTTTAACTTGTTGGTGACTAACTTTACCCTTTTGTCTGGTGGGACGTCTTGGTAATCAAAGAAAAGTTTAAAGGTCCAGAGTCACTTGATGAACTCATCCGGATCCAAGTACTCGTCAAAATATGACAAATCCAACTTTACTTCCAAATCCATAATTCTGTGATACTTCAAGCCAAAACTTCGAGGTTGAGGTTTTTCATCCGTGAAATCTATATGGTGGAAGAGATTCACTCCGTTCCTTCAATTTAGCAAGCTACTATTGTGGTTTTCTAGACATCGCTTTACAAATTTCTCATAAATAGTATTATGACATTTACTCCCGATCAGGTCTCCGACAATCGTCTCTTTGAAATTTGGGTGGCCAGTTTGAAAAACCAACAAAAGGAAGAACTTTTGTGTAGAGATGAGAAATGGATATTGGTGGATGCTAAAAACTCTAAGATAAGATTAAGGTTATGCTAGCTCTAATACCAAATAATACCAAAGTTAATAAACGACAATAAAAAATGTAATTTATATTACCGAAAGCAACTAGAGTTTACAACAAACACACATAGAAATAGCAAATAACAGAAGACACGACTCAAACATCAAACTAGGGCATGGGTCGAAGGCGGTGGGAAGGCTGCAATAAGATGGCTGAGACTGGGGAAGACAGAAGGTTGGAATGGTGGAGGCGGCAGCAGGGCATGTGAGGGGGTTGGCGGTTGGACAATGGCAAGGAGAAGGTTGTTGGTAAGGCTTTAACTAAGACGGGGTTGGCAGCAGAAAATAAGCAAGAAGGCCGGCAGAGCAATTTTGACAGGGGTGGGTAGCAGGTCAGGTGGCTGGGATGAAGGTCGGGGAAGCAAGGAATCAACAGAAAGGGAGATTGGCGGCAGGGAAACAACAGGAATGCCGACAGAGCAATTCTGGCATGTGGTAGTGGTAAGTCAAGCATCTGGAATGATGGTTGGGAAAGCAAGGAATGACAGATAAACACCACCTCAGGATGAATTACATTTGAAGCACATTCTCAGCTTATGATTTAGCATTAGGAGGGATAATTGGAGATGTTGATGGCTATCTTGATACAAACACAGAAAAACTGAAAACTTAAAACACAAAAAACAAATATATATGCTCTAGATAATTAGCATTGGGCCTATTATTGAAAGGAGGGGCCAAACCTAAGAGGAGTAACCGATTGGCTCTCCCCTGCCTGAGTCCTCATACGTGCGTCGTGCATTAAAAGTGGGAAGCGCTTCCACATCCCGCTCGTAAGTTAGAGACGCTCCCGTTCAATAGATTTATAGAAGAATTAAAACAACCAACTTTATCACTTCCTAAGCCAAACCCTCCCTTCATGTAAGATTGTGCAAATTGATTCACTACTTAAGCTAGATTGCTAATATTCATTTTATGCTACTAGACGATCATCAAGAATTTCATCCTCTAAATTGGTCTGGCTTTCACACCATTGGATTCTATTCTGATTCCTTTATGTTATTCAAAGGCTATTAAATATGATTGTCGGAAGGAAGCAATGGTTGGTGAACTCTTAGCTCTTGAAGATTATAAAACACAAGATATTATTCATTATCCTTCTAACGTTGAAGCCCTCAATAAAGCTTTCTACTTTGATGATAATTTGGATCAATATATTGAATGTTGATTTGTATTTGGTAAAAAATAAAATTATGGAATTTAACAATGAACAAATTTTTACTCTGGATTATCTGTATTGTTGTTTCACACAGATGGCCACTACAGCAAATGATATTAAAAATTAATTTTTCATGGTGATATCAAGAAGACGATTTACAATATTCTTCTCTCTGTTGTTTTCTTGAACTCTTCTTCAAATGCAGCTCAACTAAAATGCTCTTCATATAGCTTGAAAGAAGCTACCCAAGCATAATTTGATAGGTCTAGGTTACTTCATTTCTTTTTCAAACAGAGCTCATAAGACTCCTCTTTATTTTTTTGCAAAACATATAATAGTACTTCTCTACTCCTAATCTACAGTAACGACATTATTATTATTGAAATAAATTTGGCACTAATTACTAGGTTTTGACATATTGCATATGAACAATCTTTATTCACTTACTGATTTTTTCGGTTTAGAAGCTCACACTAATCCCTCTTGTATTTTTCTAATACAGCAGAAGTATACACATGATATGATTACTAAATCAAAAAAAGTTACAGATGATATCATTACTCAGCATGCATTTAAATTCTTCACTTGTGGATAGTCCATTAGAAATAAATTGTAATACCTTGGAATATCAGAACCGGCTAACATCAACTATGTGCTGTTTGGAGAAGAGACGGAAAAAGGAGCCGAGATGAAGGGGAGGAGATGTAGCGAACAAAGATGCAAAGAAAGGTTAAGGAGAAAGTGGGTGAGGAGGAGAGACGTACACACGTGAGGCAAAGAGTGGGAGAGAGGAGATCGAGCGAAAGTGTGGTGCGGGGAATCGAGCTCAACCATAGTCAAGCAAAGTTTGGCATCATGGCAAACAAACATGGCGCGATTGTGTTGGCAAGGGCAGGCAAGTTCTTCATGGTTCAAGCGGATCAGAGCAAAGAGAACAAGCAAGAAAAAGACGGGAAAATACTCACGTGATCAAGATCGTGCACAACAGCACGAGCTAGGGAGACATACCAAAACATGTGTACAAATCTAAAAATACCATCCTTTTGTGTTGTGCCTAATTGAATTCACATGATAAAGCACTAACGAGGAAGGTAGGATCAAACACTTCTATTAGTGGGTTTGACTGCATGGACGTCCTTTGAGGCGAGTAAATTTCTATTTAGATTTTCTTATTCATGAATTATAAATCCAAAACCTAATTTGATTTTTAAGAAACATTTAAGGAGATTTTTGTAATACGAAACCTTATATTATAAGTTTAAGTTATAAAAGTTAATTTAATAAATTCTAAAGTGTAGATTGCATACGATCAGAAATTTTATTAGAACTTTAGTTGATTGAAATAAGGTTGCATATGCTCAATGTAGCAATTATAAACTTATGATAAATAAATAAATATAAGATTTAATTAATAATTTAAAGAGAAAAAATTAGATACTATAGTAAAATAATTTTTAAAGGTGGTTAGTGGCAACAAAATATTTTAATTAAAAATAAATTCATGTTGTAAAGGAAGAATAAGTATGACAAATATAAGAAAAACTTTCAGAAATTAAGCAATACAAATAATTATATTATTGTTCAAATAATTAAAATATTTATAATTATAAATAAAAATTTATGAGAGGTTGCAAAATATTTTTAAAATAAAATATCATTACTAGATTATTATCAATTAAATAAATAGATATGATTTAGAATATAAATTCCTCATTTGTTGCAAGTATAAAATAGTCAAAATAAACTCAAGAAATAAAGCATTTTTTTTATTTGAAATGATTACTATAAGCAAAGAGATAAATAGAAAGTTCTAAATAACTATATTTTTTAGGGTTTTTATTCTTCAATTAGAGTAAGTTATAGGAACACCCAATTGCAAAGGCAATAAGGATGAGGCTGAGGCATAGTGTTTGCTCAATAAGAACTGATGTGAGTACTCATATTTCTAAATTACTATCAATAATAATATTTTCTTCTAGACTAAATGCATCAATTGATTTTGATTCTCATTCAATCGAAAATAATTATATATAACATCATGATTTATCAGCTCTATTGGACGACTTAGTCATATTAAAATGAATCAAGTTCCCTTAACATATTTACTCCACATATTTAAATTGGTCATTTATAAATGGATTGTTATATAAATATATTATATGACATAAGAATGAAATGATTTATGTAGCAAGCATGTGCATGTTGATTGGGTTGTTGATAATTCACAACAATCTAAACTAACATTTTTAGGTTTAAGATTTAAAATAGAAAATGAACAATAGAAGAAAGAATGCTAATAGAAGACACAACTGAACTAAAGAAAGATAATTTCCTTCACAATTATTTTCATATTAAGTTGAATAGAATTTATATTCGTTAATGACTTTCGATTTATTTTGGTGATTAAATTTAAAATGTGAATTTCATTGTAAATTCAAAGTCCCGGGCCATAGTCCTGGCATAAATATAAAGTATCATGGTGAAGAAAGAGATATTATCTCTTGATCTTATTGTTTTTTGAAAGATGGTTGACAATTTCAATATTTGACAATTACTCGAGCCAACATTTCGTTTGTTGTTCAACTACTTATGCAAACTCGAAGTTATTAACACTAAACTGTTGATTATCAAATCATTTGATATCTTAGTGGAACACCTAGTCATAATCCATAATTTGTTCTTTCCAATTAATTCCCCCCTTCATCTTGTGGCATACTGGTGGTGATGATTGGGTCGAGGTCTTGATACCAATGGTTGTCATGGACCATTGTGTGTTTTGTTAGTCATTCGTTGATTACATGGAAGAATAAGAAAGTATCTAAATCATATACTAAATCTGAACATTTTGGTATATCTATTACATGTTATGAGATTATCTAGTTTCATAAACTTTGTCTGAAAAAGATTTTGTTCAAAATTACGCCACTCACCTCCATGCAGGTAATACTAATGTCATCCAAGCTATGACCAATCCTATTTATCATGGGAACACAAAATACATTGAAACAGCTATCATTCAATTTGGGGAGATTTCAAAACACCTTTTTTTCCCTCACATTTCTACAAATCTTAGGATTGCTAACATTTTTGTGAATGTCATGACATGTCAAAGTCGTCAATTCTTTATGAGCAAATTGATGCTACTCAGAAAACCAAAATCATTTTGGGGGCAGATATTAACCATACATTAGCTACCTAATCTATTAGACCAATTAGAATCTAGAATCTTTGTAATTAACTAGTATAACTAGGAATATTTGTATTTTAGGCGTATAAGTAGATTCCTTATTAAGTTAGATGTGTTTGCTGAAATAATTCGAATCTTATCTTGCTGTCATGAATTCATGACTATTCTTTTCTCTATAATGATGAAAACCCTCACTAAGGGGGACAACGAGTACAATGGTCAATCACATGACAAAATACACAAACTTCACTCAAATAAAAATAAAATTTTCCACTTCTACGAGATAAGAAACATCCACTACACATGCATGCACACACAAGGGAAAGAAGAAAACTCATTGCTCTAACCTCAGAACCCATTTAGATTCTCGAAAAATGAGAAACATGCCCAAAACTATAGAAATTGATATTCCATCATGTGGTTGAAAGTATTTGCAAATCAATATGGGTTTTACACTTAAGTTTGACAATCATAGGGTTTTCTTTTCCCACATGAAACCGAGCTAAAACAAATCACAACCAAAACTATTGAGACTGCCTTAAAAAAGCTATTTTCAGCCAAAATGTTTTGTTCGTTTTCGATTTACAATATTTCAAAAATATGATTTACATTGCCTTCTGGACTTCGATCAGCAGTGAACCAAATGAGCCGCAAAACTAAATCTACAGTGAGAGGATCTTGAACCATTCATATCAACAATACAAATCATACAGAATGTCACAAGGCAGTCCACACCCATGTTATTGGGGAAGTAACAATATGATATCATTTCAAAATAGCCTAGTTTGTATGTAACGTATAATCATTACTTGTAAATCTAGCAGTTTAAAATAATAAGAAATTCACATTTTCTTGTTAAGATTCTGAAAAAACATAGCATGATATTCGATTCATACAATATGAACATCTAATTTAACATTGAAATGCATCATACCAATAAGGAAAATAATATATTCTGCATTTTGTAATATATGGGATTAAAACAACTTTGTTAATGCCCCATAAGACGGGTAAATAAACTTAATGGCTGAGTTATAACCTCAAAGGCAATGAACATAAAAAGTCTTCCTCAGAAAAAGCCGAGCATGGTGAATTGAATTATGCTAAAGGTTAAATCGGAAATTTTGAATAAAGAGAGTCAAATGAATAAATTAAATCTTTCGTAACTAGAATAAGTAGATATGAATAAAATGGAGTTCTTAGAAACTTTGAAACCAAAATCCACAAATGGTGACTTTGTGCAACTCAAAAAAAGAGTGAGGTTTCAAAATACATCAACTGCATAATAGGTAAGATGCATAATTCACCTTTAATTGTAGGATGATGTAATTTTATACTTTGGGAGAAGTACACAATAAGGAAAAAGCTTTTTACAATTCATATGTGCGTGTATCATAAAGAAAAAAAAAGAAAGCAAATTTGCGAAGTTAAAAAAAAATGATTTCTCTACTATTAAGAAACTGGTACCTGGAAGGGTCTAAAATTGAACATGGGAAAAGGTGAATTCACCGGACTAACAGCTGGTCCAGAAGGCAACTGCTGTGCAAGAGTAGGCACGTGGGCTACTTTTTGTTGACCATAAATAAAATTTAGATTACTGGGATCAGCCTTGTTCACATTCATGGTGAAAGATTCTGAGTTGTGCTTCCAGTCAGGCTGCTTTCCAGTAGGTATATAAGTGGTGCCCATATAACTAAGGCCTACTTGACCGAACTGCCCAACAGGAGCAAAATGATTGTAAAAGACCATCTGAGGATGAACCCCAGAGAGCCCTCCAAGGGGACTCATAAAAGGAGCAGGAAATCCTGCTGGCGAACCATAGAATGAGTCAACACCGGAATGGCACTGTGACCAAGTTCCAGATGGCAAAGAACCAAAAGTTGCATCTTGTTGTGGCTGTTCCTGAGACCCTGTGGACTCATCTTGTGGCCTAAAGGGAAATATGGGTCCACCCAGTATGGGTTTTGGGTCAAAGAAAGGGAAAACAGTAGGTTGAGGTCCAGCAATATGAGAAAGTATGGGACGAGAAGAATGAATTCCTGGTAAAGGAGGCCACAATGAGTGCTGAGTATCCACAGAAAGATCCACCGGAAGAGTAGCAACCAATGACTCTTCGCTAGCTGACTGATCCACCACATCAGCAAACCTCGTCTCATCTGCCATAGAAGTTTTTATAGTTCATGAGGTAGGGATTTTCAACTATTTTGCTGTACTTTAACCCCAAAAGGTCAGAGAGATACCTGGGGCATTAAGTCCTTTGGTTACAATGTCAAAAGTGGAACCTGTACCTAATGTACAAACAGAGATCTCATCATTGCTAAATGCAGCAACAGCAACAGCAGAAGCAGCAGCCTCAGCTTGTGCCTCAGTGTCATCCAGGTGTGTACAAGAAACACCAGAACACTTTTCTTTCTCAAAGAAGCTCCTCTGACTATTTTCATTCACATTTACATTGTGGATGATTGATGGATTTAGTACAATATAACTAGGAGGCCATAAGCAGCTTGAAACAGATTGGCTAGGAGAGGTCAGACTTTTTGGCAATTCAACAGCACCTGACATAAAGTAAAATATGCTATCAAAGAATGCTTGAAAAATCATGAAAAAACTTTCAGGCAACAGCAAAACATTCACCAAATTGAATCTTCTCCCCAGCAAATGGGAAGTTAAACTGATTGGAAGAAGGAAAATATGGTTTTTCATGAGTCATAGTAGATGTTTCGCGGTCGCTATCCTCTACAGAACCTTCATCAGCTGAAAGTAGATTACTCTCAACTGGATTTGAAGCTTCATCAAGTTGAGATATGGTCGAAGTAATCGCCTGTAAAATCATTACCAAGGAATGTGAAACTTACAGAAAATTCAGAAACAAAAAACCTTTTGAAAATAGATTTTATAGCCCTATACAGATTTGCATAGATGAATCCTAAAATACAATGATTTATCTTCACTATGAAGGCTTCTCATTGAGCCTTCTCATGGCAGGTTGACACCAGATCCTTGCAGGTAATGATATTGATCCCGTCATCAAAGCAACGCACAAAAACAACCAAAGTTCTAGCAATTGCATCAAACAGATAGACGCAGAAACCTGCAATTTGTAAGTGGTTGCAGCATATATGATATAACAACTCTTTTGAAGTAAGCATATAACATGGACAAAAGCATAACATTAACAATATGTTAACATTGTATGGGTTAACTAAAATGAGAGTAAACACAATAATATTCAGCATTTATGATGCCATATTTCTGCCCCCTACAAATAAAATGATCAACAACTTAACACACACATAAATAAAGCATGAAAGAACACATAAGCATAAAATATGAAAGAAAAAAGCACTGCTTTGTATAATTTGCCTGAACTAGCAATACAAAAATAAGGTAGACAAGTTCAGTGGGGACTGGCACGCCATTATTTTAATATGAATGACAAACTTACTCCAAGATATAAATAAATAAAAAATAATAGTCAAATGTATGCTCACCAAAGATCATCTCTAAAATATTGTAATTCATAACTTCTATCAAGCTAGAACCATCTCCAGAAATAAACTGTGCATGGAAATATAAAACTGAAAAAGCTAGAAACACAGAGACAAACTTATAAGCGATAAAATGCAATAAAATAAAAGGTTATGCTACAAAGAAGCGAGCAGTGGCGTATGAAGTTACCTGATGATTCAGGTGAACGTTACCCCACGCACCTAAAGGAACAGAACCCTTATCATAAGCAACGATATTGTTGCCAAAAGACAAGCTTGGCATAAGCATTGTTACATCACTAGTTTTCTCAGCGGCAGAACTTACCTGAGTGGAACTGCAAATGATAGTATAAGCAGAGGAGCTAGAAAAAGAAATTTGCTTAAGGGAGAGACAATGGTTCTTAAAGTAGCATACTTTAAACTTTTGAGATTTGGTTCAAAATTAGTAGAATTCATGGCTGGGTTACGAATTGGTGGTATTGTCTGGCCTTCCATGCCTGTAGTGGGCAACAATGAAGCTTCCAGAGCAGCTTGTGGCCTTCTGATAGGGTTTCCAGGATCAGAATGAAGACCTTTCAAAGCAGCCCCACCAGCTAAAGCCGCAACCATATCTGATCTAGAGGCAACAGTATTATTTGAAACAATTGTACGGAGCTTTCTAGGAACCTGGTGTCGTAAAGCAATATGAAATTAATAGTAATTACTCCATAGAGACATAAGAATATTAAACTGTGTGGGTCAAGCAAAATTCATTCTAAGAACAACCTTTACAGCCTTATAACTTGGGTTGGTCTCTCTCTCCTTCTGCCCTCGCCGTTCATTTGACACCTTCCGTTTAGACCTTACCTCAACAAATCCATCGCCATCGGTAGAAGCTTCAATGCCGGGCTGATTAAAAATCCTAACAATGCCACTCAGCAGAGGAGCGTCAATATCATCCTCAAGAAGCCCATTTTTCTTTAAAATTCCTTCCCCACCACAAAAATTAAAAGAAGTCATGCCCATCTTCGGCACAGTTTCTTCTTTATTAGCTCTGCTCATACTAGCAGCACCTGCAGTTTGTGTAGCAGGAGCTGCTTCCTCATCTGTAGTTTTTGCTGAATTAGTAACAACAGAATCCTTCCGGCCCAAATTTCTTGAGGAAACACCCAGAGCAATGTTACTGTGGTTAGGCTTCTCATTCTGCCTACTATGGTTAAAAATTTCGGAGCGGTTCATTTGCCTTGCTCCACCATTCTCCTTAATCCTATATTCATTTCCTTGAAAATGCCTGCGACCACTTCTTTGATGCCGATAAGAATTAGCAAATAAGTCCTCCGTCCTTCTGAGAGATGGCAGAGAACCAGTAATTCTTGCATTGTGCAAAAATCTATTCCTTTTAATCTCAGGCATAGTTCCAGGAGCTTTCATCACAGATTCAGATTTTCTATTTGAAGATAATGATTCAACATGTGGCCAAACTCGCACTCGTCTAGAATTAACCATGGATCTACAATTCTTATATGAAGATATATCAGGATTAGCTGAAGGAGAAAACGAATCACACACATCTCGCTTCTCATCAGAACCAGCTGATGTAATCTGGCTCTGTGATCTAAGAGCTTTGTCCCCTGTTTCATCCAGCAATTCAGTTAGCTGTTCAGAATCCAAATTCTCTAAACGTTGGTTAGCAATCACAGATCCAAAACCAGGCTGACTATCAGGTGGAAAAGTAGGCTGTTCTTTTTCCAAGACCTTTATTGGAGTAGAAGCCAGACTAACAAGATTACTTGAAGAACTTCCAGGATTCAGACCGATATAACTGTGACCTAAAGAGGAAGGATGCAAGAAGGACAATGTCTGAGCAGCTATTGGCAAGGTACTATGAGAGAAAGGTGGCGCGTAACTGTTTATCTGATCAAGCTGAAAAAAAGGAGGACGTGAAGCATGCATCTGACTGTAAGAATCAAATTGTTCATGCAGAGGAAGTGGCATCTGAATTGAGCCAATTTGAATAGTTGGAAGAGGAGATGGAATCAACGGAGGACCAGAAAATAGCCCAAACTGAAACCTAACAGGCACTTCATCCATACTAGTAGGATTTGAGGCTGAGATGGAACAAAATGAAGAAGACAATGACAAATTTGTTGCGGATTCCACTGGATTTTGACCCAAAATTTTAGATGCTTCCACGCTTTCAGGAGGATGAACTGAAGTTTTTTCTTCCGGAGAGGCATTCAAAACCTCACCAGGCAAAGCATCCTTTGCTTGCAACATATCTACACAGTTAGTGGCAAATTCAAGCTTTGTCTTAGCATTGGTAGGACTTAGCTGGTTTATGCCCTTTTTAGCATGCCCAAAATCGTTATTCAGCAAATCATGAACAGGAGCTCCAAGTTGAGGACAGCCAATGATGCCAAAAGAACTATTCCTTGTTTCCTCATCTGGTTTCCCAACAACTGCATCAACATCATCAAGCTTATTTTCCATTTCAAGATTTCCATCATCACCTTCATGGTCTTCATTACCTTCCCCGTAAATATCATGGTCTATATCATGATTTCCTTCTTGCATTTCTTCATGATTATCAACAGCCCATTCATCATCTTCCTCAAGAGAGAAAAGCAATGTCTCAGAATGCATGTGCTTGGCATCCAATTCTGGCATCATGGGCTTGCTATCAGATAATGCAGTATTTTCATATTCAATATAACTTGTAGGAGCAGGGGAATCGTCACAGTCATCAAGTTCATCCAGAGAGTGTTGAGTGGGTGAACTAGGTGGGCTAGAGACAGAAAGGGAAGACTGAGAGTCATATCTTGGACTCCTGTTATCCTCTGTTTGCAACAAAGAGCTAGCAGTCCCTTCCAGCAACTCAGTACTTCCGGGTTCTTGGATCATTTGCTGATATCTGCAATTATACACAATCTGCAAGTCAGATTCTTCTTTTCTTCCAGTTGGATTACTTTGTGCATCACTGTTCACTGAAACCGATGAATTAGGACCTTCTGACGTAGCCCCAGAAGAGTTCTTAAGCCGTGAGAATGACAAGGATGGAGGCGGGGGCACACGAGGCTGCCTTAAGGTTTGCCTAACTCTAACCGAGACTAAGTTCTCCACTTCAGTATTTTGGAATGATTTTTGTGAAAAAGGAGCAAGCTGGTCTCTACTAAAATGACCATGGTCCCATGCACCAAATGCAGCATCAATATTGGAATTCCCATTAAATTGATCAAAATCATTATTTCTATCTCCTGTTTCTGTCTGATTAGATGACATCCCACTTGTTAATGATGGCACAAGCAGCAATGGCGCATCACTTCCCTGTAACTGTTTCCTGTTATGGCTCCAGTTATTTTCAGGCCTTCCTCTCTGGCCAAATGAAACATTTGAATTATGAGTTTTGACTCCTACTGAAAACCTGTTCATAAAAGATGAATCAGATGAGGTAGAGCTGGTAAAGGGTTCCACTATTCTTTCAGTTTTCTCCCATTCCGTTTGATCTGAGTTCCTTGAAGGATCCCTTTCATTCATCCAATCAACTGTTGTATTAGCTATATTAGCTACAGTCTGCCTCTTTGCAATCCTGGCCTCCAATTCTAATAACTTTTGCCGAGCAGCTTCTTTTCTTCTTTCCTCCTCCATAAGAATCCTCTTCTTCTCCTCCTTTATTGCAATCCTTTGCTCCTCAGTTCTCCTTGCAGCTTCCAACTTCTCTTGTTCAGCTCTCCAGGCAGCTTCCCTCGCCTCTTCTTCAAGTAACTGCTTCCTCTCTTCCTCCTCTCTGACTCTTCTCTCTCTCTCCTCAACTTCCTTACGAGCAATCTCCATTGCTCTAGTTTGCTCTTCCATCGCCCGTTGTCGCTCCAGCTCTTGCAGTTGCTGAACCCTCTCAAGCTCAGCTTCAAAGGATTCCCTTACAGGGTCAAAGAAGTCAGAAGGCTTCATTGCATCTTTTTTCTTCCTAAAAGCTTTAGCGTTCAGGTCCAGCATTGCATCTCTAGATAAAGAACCCTTCCCTCCCCAATTGGCACCCTCTACAGAAGATTTCCCAACATTTGATACAACATTTTCCTTTTTGAAATTCAAAACTGTATCTTTTGAAAGAAAATTTTTAACCCCAGAAGGTGCAGGGCCTATATGGATCATACCACTTGAAAACTGCTTTCCTCGTTGCCAACTTTTGGAAACTTCAGCCCTGCCATCAAAAGCTTCTGCAACTTCGACATTGCCAATGCCCATAACCGAGCCAAAATCTCTTCTTTCTCCGTCAAACAATCCAGCATGACTGTTTTCTTGGCTTGTCCGTCTGCCCACAGATGAGTTCCTGTGACCAACATGATCCCTATCAACATGCAACTCTCGAGGCATTGAAAAATCTCTATTCGGCTGAAATGTTACCCTCCAAGAGTTAACATCTGGACCGACCTTTCTAGAGTTCATTAACTCCCTCCCATGAAGATCACCTCTACCCGAATCCCTTGACATCAGACTGCGAGCTTCACCATCCACTAATAATCGGCCATCATGATCATCAGATGCGGAAACAACGTGGTTCCTATCTCTTTCGTCATCATCCCAATCAGTCGCGTGTCTCAATCTCACAAGTGGGAAAGGCGCCCGGATATTGGCATCCGCCAGTCTCGATTGTCCCGCAGGATACGGAATCCGAATTGATCCGTCATCGCTGCCATGTACATTGTTCTTGGTAAAAGCAGATGATCTCACTTTTGGCCTCATATCAACGACAGACGACAGCTCGGTTTTCTCTTCCCACCCATCAGACTTCTCGCTAATTTGCCTCTGCTTCTGCTTTGACGAAGGGGCAGACGTCGCCAGAAGAGATGGGAAATCCTCCCCCTTCAAGATCACAGCTTTCTCCATAAGAACTGTTGGACGAGCATCCCCAGCTAAACTTTCCTGCTTCCCGGAGGACATACCCGGTTTCGTCCAGCCCATAGAAGTACCGTTGCCAGAGCCAAGGCCGGCCCCGCTGTGGCCCGAAGAAGGATTTGATGAAGCCGGATCGAGACGCTCGTGCTCTTTCCGAAGAGAGGGAAGGTTTACGGGGGGCGGAACTGCGAGCTTCGACGCGCTCTTATGCGCGGTGGGACCAGAGGAGCTCCGCGGCCGCGATAGTACCACCATTCCGCCGACGCCTCCGGCGGAGCGCGGACGGCCGTTTCCATAACCATGAGTAGAGGAGGAGGGCTTACCGTACGATTTGTTGAGATTAACAGAGAGGAATTTGCTGTGATGAGCCATCCAATATACAAGTTCTCGGCAAGTAAAAATGCCTCAAAAGCTAAGCCCACGCTTCGCGATCCACGAGCCGAAAAAAGGAGAGGGATGCCACCACCTATGGATTGGACTAGGGTTTCGAAGTCGATCGAGGCGAGGGTTGCCGGGGAAGGGCAGAAGTGGGGAGACCCTAACCAGTGGGTTGAGACTGAAGGGAATCCCTACTCGAAGAAAGGAAGATGGTGGGCAGACTGAAGAGTGTTTTCTATTTCTCCCGAGCTCCAGTCAAGATCTGGACCGTTCAATTATTCGGTTAACGTTCGGATTATCAGATTAGTTGCTCCTACGGTTCGCTGATCTCACTTACCTTCTTCGGCGGTTCAACCGAATCACGACAAAATGACAAAGGTGGTTTTCATTTGTAAATATCAATATTCAAGATGGTCTGTATGTAACTAATAATTTAAATATACCTCCCTAATTTCATTAATAGGCCTAGTTTTTATATATTCATGTAGACATTTACATTTGGTGCAGATAATTACAAGTTTATAGAATTCTTAATTTCTATTTGTCATTTTAAACCCTAATTATATGTCTTGAATGTTTTAATTACGCAAATTTATTTTTTATATTGAAGATCTTTCAGTATATATGCATAATATCATTTTTTTTATATCTCTAGGGTTGTTGTTATTATCATAAGGTACAGCAACAGCTTCAATCCATTTGGACATATAATTATGAAATCAATTGATGATATATCATTGCAATGGAAAAATATTATATGTTATGTGTGTAAGATCAAGGACTCACGATCTCCCAAATACCTTCCAAGTCTTATGTATTTACATGCTTAACACATGAAGTTTTATGTATTCACATACTTAACACATGAAATTAGCATCTTTAAGGAGCTTTTACACATCACCCAATTAATTTTTTTTAAGTAATAGAATTGAAAGTTTTTAAATTTAAGTATTAAAAAATAAATATTATAATTTAATCATTTAGTTATTTCAAATCAAAATGAGCCGAGCACAAATGAACAAACATATGTTAGTGGTGGGCTAGTTTATAAACCAAACTAATAAAATTTACTTGTATTCATCTCGCTTTCTTCACAAACTAATCAAACATGATATACTTAACGAGCCGAACACGAACAATTAGCGAACTAATATTGACATGTATTGTTCCTCGACAGCCAACATTGACACGCACAGTTCTCCAAAAATAACATGTCTCACCATTATCATTTAATACGAACATCAGTCATCATTCATCAACTATAATTAATAATAATAAACTTTTTTCGCTCCAGCAAAGATTGTGTTATATAATCATATATAATGAATATTAGTTCATGGATCAAGGTAATATTAAATTAGAAATATTGCATTTGATAAATAAATCACTATCCAAAAAAAATATTTTCTTATGATTTAGAATAAAATTACTTGCATGTTAGAATATTTTTTCTCATAAAAGTATATGTTAAGGTTGATATTTTACACAAAATTACAACATGCAAATAGATAAATAATAATTAAAAAAAAAAAAGATACAAAATGAGAGATGCCAAAATTTTTACAATGAAATTTCTAATAGAGAAAAAAATACATAGCCTAACTCAAATAAAATAATACATTATCTTGATTGATACCATAATGTTAGTTCTTCCTTTTTTTTAAAATCAAAGAACATTATATTACAAAATAGATAACATAAATTAGTTCAATATTGTGAAGTTACAATTTGATGTTATGGATGAGAACGTAAAGAATAATGAATGATAGTGGTGAAACTAAAATAATAATAATTGGGTGATAATGATTGAACAACAACATATGAATGATAATGGTTAGATAGTGAAAGTTGGGCAACGATAATCAGACTCGCAACAAGCTGAGTAGAGCTCTAGAATTATTTAAATCTCAATGCTAATTTGAATTGTAAGTTTAGATTTTCTTCATATAGAACATGAAGATCCACTTGCAGTTTTTGTTAGTGACATTTTAGTTACTTTAGCCAAAAACACAATTCATGCATCATTTAAAAACCTCATTGTCAAGATGTTTGATTTAATTATAAACATGTAAGATTCAATGATTCTTCGACTCTTCAATTAATATCCTAAACTTTCCAACTACATTTCATTTACTTGATTCATGTTTATTTTGATGCAGATCATATCAGTTTTGATGCCATTATGCTTGCTGTGTTTGACTTTGTGAAAAATTCCAAATTAAAAATTGCATATACATTCATCTTGATTGCATGATTTTCAGATGACACATCAATTGCTTTCTGTTTTAGGATATATAAGTTGGTCATCTTGAAAACAAATTAGTCTAAATTGGGATTTCAAATGCCTCTACGGCTACTGCGCCGATCCAGGTAAAATTTCTTTAAAATATTTACTTGAGACTCCCCAATTATATTCAATATTTATTATAGAGACTTGTTTGAGGTTGTAATTGTCAAAAAATAAGCTCAAGATGTCAAAAAAATTAATACCTAAATAATAATCTTGAAAAAAAAGGTGTGCACAAAATTAAAATTCGAATATGAAGATGGTGGTGCTCAAACAAATCTATCCAGCTAGTTTTGATTAAGCCGTATCAAACTCGATTCAATTTCGAGCTGAGGTAGCTCGAAATTGTATATAACAAGTCAATTTTGAGCCGCACTCAATACTATTCAAGTCAAAACTGATTTGGCTCAAAAAATGGATCAGTAACAACCTTAGAAATGAAATGCCTAAAACCCAAAGATTTCATCAACAAAATCATTTCGGGGTCACCATAAAGGTAAATCATCTTATTACAAAAAGAAGATGGTGGTGCTTTTGGTGTATTAACTCATAATCAAGTTTGTAAGCAGGGGTGTAAACGACACGAACGAACAGAGCTTGTGCGCATGTTTGGTTAGTTTGAAATTTAATTTTTTTGAAATAAGCTCGTGTTCAAAATTGTTCGTGAAATCATTATTCGTTTTCATTTATTAACGAACGATCCGAACACGAACTATTCACGAACGACGAGCCAGTTTGATATCCCTAATATTAATATATATAAATAATATACTTTATTAATTATATAACTTATATCATATAAATATATAATAACTAAATTAGTATATTATCAATATAGTATATTAATATCTTATTATTATTAATTTATAAAATTTAAGTTTTTAAAATATCAAAAATTATATATATATAATTATTTTAAATTATTTTATATTTTAAAGAATAAAGATTGGAACACGAAAGAACATCACTGTTCGTGTTTATCTCGTTTAACAAAAAAAAATTTGTTCACTTTCGTCTCATTTACTTATCGAATGAATCGAACATGAACTCATTGATAAGCCGAACACGAACTGTTCACAAACAACGAGCTTTTTTGACAGCCATATTCATAAGTAATCTTCTTTGATGAATTTCCCCGCAAACATTTATCCATTAAAATCGCATATTCCTAAAATGGTAATAAACCTTACATGCATATAACATCTACAAGTTGATAAATTAGTAAATTACTTCTAAGCATCTTGATTTTATATTTATTTATATGTTCCTCTCAGATGTTGAAAATAATGAAGATTTAATATCAAGGAGAATGTTATTGAAGGCGTTAAACATAAAATTTGTAAAGATCAAATAAATTTGGGGAGTGGATGTAATAATAAAAAATAGCCTTAAAAGATTAACCAATGAATGTTGAATGGGAAAATGATATGTAAATATATGTTTTCTTATATAAGAGGCTCCAAAAAAAGAGAAGAAAATGTCTACTTAAATAGGATCAATAAATTTATCAAAACTCGCATAAAATGGTCATGTGAGATCATATATCATCAAAGATTTTCAAATCAAATTAAATAAATAATTTGAGTACAAACAATCTACTAAAAGCGCAGGCTCCTTATGAATACTTAACACTCAAGAGAACGTCTAAGAGAGGAGCGTTTTTTCTGTCCGGACTCCTGATGTAGTTTTACGTGCGTCAAAAGCTATTCTTAAGTTATTTTTAGGTTATTTCTGGGCTATTTTCAATAATACCGAAATAACCCAGAAATAACTCGCGGTTTTTATTCTTGGGGTATTTCTGGGTTATTTCGGTATTATTAAAAATAACCTAGAAATAACCTGAAAATAACTTAGAAATAACTTGATCCGCACGTAGAGCTACGTTAGGAGTCCACAAAGAAAAATTTTTTTCTAAGAGAGACTCTGATTTACTATTAAAAAGAGCTCAAGGTCTCTCTCTCTCAAGTTTAGACTTTACCTGTCTCTAAACTCTCCTCTGTTTCCTTTATTTCTCTCCACTGTCGCCGCTACTGTTTGTTGAAGGGCTTAGATGTTTTAGGTCCGTTGATCCCCTGTAATGAGTTTATATATTAGTATTTGTAAAATGACATTTCTATCACCATGTCTATTGATAATTTTGCCATGTAATGGAGCTATTTATATGAGAAACTACTATAACATTTCTCAACACATCTAATCTAACAATAAAATTCTGCAAGTTATTCAAACAGCCAATTATCTAAAGAAAAATCCTTCTCTCAACCAATACTCAAAACAAATATTCCTTTCAATTGTTACACAAAACTAAACCTAAATATCAGCACCTTAGAACATTTGGTTGCCTCTGTTCTCCTTGGTAACAACATAATACTCATAAAGTTTCTTCGAAAGCCCCACAATACATATTTTTTGGATACGGTCCATAATATAAATGATATCAGTGTTTTGATATTCAACATAATAAATCTTTTTTCTCCACACATGCCAAAGTTATTCAAAATTATTTCCCCTATAAACAATCTTCTCAACATTCCACTACTAATTGCTCTAACCAAAACGCTTTCTTACCTCCATCACTTCTTATCCCCACATATACTCTTCTCTCTGACACAATTTTCCTTCATACTGCTCAAACTTCTACCCTTCTCACCCGATAAACCCATCTTACTAAACCTCTCAATCGCTCGTTATCATTACCATATAACCCACACATTTACTTCAAACCCTTTTATTGATATTGCTCACATACAAACTATTTCACCATCAACAATTCAACCACCACTAACCCAACAGTGGGCTCAATACACACAAAATGCTAGCTTCACTTCACAACACAAACGACATCACATGATAACTAGAGGTTAAACAGGCAATTCAAGACCAGTAAAAATTTTTTATCTTCACTACATTATTAGTTCTCAAGAAAAATTACATACTTACAATAAAGTTTTGCAACACTCACATTAGAGACAAGACATATATGAAGAATTCATGAATTTACAACGACAAGACGCATAAGACCTTGTTTATCATCCTGCAAATCAAAACATATTTGGGTGCATGCAAATGAACTTTTAGAACTAAATATCATACTGTGGCTCTATAGCCATATACAAAATAAGATTAGTTGCCTAAGATTCCTGAATAACAAGGAATACTCTAAAAAAAAAAATAGTCTGATTGCAAAATTTCTCACAATTCGACAGCTTATTACTTTGGCTGCTACAAAAAAAAAAATGGAGATTCAACAACTAGACATCCCTAATGTATTCTTATATGGGAAACTCGATACAATTTTTATGAAATAACCTGTTCTATTTTTTGATACAAACTATCCTCATCATGTATGTAAAATGAAAAAGCTATACGAAGTCTTAAACATGCTCTTAGACAATAATACTTCACTTTTTGTAATTTTTTATATATTTAGAAATTCATTCTTAGTATTGTTGATAGCTCTCAACGTATTTATAGTCATAATAAAATCTGTATCTACTTATCAGTATATATATATATGATATATTAATCACCAGAAATTCCACTGTTTAATTCACTCTTAGCAATCAATTTATTTTAAAAGCAATTGAGAACTATATCACGCTTTCTCTGTTTATACATATAAAACACGCCAGAAGGATCTTTTTTTAACCAAACATAATATCTAAATGACTTTTTGCATAAAATAGATATGTATCAAACAAAGTCTATCTTAACACATCTTTCCACTAACTCTTATAAAATTGCAGACACTATTATATGCATGAAGAATCCAAATTTGTACAGACAAGTTATCGGCTCCCTTCAATATCTTAACATTACTAGACTTGGCATTAACTCCATTATAAATTATCTAAATAAAAAAAATGCACAATTCTACTAATCTCAATTTTAACACTTAAAAAGATTTCTCAGATACATAAGAGACACATCTAACTATGACCTTCCTATTATTTTTGGTGCTCTTTATATTAGCGCATAAGCGAATGCATACTAGGCCAAGAACAACATTGATCGAAAATCCACATTTTAAATTTGTATCTATCTTGGGTCAAATCTCATCTTATGGTTAGCAAATAAACAACCTACGTTGGACCGATCATCTATAAAAGCTAAATACAAAACACCATTACTACCATAACAAAAAGCATTTGGCTAAGACTAACAAGAACATACCAATCAACGACTGCCCCCTCCTACAATACTACATAGTGATAACATATGTCATAGTTTTAACACACACTCCGCTCTTTCATGCTCGCACAGAACACATAGAAGTGGATTATCACTTTATTAGAAATAAGCTATAACTCAAACACATACGTTTTCAATATCTTATGAATGATGATCAACATGCAAACATTTCGACAAAACCTTTACCAATCAAACAACATCAGAATCTTACAAGCAAGTTGACAATCACAAGTTAAGATCATCACCTTGAATTGGAGGTTAAAAGGAGCTAATGATCTTTCTCTCCACTGATGTCGCTATTGCCATTGAAGGGCTTAGATGTTTTAGGGATGTCGATCTCCTATCATGAGTTTAAATATTATTATTTGATAATTGTAAACTAACATTTCTATCCCCATGTTTATTTAGAACTTTGCCATGTAATGGGGCTATTTATGTGAACTTTTGTAATGAACAAATATATAAAATTAAAATAAAGAATCATTACTTATTTTTTCTAGACTCGTGTAACACTTTTCTCTTCCTTTACGTTTCTCTTAAGTTTGGTCAGAATGTCTGTATATTGATCCCCGATCAAGACATATGTGTTTGAGTTTTAGATGATCTCTAATAAAATGATAATATACTTCTATATGTTTTATAAGAGCATGAAAGATCGAATTATTCGCTAGAACTATGAAAAATATGCAATCACTATATAGTGTTGTAGAAGGGTGCGATTGGTTGGTAAGTTATTTTAGTCAAACAATTTTTGTTATGGTAGTAACAATTACTTTGTATTCAACTTCTGTAAATGATTGGGCCATCGTAGGCTATTTTTTTGCTAATCATGAGATGAAATTAGATCCAAGATAAATACAAAATCTATATGCAATTTTTTTATCAATGTTATTGCATAAATAAAGAGCACCAGAAATAATATGAAGGTAATGGTTAGATGTGTCTTTTAAGTATCTGAGAAATCTTTTTAAGTGTTGAAAGTGGAAAGTAGTAGGATTATGCATGTGTTGACTTAGATAATTTATAGTAAATATAATGTTAAGTCTAGTAACGGTAAGATATTGAATGGGGTCGATAATTTATCCATACAAGTTTAGATTATTCATGGATATAAGAGCGTCTGTAGTTTTATAAGAGTTGAAAAGAAGTGTTAAGACAAATTTTATTTGATAATAGGTTATTTAGATACAAAGTTCTGTTTAAAAAAGATCTTTTTGGGTGCAATGTACGTGTAGTCCTCAATTACTTTAAATTAAACTGATTGTTAAGTGTGTGACTTAAAACGGTGATTACACTGATGAAATTCTCAGAGATTAATATATCATTTTTGTATACTCATAAGTAAATACAAATATTATTATGACTACAAATAAGTAGATATTAATCAACTATATTTGGAATAATTTTTTTACTAGATAAAAAAATACAAAAAATTGAGTATCATTATCCAGGAGCTTGTTTAAGATCACATATAACTTTTTTCAGTTTAGATACATGATGAGGATTGTTTGTATCGGAAAATTCAGGAGATTGTTTCATAAAAACTGTATCACTAAGTTTCATATGTAAGAAAGTATTAGAGGCGTCTAGTTGTTGAATCTTTTATTTTGTGGTAACAACTAAAGCAATAAAAAATTGGATTGTGAGAAATTTTGCAACTGCACTAAAAGTTCTCTGAGAGTTTATTCCTTATTTTTTTGAAAGAAACCTCACACAACTATCTTGCTTTGTATCTGGATATGAAGTCATGGGTATGATATTTAGTTCTAAAAATCTATTTGCACCCAAATGTTTTCATTTGCAGAAGGTGAAACAAAGTCACATGTGTCTTGTTGTGTAAAGCCATTAAATTTTCAGACGTTGTTCATCTCCAATGTGAGTGTTGCGCACCATGATTATAAGTACGTGGTTCTTCTTAAGAACTAAGAATGTGTTGAAGATAAAAATTTTTTGCAAATATTAAATTGCTTGTTTGACCTTTAGTTATCATGTGATGTTTGTGTTGTAAAGTGAGATTAGCATTTTGCGTGTTAATGTCATTAGTGGGTCAGATGGTGAAATCATTTGTATGTGAGGAATATCAATAGAGGGATTTGAAGTGAATGTGTTGGGGTTATGTGATAATGATAATGGGAGATTAAAATGTTCAATAATATCGGTTGATTAAGTGGGAAGGATAAATGTTTGGACAGTATGAAGGGAAGTTGTGTCAGAGAGGAGAATAGATGAGTGGATAAGAGATGGTGGTAACAAAGTGTTCTGATTAGTTTTTGGTAGTGGACTGTTGAGAAGATTGATTATAGGAAAATCATTTTCAATAAATTTGCATATCTAGAGAAAAAATAGTTATTAGTCTGAATATCAAAACACTTAAATCCTCTGTGTTGTAGACTGTATCCAAAAAATATGCATTGTGGGGTTTTGGAAGAAAGCTTATGAAGAGTATTATGTTACTATTGAAAACAAAGACAACTAAAGATTATAAAATATTGATATTCAGGCTTAGTTTTATATAACAGTTGAAAGGAAGATTTATTTTGAGTATTGATAGATGGAAGACTGATTATTAGATAATTAATTGTTTGAATAACTTTCATCCAAAATTTTATTAGTAGATTATATATGTTGAGAACAGTTCTAGTAGTTTCTATTAAGGGTCTTCATCTTCTTTCAGTAATACCATTATTTTCCGGTGTATATAGGCAACTGAATTGATGCTTAATACCATGATTTTATAGATAAAAATGAAATTTAGTAGGACATATATTCTCCTCCTTCATTAGTTCTCTAATATTTTAAGCTTTTTTAATTGATTTTTTAACATTTTGTGCAAAGAAATAAACTGTAGTGCAATTGCATATTTATATCTTAAATATATGCACCAACAAAAATGAGAAAAAAGTCAATGAAAGTAGCATATTATTTATATCCTTCAATATAAGGATCAAAAAAGATACGCAAATGTCGTCATGTAACATTTCTAACATACGATAAGTAGTTGAACCACACATAAGACTTTTTTTTTGGTAACAATCATAACATGAAGAAGTAGAGAGAGATATTTTGAGACGAGGGCAAGAGTGAGAGATCATAGAGATGACTTTATTGTGAGGATGTCCCAACAGTTGATACCATATATTTAAACTTCTAAGAGTGTTGAGGTTTGTGATGGGATATAGTCTTTCATCAGCTGCTTTAGTAAGAAGGGTTTTCTTAGTTGTGGAATCTATAATTATAAATTTGTTAGCATTGAATCTAATTTGACAATTGTTATATTAATAAGTCGATTAACAAATATAAGATTTTGAGAGAGTTTAAAAACTCTAAAGAGAGTAGAGAGTTTCTAATTGCTGTCAGGAGTAGGAAGAATACTATTACCAACATAAGTGATTTTATTGTTTTGACTATTTCCAACCTCTACTTGATCAGAACCTTTGTAAAGAGCTGGTTGTAAGTTTTCCACACGATGTGTGAGGCGGGCTATTGATACGGTATCCAACACCCATTCTTGCGAGTAAGCATTAAGTTGAGTGTTGAGAGAAGAAACTTAACAGGTGGAGATAGCTTTGTACTAGAGATTTGATTGGTGCCAAAATTGAGTGGCTGAATGAAATTTCTTGTTGCAACTTACAAATCTGGCATATCACATTGGATTTTAGTTGTCATATTGTTGTTATTTTGATATTTAATATTTACATAATTCTTGTTAAAGTTTAATTGACTTTGGAACCCACCTTTGTTTTTATATGTCAGTAAAACAGAATGTTTGATGATTTTTGTTGATTCATTTGTCATGTTGCATTCTTTATTATGTAATAATTAGAAGTCATCCAATGTTAGTGGGTTCAAATTTATTTTGATGACAGACTTGAAACCTTGATAGATTAATGATAATCCATTTAGAGTATACAAAGTAATATCTTCTATATCGGCCTTGGAACTAGCGGCTGCAATGTTGTTCACCAAATTTCCTGATAACAATGAGATATTGGGTTATTGTGTTTGCTCCCATAGTAATATTATGACGTTCTTCATTGAGTTGAATACTCTTGATCTGTTTGAGGATTGAAGTCTCCTTTCCAAAGCATGTTATATTTCGACAGTAGTACTTAAAAAAGGTATATATAGGGTGATTGAGGGGAAATTGTTGAGAAGAAAGCAACAACACGACTTTTGTCTATGATTTGTCTTTAAAGATAATCTTGATTTTTAATTCCATTCTCATATGAGTGAACCTTAGTGAGAAGAAAATAGTAGCGTCTAGAAAAAAAAAAATGAAATCCATTAGCTACAAAGAGTTTTGAGATGTATACTTTCCATAGAAAAAAAAATCAAATCCATTAGCCACATTCTAGATGTGAGACATCAAGAATTTTAGTAATGTGAGTATGTTTATCCCTTGATCTTGTTGAAAGATCTAGTAATGTGTTGATGCTCATGTTGATGTTCAGGAGATCAAACTTATAATTGTTGCTAAGCTAAAGGATTAACATCAACCAAAAACTATTATTCATTCCTAATTATTCTAATAGAAAAGTCTATATTTAATATTAACAAAATTCTTTTGCTTAATTATTTTTAAGTTCATTTAATTCATTAAGGTTGATGGAAAAAATTTTATACTAAGATCCTGTCACAAAAGTATGAATCCTAGACAATTCACACAAAACACTAAATAAAAGCAACATCAATCAAACTGAATATAATAATAGATTATGTTGGCATAGAAAAGAATAAAGGAGCATTTACACACAAGCCAACCTTTCCTTATGTATTTAAATACCTAACACCACAATTTTGTTTTTTACATTTATACTATCGAAATCATTCATAACACGTCAAAAAATGCCACATTTTAACCTCTAAAAAATGAAATACCCCTTTTCATGCATAGATAAAGTGGTACATACGTAAAAATTGTAGTTTAAGTGTTAGAAATGTAAATACATAAGAATTAAGTGCTATGTATGTAAATCCTCCAAGGATAAAATGCAAGTCAATCAAACCTGTCTACTAAACAAAACTAGAAAAATAGAAAAAAATTGTGCGCTCTACATATTCTATATATATACCGTTTTACATCTAAACAAGAATATAATAGTATTAAGATGCAAATTTAGGATTTCATTTGCTCCTGGCCGCTGCCACTTAGATCATCCCGAGATCTCTTGGTTTTGTTTGACTTTGAAGTACTCTTAGGATCTCGATATATACTTGATTAAAAACCTTAGTTTGTACGTTATTGTAATAAAAAGATTTTCAGAGCTAAAAGTACATTAATATAAAAAATAATAATAAAATAAAAAGTGTAAAATATGTGAGAAATATTAAACAAGACATCACATCATAACAAAGAGTATGAACACAAAAAAAGAAACAAAAAGAAAAAAAAAGCATATCACATACATAATAACTGGTGGCAATGCTTAAGTTGGTATATTTATGCATTGAAGCATGAACCTTGTATAAGAGAATTTAAACAAGCATATATTACTAGTTGTACGTTTGACACTTACAAAATAAATCTATCGTAATACAATAAATAAGCAAATAAATGCATGCCAATCAGGCAAAATTCAAATCAACACACCAAGCCGTAAGTTGTGCAATAAAGGATCCTTTAGCAAGATGCTTACCAAACTATACCCAAATCCTACTTTAAATGGTTAAATGGTTATTACCTATCACAACTCTTAAATGTATACACAAGTCTTGATGTAGTAAACCTCAATCTATATCATATTTACATATCTAACACTCAAAGTTTGATGGTTACACAAACTATCTTGGTGTCATAAGTCTATGCAAGAAAAAATGTATTTCACTTATTAAAACGATAGTGATGATATTTTTGATATGACATTAGAAATTTGAGTGATACATGTTAATATAAATGTTTGGGTGCTAGATCTATAAAATATATCAGAATTCTTTGGTATATATGTAAATGTCCCTTTTTTTAATGAAAAATGTAAGACAACAAATCACTTCTTTCAGCTAGAAAGCAACAGCTTTCATGACTTAATGCTTAGGCTACAACATATAGAATATTATTAGCATTAAACCTGCCAAAGAAATCAGCAATAAAATAAAACACAGCACTAAGAAACAATGCATTCTCTTACCCTAAGGCTAGCTAAAAGTCAAAGTAACGGAAAAAAAAATCAAAGCCAAATAAATAGAAGTTTGTGGTTAAAATGATGGAGAGATATTTCTGAGCTTAGTTCAGGAAAATCCATGTGCTCGTGCTTACTATTGATATTATCACAAAGTTAATATTGACCAATAAAAAACACAATATTGAACGAAAAGCAAAAAAAATTCTCTTGATCAAATGGCTCTCTAAATGATAAAAAGGTTAAGATTCAGTACCCAGAAAGAAATCACTGATGAGAAGCCATTTTCAGGAGCATGGATTTAACCCAAATCTGATAACAACTTCTGCAGCGCTTCAGAGGAAAGTGGAATATAGAGGCAATCCTGGCCATCAGAGTGCTTCCTGGTCTTCACCAATCCATGATCTCTAAACTCTGTAAGATGTGAATTGAGTGTAACCTGGCTGCTAACCAGAAAACGCTCACGACATTTGGTATAAAGAGTGTTAACAGGCATTCCTGAGGACAGAAATAACTTGTATAAATCATGTAATGTTAGAATTTTGCATAATGGTAACGAATAGAAGAA
Organism: Phalaenopsis aphrodite; assembly: GCA_003013225.1. Classification (NCBI taxonomy): domain Eukaryota; kingdom Viridiplantae; phylum Streptophyta; class Magnoliopsida; order Asparagales; family Orchidaceae; genus Phalaenopsis; species Phalaenopsis aphrodite. The sequence goes on along the minus strand of NEWO01000019.1, from coordinate 124,307 downwards.
GCTTACCTTCCTCTTTCTCATTAGCTAACTGATACTCTGCAAGAACTTTATAGACACTTTGTGCATTTGGGGTCAAACTCTGCAAGACAATTGTGGCTGTTCGTGCACATTGGACGGCACTGCCAGAAGTGAGTATTAGAGGAAAGAATACGCCTTCAGCCTTGTAAGGTGTGAAGGTAGGAACATGGTGCCAGCACCAATTGAACTGTGTGTGAACCATCTTCTTGTCCCATACTGTCATGAAACTGCGAAGGATTAGAGCAAAAGGAGGTGTAATAAAGTGTATGGTTTTCATGAATAGAATTGCTTCCATCCTCCAAAATAGCGAGGACAGCACCACTACACTAGCTGATATATACAATCCATTCACAGAATAAATAAGTAACAACTTGATGCATGTTAAACAAGGCAAACTAAGAAATTGTACTACAGCAAAGTAATTTCAAAAGAATTTTCATTCAACAATGACAATCCCAGTAAATTTTCCATCCAAAAGTTTTAAGGAAGATTTGCATATATACCATTCAATTCTTATGTATTTACATATCTAACAACTAAACTTCAATATTTTTACACAAATGCCACCTTCCCTATGAATGAAAAGGTGTATTTCACTTTCTAAAAGTTAAAAGGGTGCTATTGTTGATGTGATATGAAAAATTTGGGTGGTATAAATGTAAAAATTAAAGTTTCGGTCTTACATATGCTAATACATAAGAAATGGATGGTATGCATGCATATACCTCGTGTTTTAATTATTCAAAAACAAATGAACATTGAAACTATATATTATGAAGACATCATATTGCTTTAAGAAAAATGCAGTTGCAGAAATTTAATTCAGATTCTTGTCATCTGCAAGGAATTGGTTGAAGAATTTTTTGTTTTGCAGATAAAAAAAATGTACAAACTAATATGTTTAGATCAAGAAACTACAAATGCATGAATTTATATGTTTTTTTATGTTTGGATGAATACAATGCAAATGCAGTTCCAAGCTAGGTGGTGGCGTGAAATGGTGAACTGCAACACTCAATGGTGATGGTGGTGTCAGATGGGGAGCGGCTGGCGATGTATGACAGCGGCATCCGGCAGGAGGCAGCCAGAGATTATGGCTAACCTTTTATAGAAGGACGTATTTGAAATTCCCTCAAATCAACTGAATTTCAAATCCATTAAAATTGAACTAGAGAAAGATTTTTAAATGCTTTCAAATTTTACACTAATTATTTCCTCCGACCAAATACTACAATTTTCAGAAGTCCTGCATTACTTCTACAGTATAGGCAAAATACTCTCGACCAAATACTACGATTTTCAAAAGTCCTGCTTTCCTTTCACAGTATACCCAACATAACACCGAACAAACAGCCCCAGAAATTATAATTATATATTTTGTAGACGTTCAACATAAAGTAAAAAAACATGAACCTGCAGCTATTACGATAACGCGCTCTTCATTAGCAGTAATACTATTCAATTAATTTAATCGTTCATAATCTCTAAAAAATTACTTTTAGATGTCATGAACGAAAGGGTTAACTTCAGTAATCCGCATAAGAAAAAACTCAAAACATAGCAAAATAGGCGACATGTTTGGAGCCAAGTATTACAGACAAATGGTTACAAAAAAAGGACTTTCCGATGAGTATTCAAATTTTGTTCAGAAATATATGTTAAATGGAAGCCAAACGAGTCATTATTGGCCATGCTCAGTGCAAGGAAAAATTGACGAGTTTCAACAGAAAAAAACTTACACAAAGGTGCATTGACGTGGTCAATAGAAGCGATGACAAAAACATTAAAACAGCATGCCAAGCGCGCAAGATATTGCTGCGATTCTGAATCCCTCAAGGCAGGTCCATCTATATTGTGAATTACAAGACCTACAAATGAATCTTTCACATCCGCTACTTCTTCATTAAGATATGTTAACAGATCATCTATTGAATATGTGTTAAATTGTTGTTGGGTTCTTTGTCTGTTTCCTGTTGAAGCCTTCTGCCTGCCTTTTTGTTTCTCCTCGAGAAGTTCAGCAATGGTAACCATGACCTACAAGGGGTCATTCATTTAAGACAACCAAAAGAATGACATGAAAATGAAAATTGAAGAAAATTTCAGCTGCTGCAGGAAGAGCAAATTCCATATTGAGTTGTATGTGAGACAATGCATTTGATTAAGAGTTCAAATTCAGCCCAATGTGGACTCTACAAATTTGAACACTCCGGCCTCCTACAAAAAAGAACAAGTAACGTGAGGGTTTTCTATTTGATTTTAGGTCAAATTTTTAGAAGGCAGAAGAGATAGTAGATAAGATACTACACAGAGATTACGCTCTCATTTTGGGAGGACTTTAGGATTTAGGTTCAAGGTTTCTCATAGGCAAAAACTATTATGGCTAACTACCCCTTCCAATAAAGGTAGAGCACTTTCGATTAAGACTAGTCATTAGAAGCTAAGTATTCAAACTTAGCATAGAGCAGCAACAAATTTATGATTTAAAATTTATAAAAATTATCATTTTTAGCTTAGAGCGGATGAGAGGGGAACAATAAGAAACTTCATTGAGATCTCATACTAATATCATCCCGGTTGTCATGGTCTCTGGCCTACTTAGTCAATAAAATACTCGACCCAATTTGACAAAATGATACTTATTAACAGCCATGAGTTATTTCGTTCAAAAAAATCTTATAAACCTAGAGTGAATGTCTATCTAATAAGACTAATCGAAGTCAACCTTAACTTACATAAGATTTATGTCATATCTGACATATCCTATAATTTACAAATTAAAAGGGCAGAATGTCATTGGAGAACATACATGTCATAGTCGTGGTTGTAATATAATAGTGTCATTTAGCGGTACATCACCCTCTCAGAGGGCTCCAGTTTTAATCATTTTTTAGTTGTGTCATTCAACTTCAAAACCATCTAACAGATGACTCGGGCCATGTTATCAATCAAGAATAACTAAAAATTAGGCAAAATTAAAAAAATAGTTAATTCTTTATTGCTGCATTAAATTTCTTTTTTAAATTGTTGCATTAAATTTCTTATTTTAATTGTACATATTCTTTCCTTATAGCTGAATGTTTAGATCAGGAATATGTATTATTAAGTTATCTAAAATAGATTGTACACATTATTATGTATTATTAGGCTAACGAAAATAGATTCTATAGACTATTATTTATTGGAATGAAATTAAAGAAAAAAGACATTCAATCTATTTTATCATAAGTTGTCATGGTATAAGAGCCACACAATTAAATACTTTACTGAATCTGTAGTCTTCCTATTATTCTTGAAATTACATAAAACTTGCTGCGTTTGCAGCGGAAATATTCGCGTACAACTTCTCTGTCCAAACCTCCCTACAACAATCTTCTCTGCACCAAAAAACTGCAAATAGTCCTTGTCAACACCTGATCCTCCACTCTGCAGCATTTTTTTCATTGTTCCGCCACAAAGACATGATCCCTTTGCACTGTTACGTCTCCTGTGTAAGCCACACACGATCGATTTGCTCTGTCAAACCCCTTCTCGCGATCCCACTCTAGTCTCCACCTTGCAGCGCCTCCCTTAATCATCAATCATAGGCCTTAACCCACACGATCCTTCCCTACGCGATCCTCAGCCCGTCATCTTCCCTACGCAATCATTTTCCCTAGCCTACGCTTTTGAGCTACTCTCCCTGTGCGATCCTGAGAACCTTCTCCCAATTCTGCCGCTCCTTCCTACACCGCACTAACCGCTCCTCCCGATTCATGTAACAGAGAGCAGAAATATTTGGTTTTCTTCGGTTTCTTTGATTTTAGGTAGATTAATTTCGATAATAACATTCTTGATAATCAACTTGTGAGTCACAATTCTGTTTAGAATGTCTTCTAATAAAACACATGAAATATTAGCTATCATATTTAGGAGAAAGAATAATATAGCATGGGAATATCAATTCAAGATGTTTTTGAAAGGGAAGTAGCTTTAGAGTCATATTGATGGGTATTCTCCAGCATCTACAAAGCCGAAAGATCTTGGTCAAATGAAGGCAAATGATGCTCGAATTGTTTCTTGAATTTGGGGATCTATTGAGGCTTATATGGTGAACAATTTACGATGTTTTGACACAACTAAAGAAATGTGGGAATATTTGAAGCGCGTCGACAATCAAGATAATACTACAAGACGTTTTTAATCGGAACTTGATATGAGTAATTATAGTCAAGATAACATCGCAATTGAACAATATTATTCTGGTTTTCTTAATTTATGTAGTGAATATTCTAACATTATCTATGCTAAGGTATCAAAGGAGAATTTAGCAAGTCTTCGGGTTATTCATGAAGTGAGTCGTCGTGATCAGTTTTTGATGAAACTCGGATCTGAGTTTGAAATTGCTTTGACTAAATTGCTGAATAGAGATTCAGTTCCTTGTTTGGATGTATGTTTTGGTGAATTACAGCGTGAAGAACAAAAATTAGTCACACAAACTGCTATCAGTATAACTGGTGGATCATCATAAATAATTAATATTGCATATGCTACTGAGATTCAAGGGAAGGAAACAGAGCAGTGTTGCAGCTGCAAAGAATTTGGTCATATAGATCGTCAATGTAGTAAGAAGTTCTATACTTATTGCAAAAAAAACGGACATATTATTAAGGTGTGTCCTACATAGCCTCAAAACCTCAAATCACAAGCCATTCATGCTACGGTATCTGACTCTCACAATCCTGATTCGACATTCAAAGCTGTCGGCAATAATCAATATGTTCTCACAACAGATATGGTTCAACCGATGATTCTCTTTGCCTTTTATGCGCTTGGTCTTTAAGGGAAAAGTTAAACTATTACTTTTGTTCATTCTTCTTGGTTTGTTGATTTCGGCGCCACAAATCATATGACCGACACATCTTATTTATTGCATAATCAACACCCACATACTGGTCTTCAACATATTCAGGTTACTGATGAAAATAATATTTCAATCAAGACAACTGGTGATATTAGCTCCTCCATGCGACATGTCTTGATTTCATAAATTATCTACAAACTTACTTAATGTTGGTCAAATGATGGATAATAATTGTGATGTATACTTTTCTCGTGATGATTGTGTTGTGCATGATCAGGTGTTGGGGAAGATGATAGCAAAATTGGCCTAAAGTGGACAGGTTATTTCCATTATAATTTACCATTCCTTGGACGTTGTCATTAGCTTCTTCAATTGTTGAAAATAAGTCTGGCATGTGGCATAGAAGATTAGGTCATCCAAATAATGTTGTTTTGAATCATTTGTTGCATAGTGGTATTTTTGGTTCTACAAATAAAAGTTTATTAGCTGGTTGTTCTTCTTGTAAATTGGACAAAAGTAAGACTTTTTTTTTCTATTTTAGGCGGTCGTGCAAATAAATATTTTTACATTATTCATACTGATGTTTGGCGAATTACACCGGTTATTTCACATGCTCAGTATAAATATTTTGTGATATTTATTGACGATTACAGACGATTCACATAAAACTATCTTTTGCATTCTAAAGCAAAAGTGTTTACCGTATTTCAAACCTTTGTAACATATATTGAAACTCATTTCTCCATTTGTATTAAAGCCTTACGGTCAGACAATGGTGGTGAATACATGTCTCATGAATTCAAGCATTTATTTATAACAACGGTATTATCTCACAACGTTCATGCCCTTATAAACCTCAGTAGAATGCAATTGTCTAATGGAAATATCGTCCTATGTTTGACATGGTGGGTGCATTGTTGCTAGAATCTTCTGTTTCAACTAAGCTAGGCAGAAGCTTAATCTACTGTAGTTTATCTGATTAATCGTTTACATCTCAATAATTGAAGTTTGATTCTCCCTACAATCAATTTTTTTGTAAACATCATAATTATCATATGCTACACTTTTGGATGTGTTTCATTTGAACATTTGAAAATAAACGTCATAAGTTTGAAGCTCAATATGTTCGATGTGCCTTTATGGGTTAGTCCTACTCATAAAGGTGTTATGATTCGATTAATAATCGATGACATATCTTTCGAAATGTGATTTTTTTTAAACATGAATACTACTTTCAACATCAACTTTCGACATCTGATACTATTATACTTCCTCACTTTGATGATTTTTCATTTGATAAACAATTCAAGCTTGAACTTGTCTACAACGACGCCTGACCACTTCATCTTCAGTCCATCCTGGCCCTGCTCCTAAAAATGCTCCAATGATTCTTCAACGATCAACTCGACACATTTGTCATCTGAATAGATATGGTTATTCTGCAATTTTAACTAATACTACAGTTCCTACATCTTATTCTCAGGCTGCTAAACAGCCTGTTGGATAAAAGCCATGCAGGAGGAACTTCAATACAATTACACTTGGGATATTGTTTCATGTCCTGCATGCGTTAAAATCATTGGTTGTAAATGAGTTTACTCTCTTAAGCTCAGATCTAATGGCTCCCTAAATAGATATAAGATAAGATTGGTAGCTCTTCACAATCGATAAGAATATGGGATTGATTATGAAGAGACCTTTGCACTTGTAACTAAGAAGACAATTGCCCAGCTTGTTCTATCTATTGTTGCATCTAGAAATTGGTCCTTACGACGGATGGATGTTAAGAATGCATTTTTGCATGGGGATCTTAAGGAAAATATCTATATGAATCCTCCTCCATGCTTGTTTTCCACACCCTCATATGATGCTTACAAGCTCAAATGATCTCTATAAGGTTTGAAACAAACTCCACAAGCTTGGTTTGACATGTTTCGCAATACTCTTTTTAGTTTCTCTTTTCTTCAAAGTTAGTATGATTCTTTATTATTTCTTTGTAAGACTGACAAGGGAATTGTGTTATTATTAGTTTTTGTTGATATATTGTCATCACAAGATCTGATACTCAATTGATGTCTCAGTTACAGAAGTGACTTCAAAGTTATTTTCATATGAAAGATTTGAGGTCTTTAACTTATTTCTTAGGTTTTGAGGTTCAATATTCTCTCGCTCATATTTTTCTTCACCAACATAATTATACTAAGGAACTCATTGCTGGTTGGGCATCAAGATAGTCGTCCTATTGATATTCCTTTGGAAGTGAATGTTAAAGATCAACGACATGATGTTGACTTTCTTTTTTATCCATCTTTATATCGACAACTTGTTGAAAGTCTCAATTATCTAACCATCACACATCCTAATATTACATTTGTTGTGCAACAAGTTGGTTAATTTATGCAGGCACTTACACATCTTCATTTAGCCGCAGTTCGACATATTATTAGGCATTTGAAAGGTACTTCTCATCATGGCTTGTTCTTTTCTGCGGAGTCTCCTTTTCGCTTAATAACTTATAAAAATGCTGATTGGGCAGAGTGTTCTAATACACGTCAATATATTACTGGCTGGTGTATGTTTCCTGACAACTTTTTAATTTTTTGAAAGAGTAAGAAACAAGATCGAGTGTCTAAGTCTTCTACTGAGTCTGAACATTGTGATGTGTCATTTGCTTGTTTTGAGATCATTTAGCTTTGGAGTATGTCGGCCGAACTTGGTTTTCCTCAATTTGAGTCTACTTCTCTTTATACAGATAATACTAGTGTTATCCATATTACTGCTAATTCTGTCTTTCATGAGCGCACAAAACACAATGAAGTGAATAACTATTCTATTCGAGAAACATAAGATAATGGTGTTATTTTTCTTACTCATATCTCTTTTGATCTTCAAAAGACTAATATATTTACTAAGACACTTTCTCGGCAGCGTCATTAGTTTCTAATTGATAAATTGATGCTTATTGATCAGTCAACATCAATTTGAGGAAGATATCAATCAATAAATAACTGAAATCGAGCAAAATTAAGAGTTTTCTTCTTTAAATTGCTGCATTAATCTCTTATTTTAATTGTATATATTCCTTATAGCTGAATATTTGAATTAAAAATATGTATTATTAAGTTATCTAAAATAGATTGTACACATTATTATGTATTATTAGGCTACCTAAAAAAGTTAGTGAGACTATTATTTATTTAAATGAAAGCAAAGGAAAAGGGCATTCAGTTTATTTTCTCAGAAGTTGTCATATGTCCTTACTGGAACAAACTTGCCTTAAGTTTAAATTTAATATTATAATTGATATGACATTTATTTTTGATGAGGTCACGTCAATATTAGATTTGTCACTCTCGATAAATAATTGCGGAGAGAAAGTGTTATTTTTCTGTTAAATTTTTAGAGATAGAGTTTTTGTTTAAGTATTTTTTTTTTAATTTATGATTTGAAGTTTAATTTTTCTAAACAAAAACATGTCTGATTAAGATTCACGTTCAACGTGGCCATCATCAAATTTTAAGGTAACTTTGAACCTTGGCGACTCTACTTTGCTTGCAAAGGATCAAGGTTCAAAATATAAATTAATTAAGTTTATTTAGATGATTTTTTTAGCTTAATTTGGAAAATATACCCCTCCGATTGAGATATGCATTCAACATGGTCATCAAAGATTACTATTACTTAAATATTATTAAAGGCATTATTCATGACTCTAGTTCTCGTGAGGAGCAAGATCAGACTAGCTCGATGGGTGCTTAGTCTTGTCAACTCTAATTATTGTAGGAAAAATCAAACTGACTCAATGTGGGTTAAATCATGCAACTCCTGACTATATAGAATGAAGGATTGGACTAAGATGTGAGGCTTACAACCATGCTCTAAAGTAAAGGACGACCCATTTTAGAATGTGCATAATTTTAATATTTTCAATTTAAAATTTAAAAATGAGATTTGTGTAGAGTTTTAAAATGCAAGAACATTTTTTGAAGCAACCTTGAATTTTAGCATAGATATGCAATTGACATGTGTATTATTCTCGGATCAAATATTCAAACATTAAAAACATTAATCGTAGTCATCTCCTCTCTTATGCATAAGAGCTAAAGTCGCTGCATCGTTTCCTCGCATACGCACGAAATCACTGTGCTTCATCATTCGACTCTCTCGCTCGACCAGATCGTAGTTCTCTGTCGAGCAATTTTAGCAGATCAAATCGTAGAAGTTTGTCTCTTCTACTCGACCATATCACAATCATCTGTTGAGCAATTCCGATAAACCAAATCATAGTCCTTGCGGATTCATTAAAGGAGGGGTCTGTATTGCTTATAAGATCTACTCGTGTTACCAAACTCGTGGAAATAGAGAGCTGCACATCTCCCTCTCTAGTTCATGCTCACTCGTCCAGTCGCTTAGTTGAATTAAGAGACCTTCCTCTATTTCTCATTTGTTTGTCTTGTGGAGCAGTCGAACTAAGGGAACTTCCACAATCGCACGAGCAGCAGGTCTTTTGGATTCGGGCTTCACAACATTATCATAGTCCAACACACAATGGCCTAACAATCTTCTTCCTCATAATTCACCTTTAGATTTGAGCCTACAACTTTAATACCTATCATATTTGATAACTCATCTCACTTAGTCACTAACATAAATTTCATGGCCAAAATTTTCTCTAATGGTCACAGTTTTTATAGTTGTATGTCCGCGAGAGAGGAGAAGATGGACTCTTATAGGTGAAATTTCGGCTCAATAAATGACAGTTTCTAAATATTAGGCCTAAAAAATTGGCGGCCACTTGTTTCTCAATAAACCTTTGATAGTTGACTATGGAGCATTAGATAATATGATGGGAGATATCAATATCTTAAAAAATTACAACCCATGCACCAATCACTTTGCAGTTCGAACGACTGACGGTTCATTCTCTCCAATAGGAAGAACTAGATCAGTCAAATTGACAAAACATCTTCACATGCGCTTTGTTCTTTATGTTAAAAAATTAGACTGTAATTTACTCTCAATCAACAAACTTACTCTCGACTTAAAATGTGTGACTAAATTTGACTCTAATATTTGTGATTTTTAGACAATGAATTCAGAAAAGGTAATTGGAAATATTAAGAAACATGGTAGTCTATATCTTCTCAAACAAAATAATCTCATTGGTAGACAAGTTCATCTGTCAAGTTGTATTTCTAAGTCCAGTTCAAAATCTATTAATCTAGTTTCTAATTTCAAGGATTTTTTTAGTTGAAAGTCAAATCACGTTAAGATATTATCGTCTTGGTCATCCACATCTGTTTATCAATATAATTTCTATCAATTTGAAATGTTCTAACTTGCAAAATATATCATACATGTATATATTCTAAACTACAATGCAAGTCCCCACATCCTTTTGTTGTAATTCACAATGATATCTGGTGACCACCTCAAGTAAAAAATGTAAACGGGGCATAGTTTTTTTCTATCCTTCTTAGATGATCATATTAGAACTTGGAAATTCTTTCTAAAAAAAAATTTGAAACTATCACCATATTTCAATACTTTCACTCCATAGTCCTTACTCAAATTCAACGCAAAATTCAAGTCCTAAAAATTGATAATGCTAAGAAATATTTAAATTTCATTCTTGGTCCTTATCTTCCAAGTATAATGTCATCTATATAAGTTTTTCTGTTGATACTCAATAAAATGGGGACTTTGAGAGGAAGAACAAATATTTACTTGAGGTAGTCGGTGTCATTATGATATTTAATCATGTGCCTAAACATTTTAGGGGGAAGTCATACTCACTGCCAAATATATTTTCAATAGAATGCCTAGGGATGACCAAAAAAATTAAATTCCTTGTGATGTTCTCATGGTATTCTATTCACATATTCGTTCTTCTTCTTCTGACTTATTATTGAAAGTTTAGTTGTTTCGCCTTTGTTCACATCCACCAACAACACCACACCAAACTTGATCTCAAATCGCTCAGATGTATCTTCCTCATTACCAAAACAAAATAAATACAAATGCTACTCTAATTACTAGAAAAATATACAACTCCATGAATGTCACCTTCTTGAAGAATCAATCTTACTTTCCCAAATCTGAAATTAAGGAGAACTGAGGGAATATCAAATTTGGGACCTTCTCCAAGACACTCAAATTGAATGAAATCCAGTCCCTCAAACAACTGAACCAAATCCCGCCACTCAAATAATTCCACTTGAAGAACCAAACTCTATCATTGAAACTGCCCTAGCTATATCTACTTTACCTCAACTTGACACTAGTGATCAGAAACTTCGTGTATATATCAGAAGAAAAAAAAACCAATTAGCATGTAGAGGACATCATGCAAAACAGGAATTGACAAAAACTTGAACCAAGCCCTCATACATCTGATAATCATCACGGTATGGATTCCTTATCTTATGATTGAAGGTTCATTGATCATCCAATTGAAAAATACATAGCTTATAAGTTCTTACCATCTTACAGGGTTACTGTGACAAATTTTGAAAGTGTTCAGATTCTCAACTCTATTCAACAAACTCTAAAGGAACCAACATGGAAACAAACAATTGAGGAAGAAATGCAGGCTCTAGAAAATAATAACACATGGACACTTACAGAGTGTCACAGGGAAAAAATCATGCATGCCACAAATTGATATTCATGACTAAATACAAAAGAATGGAAGTGTATAGAGGTTTAAAGCTGGATTGGTAGTCAAGGGCTTCAAAAGGTCATATGGATTGACTATCAGAAAACATTTGCATCTTTTTCCAAGCACAATATTGTTTGGGTTTTACTCTTTCTTACAGTAAACTGTTGACATCATTTTTGAGGTCATTTCTTTTTCCTTAAGGTCTTAAGGATCTAGCTCTAGGAGTTCCAATTGACCATCTTAGAAAACTAAAATTGAGACCCACCCTTTTAGAAATTATAACCACTTCCTATTTTTCGTTGATATCTAACATTTATAGCACAAGACCATTGCCTTATGAACGAGCGGTTATGGGTTATTTTGTGATGACTCAAGGGAAAAGTTCCCAATAGGACTCCAAGCTTTAGGAAAACCTTCTCACGACCTTTTCGGTCACATACACACACCAAATGCACAAAATTCACAAAATTGCACGAGGTCGGTCTTCAATTGAGCCCAGAGGACGGGTAAAAATGTGAACTTCTACAGATGATCTTCGACGACAAATTGGACTGCGCCAACGCGTCCGGGACACCAATTTTAATAGGAAAGGACACTCATATTGCCATATTTTCGACACGAGAAAATTGACACGCAAATCGATGAATTCGCCAAAACGACTTCCGGTGGCGAAACAAATTGCGTCAGCGCATCCAAAATGTCAAAATTACCTAAAATAGACATCCATATTCGTTATGTTTTGATGCACGACTGAAAAGTTTGAATTGAATTTTTTTTTAAGAAATACTAAATTATTTTTATATGTTATCACTTATATTATTAAAATTAAGACCCTAAGCCTTATTTACGGCTCCACCCGCACGTCTAAAATCCTCGTTCGAGCGGCTCGATCCCGCAACTGCTCCTCGCCCGTGCCCTAGCTCCACGACAGATCCACCACGCGGCAATCTTCTTCCCCAGCGGTCACGGCTCGCCTCCTCGAGCTCTGCTCGACCGAGAGGCCCTCCAACCATGAGGTTCCACCTGACCGACTCTTTCTCTGCCCTAGGCTGCATTTTCTCTTGCCTTAAATCCTTCTCCTCTGCCTTTACCTGATTTGCTTACTAAGGAGGTTGGTAGGTGACTGCTCTTCTTCTCTCTTGCTTATAAAACCCCTTTTTGGGAAGGTCTAGGGTTGGCCGAAAATTGAAAGGAAGGGGTGTGCTGCCATTTTTGTATCTCATTTCTTCATTCTGTGTGTGTGTATTTGAGGCATTGGGAAGGCTTTGCCTTCTCTTGGGTCAAGCTTGAAGGACGAGTGGTGGCCGAATTTCTGCAAAGAGGAAGTGCTGGGATTTTTGTGGCTTGTTCGGTTTTCCTTGCTGGTTCACTCGTTACCTTTGCTTGGTTGCTTGTTTGGCCATTAAGATTTTCGGTTGAAGCTTTGATAGGGGGAGGTGCTACCAATATTTCAGGTGATTCTATCTCCTTGGTTGGTTCTTCCTTTAGCCTATCTGGTGTTTGATTTTTACTGTCTCTTTGAAACAAAAAAAAGAACAGGTGCATTCTTCATTTTCTTTTTACCCTTATTTCTCCTGCTTTCCTTCATTTCATTCGCCGCCTTTACTTTTATTTGCTGCTTGGAAGAGCTTAACTTAATTGATATACATATATGTGTGTGTGTGTGTGTGTGTGTGCGTGTGTGTGTGCGTGCGTGCGTGTGTATATATATGCATATATACCCTGCTTAAATCTTGCCATGAAGCAGCCCTTGAAAATATAGATTCCCCTGGCCTCCTTCGTGGGATGTGCAAAGTGCAATGTGCATGAATATGAGAGTTTGGGTTCTTCTTGAACCCAAATAGAAGTGCTAGACCATCTGTTTTTTGTTTCTTATTCATGGTTTTGTTTAAAAGAAAAGCGGCATATTAGTAGATGTGAGCAGATTTTTGGTAGGCCTCAAAATTTTAGGATGTTTTCCTAAGTTTGCTGAAATTAAACTTTGGAGTTGAATGTGTGGAAAGAATTGCATGCAATTTTTTCTATTTTATTTGTTTCATTCCATAGAGCTACAGTTAGCTTTGTTTTATGATTTGGATACTTGAGAAACAATCACATCGCTTTCATTAGATTTATATTTTGAATATTTTGGAAAGAATCGTCAATTTTTTTTTTCTTTTTCCCTTCATTTCTGAAATTTTCAGTTGGCTCATTTGTGAAATTCTGAAACTTTGGGTGGCTCATTTGCAAAAATCTGAAATATTTGTGGGACTCATTTACAAAACCTGAAACATTTGAGTGTTATATTTGCAAAAATCTGAAATATTTGTGGGGTTTATTTGCAAAACCTGAAACATTTGAATGTTATATTTGCAAAACCTGAAACATTTGAGTGTTATATTTGCAAAAATCTGAAATATTTGTGGAGCTTATTTGCAAAACCTGAAACATTTGAGTGTTATATTTGCAAATTCTGAAACTTTGGGTGTTACCTTTGCAAAAATCAGAGAACATTGGTTGGCCTATTTGCGAAAATTTGAAATGCATGATATATGAGATGTTGATTTGAGGTTCTATGTTCATTCCCTATTATTGCTACGTGTTTTCCCACTTGTTGAGACTCGATTTTGGCTCTTTGGAGCTGAATAAAGGCTAAAAATATTTCTCTTCTTTCACCATGATAGATTTATATCTTATTATAAATTTTTTATGAAGGATGGGATTAAATTATTTTTGACATGATAGGTTTTTTTTTTTTCTAGAAGGCTAGGGAATTACTTCTTTCATTAAATAGTGTCTCTTCTTTTATGAAATGTAAAAGGGCTTGTACAATTTTATTTGAAAAGAATATAGGGTTGATATAAATTGAATTTATAAAGGGGTTTGGAAATTCATGAAAATGTCACGCGTTGATGAAAAGCGAGAAAATGATATCTTTCTAAGATTAATTCAAGGCTCCTGAAGCTTCATTTTGGGATTAATATCAAATTTGATTCATAAAGGGGTTTGAAATCCATAAAATTGCCACTTGGAAAAGATATCCTTCTCGGGATTGATCCGATCATTTTCTTTTTAACGAATTTATACGTTTTAGACCGATACATTCATGATTTTATTTTAAGCTTCACTGATTTGGCTTGGTTTTAAAAATGGATCGACCACCTTTTCGTTTATTTTATTTTATTTTTAACGATTAAGTTAAAAATGAGAATTTCCGATTTAATTATATTCAGAAATGATTCATAATCCTAAGGGAAATATGAGGGAAAAGAGAAATGAAGAGAAAATTAAAAATAAGATTTGGATCTTCGAGGTGATAAAACCTAAAGGGGAATAAAATAGCGAACCATCTATCGTTCCTTTTTGCATATGAAAGATAAAATTGTAAATTGGAAGAATAGTTAGGGGTTGGAAGAAAATGACAGCTTATATGACGATTAAGGATATAGATTGAAAGATCATTAGACTTGCATTTAGGTCTCTTAAGCTTTGAATCAACTTAAATCCAACTACCCTAACTAGGTTTGAAGCACACTTCACAACCATTTTGCAAAAACTATAAGTTTACCCTCTAAATTTTAGGAGCTTAATGATGAGCTAAGCTTAATCTAAAGAGGTTTAAGGGTTAGTTGAAAGACACTTAGTTGAAGTTAGACACTTCAGAACATCTCAAGTTCAAACTAAAGTGTAGGCTTCCTAAGTCTTAGGAGCACACCTTAAGAGAGAGTTTATCATCCTAATGTTCAAATGATCCTAAGAAGACAGACATCTGATCCCAGTTCATGAGATAACTAGGACACTAGGCACGAAGGTGCACTAAATTGTGATTCATGACTGATTTAATTAGATCACATAATGAAATTCTTACCTTAACTTGACCAAAACTGAAACCCAATGCTCCGGGATTTGAGTTTGTCTTACACTCAAATCCTCCTGACAATTGGGGATATTCTAATATCACATATAAATTTCTTATTCTTGGTCCTTTATATGTGATATTGTATTTCATTTTATTTGTTTGTTTTTTTCCTACGATTTACTTGTTTATGTTAAGTTTTTTTCAGGTCATACTTTCCTCTTTTACACAGCGCATAATAGCTAAACTTAAAAAAACAATGAACCTACCAGGTGTACAGATTTAATTTATATTACTGCATTTTATTTTCTCAGCATGTTATATTGTTTTCATAGCCTGTTATATTATTTTCCCAGCATATTATACTGTTTTTTCCTCTTTTCTGTAGAGTACATTGTTAATTTTCTTTCACATCGCATGCTTAGTTACTTTGATACGCTATGTCTTAGTATAAAATAACCTAGTGGTTAGGTGTCTTTTCAAAACTCAAACTAAACTAGGAGGTGCTACTACGAAGAGTTTGGAGCGAACATCGTAGGGAGCACGATGAAGAATAATTTTCAGGTGGATCTGCTGCAGTAAAACACATTCACATCACCTATCACCATCTTTAGTTTAAATAACAACCAATAGAATCACTCTTTAGGTTTTTTGTACAACTCTGTTGTACAATTATAGGTCCTAACGTTTTAGGATTTCGAGGTTACCGTGCGGTACGGTGTAAATTCTCCTGTTTTTTAGGCTATTTGCACAGTCCGATATTGTGCAAACATAAGTCCTAAGTCCTAAATAATTTACATGATTGAAATATTAAATTATATTTTTTCAAAAGAAATAAAGCCAAACAATAGGATAGTTGGGATATTTCCGGGGTTTCTCCTGGATCTGTGATATCCCCTACTTTTCTTTCCTTTGAATTCCTTAAATAATTGTTCCTATTTTGAGTAATTCTCATTTGATTTTCCCCATGTCCAATCGTGAAAACTTAAACTTTGAAATCTTGAAAGCAAGGTCACCTGCTCTTAATCGAGAGTTTTCTTAAATGACTCACAATTACTTAAGATATAATTAACTATAGGGGCTTGCCTCTATAGGGAACTAGGAACCCAGATAAAATAAACCTTATTTAATCCTCGTATTAAGTAGGGGAACTTGTCGGCAAATAAAATATTTCACAGACCAAAACGGATGTCACAAATTCTTTAGTCTAGGTGATTGAATTCATATTACAAGTGATATATTTATTCTTTGGGATAAGTGTATTACTTATAGTATTGTATTCAATTATCTAAAGTATTTAAAATGTGAGACCCGTTTAGTCTCACCTATTTTAAAATTAAAATGTTACTTTTAAAAATAAAAAAAATTATATTCATATTTAAATTATTTTTAAAACCACAAAATCACTACTTTTTCAAATCACGAAGTTAAAAAAAACGGCCGATGTGAACGAAGATTGGCCTTTATGTCTACAAGATGTCAAAAATGTCTTCTTGAATGGAGACTTTGATGAAGAAGTCTACATGACTATACCTTCAGATTTGGAAAATAGGGCAAAAATAGATTGGTTTGCAAGTTGAAGAAATCCATACATAGCTTGAAGTAATCTCCTTGTACTTGGTTTGATAGATTTGCTAAATAATGTGATTACAAAAGGATATCATTGGTGTCAAGTTGATCATTCACTATTTGTTAAATCCAGTATTAGAGATAAAATTGTTATTCTCATATTATACATAAATGATATTATCTTGGCATGTGATGATTCAGAGGAAATTATCAGCCTAAAAAGAATACTTGCGACGAAAGAATCTCAAGAATCTTTGATATTTTATGGGAATGGAGGTGGCTTGGTCTAAGACGGGAATTGTCAAATCCCAAAGCATATCTTAGACCTATTAAGTGAAACTAACAAACGTGGGCGAAAACTTGTGGACACACCTATGGATTCCAATAAAATGTTGAACATAAGCTAAAAAAATAATTTAGTTGCAAATGAAGATATCAAGGACTAGTGGGTAAACCACTTTATCTATTACACACAATACCTAATATCGCATACATAGTGTAGTAATCTAGTACAAGAATAATCTGAATGAGTATTTGGAAGTGGGGAATAGAATCCTGATATACTTGAAGATGACCGCCTAAATATCGTTTGCTCTTCAAAAGATCTGAAAATTGCAAGATTGATATATACCCAAATGCTAGTTGAGCAGGAGAAATGACTGATAGAAAATCAACAATTGAATATTAATCATACTTTTGGGACAATCTCGTCATGTGGAGAAGTAAAAAAGCAAGTTGTCTCTCAGAATAGTACATAATCTAAATATCATGCTTTTGCTTTAGTAATATGTGAGGGAATGTGGATTCAAGAAGTAAAGGTTAAGATGAAAGACACGATTGAAATGTTTAGTGATAGCCAAATAGCTATTAGTATAGCCAAAAATTATGCACAAAAAGAGAACAAAACACATCGAGATTGACCACATTTCATTTTATAAAAGGTTAACAATGGAATTGTTCAGCTCAGTTATGCCCTTACACGACCTCAGACATATGATATACTCACCAAAGCACTACAAAGAATCAATCATAATGAACTGAAGTCCAAACTTGGTTTGTATAATATATAAAATCCAGCTAGAGGGGGAGTACTGGTAAGTGTCAATCTGCATTAGGAAAAAAATTATTTCCCTTCTTCAGAATATATTTCATTAATTGTGTTTCCTTTATTATATATTATCTTTTCTCTTTTTCGTATTCTGAAGGGATTCATATTTGATTTCCTTTCAATATTATATATATGTAGCAAGGTATAATGCATGAAGATAGTAGAAAATTAAATTCTTTTCAAAATTTCTTAAAAAACAACTCCAACTCATATCTCCTAACATTTCTTTATAACTCTCTGGAGGATCCATGCCCAAAACCCCCTCCATATCACAGTCTTAAAAGTAAAATCCTTGGGATGGTCCTATGGCTTGTTTGACCAAAGCACTTGGTCGGCTTGCTTCTCTTAACCTAAACTCCACATAAAATTCTCCCACTCACCTTAAGGTCTTTCAATACAATCTTATCCACCCACCATAACAATTGAAAGCCTTGAATTCACAATTCCAAAGTTTGCTAATATTCTTTTATTTTTTTTCTGAAGTGTGAGTTATTGTTAGTTTCTTGAAATGAAAAAGAGGAGAAAAACTAAAATTTCTAGTTGTAGATAGAAGGGAAAGCAGAACCACACTATTTTTATGTACCCTTACAAATATTTAAAGCTTGGAGCTAATAACAAACTACCAAGAAAAAAAACCTGAAAAACAACCAAGAAAGAAACAATAAATAAAATTCAAGAAAATAACAACTAATTCCTAAAATTAAGGAACAAATTTGACTCAATTAAACTTAAACTAAATCAGCAGTCCTAAGCATGTATTCCAACACTCCTTGCTTTAAGAGCTGCGAACACCAAGTTTCTGCCTTAGAAACTCAAACTTGCTGATTGGAAGTTGCTTTGTAAACAAATCTGCCAACGGATCTCCATCCAAAGAATGCTAATAGCATGAAGCATCAAGCTGATTTTGAGACTCTGCTAAACTATTTTTAGTTGAGCTTTCTCATTTTCTACCTGCTGAACCTTAATTTCCAACTCCAAGACCTATAACTGTAGAGATTCAAGTTCATTTCTCATCAACCTCATGCTTTCAAAATCTTCATTGGATTCATCTTTTAAGTTGGTAGAAATCTCATTATTAGTTTCAGGTGTTGCAACTAATTTCTCCATCTCAAGGAAATCATCCATTAAGTCGATCTCAGTTGATGAATTGATGCCACTTGCACATGCCTTCTCATGCTTGAAGTTATCAAATTGTGCAATTAGCCCTGATGACCGTTAACCCAAGCTTTTTAGATCATTATACACGCCAGCCAAAATTTTCTTGTTCTTTGATTGGCTAACTGAAAGATTTTGCACAGAGACTATGCCAGAGACAGGACTATGGCATCTTGCTGATGTTGTTCTGCATGCTACAACTTGTAACCTACGACACTCAGATTGAAGCTTTACCACCATTTTTATGCTTACCAAATGTTGTTTCCTGGCTAATGCAGCTGCCCGAGTGCTCAGTTCACTCTCCAATGTGCACACACGCAGTTGTTCAGATTGAGCAAGGAGCTCAGTCATTAGAGTTTTGTTTTCTTTCTCTAGAGATTCAAGCCTCAAGCTGATAGAATTATCAGTGTTGGTAAAGGCCTCAGTTTTTGCAGTTTCAAGTTGTGCATGAAGCTCCTTGAGTTGTTTTTCAAGCTCCGTCTTCTTAGATTCCCATTCAACTGTCTTTAAAAGGATGGCATCCTGAAGTTTCTGCTCTTGCTCCTCCCTTGATCGTCTCAGCTGCCTAACACATTCTTTGATAGCTCCCTCAAAGTGGTTGATTCTATCCTCGAGAAGAGACTTTTTCAAAAAAGAGACTTCAAGTTGCTGTTCCAAAGCTGCGAGTTCAGCTTCTGCAGTTTCCCAGCCTGAAATGGCTTCTTATGTAACTTTTGCATGCTGCTTTATCAGATCTTTCGCAACAACATCTAAAAGAGCAGCAGAAAGCTTCTCATTTAAACTCTTGACAGTTGCATGTCCTTCATTACCCTTATTAATCAATGAAACTTCTAGTGAGTGGGCATGTTTTTCAGAACTTTCATTGGGAAAAGAGCCAAAAACCTCATGCTCCTCCTGTATTGGATTGAGTGAAAAACTTCTCCCTGTCATCTTAACTTCAAACATCTTTTGTCCTGTAGCATCCTCTATCACTCAGGTCTTCTCCATGAACATCACTTTGAATCCCTTTTCTATTAATTGATCAACACTGAGCAAGTTTTGATCAATATCAAGTACATAGAGAACATCAGTGATCAACTTGGCTCCTGAACAGCTTGCAATGGCTACAGTGCCCTCTCCTTTGACTGCAATATATTCACCATTCCCAATTTTAACCTTCTTGGACTCGGTGTTCTTCAATTCCTTGAACAACTCCTTGTCATGTGTCATATGATTAGTGCAGCCACTATCAATGAGTCAGTTTTCACTTATTTCATAACTCGTGAAACAAGTTGAAACTGAAAGTTGGTCTTCTTATTGATCTGTCACTTGTGCTTCATCTCCTTGTTGCTGATCTTTACTCTTGCAAATGACAGCTTTATGTTCCATTTGATTGCACTTGTTGCACTTTGCATCCGGTCTTCTCCAGCATTTAAAAGAGGGATGACATTTCTTGCCACAATGTTGACATGGAGGATAATCTTTTTTTACTCCTAATCTTTTATTTTCAGTTTTGCTTCTGTTCTCAGATGCAGAGCTTTGTCCACTTGTAGCTTGAAACTTCTAGTTCTTGGACCTCTTATTCTTTTCATCATCCTGATGTTTGACTAGTAGAGCTCCATCGGCTGCTCCTTGCCTCATTACACGTCTCTGCTCTTGTGCTTGTAAAGCACATAAGAGTTCTGTCAAAGCAATCTTTGACATATCCTCCGTGTTTTCTAAGGTGGTGATGGTAGCCTCAAATCTTTCAGGCACTGTTACAAGGATTTTCTCAACAATCTTTGAATGTTCCAAAGAATAACCTAATAATTTGACAAGATTTGCTATGTTGAGTAGTCTGTCAGAGAACTCCTTTATGGTTTTTGTCTCCTTCATCTTTTGTAGTTCAAAGTCACGAATCAAGTTTAGCACCTGCATCCCTCAAATTCTTTCATCTCCTTCATACTCAGTTTTGAGATAATCCCAGATCCCCTTTTTCATTTTCAACAACATGATACGAGTGAAGATCGTAGAGGAAACTGCAGCAAATAGGCAGGCTTTTGCCTTAGACTTCTTTGTCTTCCTCTCCTTTTGTGCTTTAATTTGTGCTAGGGTGGGATTTTCAAGGAGAAGAGGAATGTCATAGTCTTCTTTCACTGCTTCCCAGAGATCCAAAGCTTCCTGGTACGTCTCCATGCGTACTGCCCAGATCTGGTAGTTGTCTCCGTCAAACACTGGTAGAGCAACTGAGGAAAAAACTAGCTTCGATCTCCATAACTGCTCAAACTCACATACAAGTCCCTTAAGAAGAGAGCTCTGATACCAAATTGTTGGTTTCTTGAAATGAGAGGAGAAAAACTAAAATTTCTTGTTGTAGATTGAAGGGAAATTAAAACCACACTATCTTTGTGTAGCCTTACAAATATTTAAAGCTTGGAGCTAATAACAAACCACTAAGAAAAAAAAACCTGAAAAACAACCAAGAAAGAAACAAGAAACAAAATTCAAGAAAATAGGAACTAATTCCTAAGATTAAGGAACAAACTCGACTCAATTAAACTTAAAATAAAACAACAGTCCTAAGCATGTATTCCAACAGTTATAACTTCTGACTACAAGCATTATTCATGACCATATTTCTTGTTTGATTGGATTGTTTATGTTTGCTTCAAAATCATTTGCTCCAACAATCGCTTTTTATTTTTCTATTTTAATGAGCAAGCATGCTAGTATTTATTTATGTTGTATTATTATAATAAAATTTGATCACAAATTATTCAATTTCTTGTTTGATTAGTATTTTTAAAATAATTTCAAATAGCTAAAAACAAATTCCAAATTTGTTAAATTGTTTATTCATTTAAACCTATGAAATAATATTTTTTTACACCACAAGCTCATGGGAGTTAATTTAACACTTTTTCATTTACTATCTTATTTATTAATTCATCTAAGTACCCATATAATTAATTAAAAGAACCAAATATAAGCCAAACTTGATCACAGACAATTCTAAATAAGCAAAATATATGTGAAAAAACAACTGAAGCTCGAATCAAATTTGAAAAACTTATAACATCGCAAAGCCAAATCTAATATGCTCAGTTTGAATCAACTCAATTACAACCCTACTATCACTGAGCTCTTAAGCTCAAATACTTCAGTTGTAATGAAGATATTTTCTCCTGGAAAAAATTAATTGAACTTCTTTTCTTATATGCTTGAGTCGGCAGCTTCAACAGAAATATGTATAATGAAACAACGGCTCAAACTAGTTGTGAAGTGATCAAAGGGATCCTAAAAGCACATTTGTTGCATCAAAGGTAAACAATAAGTTTGGTAGACTTTTCTATTGCTTATGATGATGGTAACAATAAATTCTGAAGTGAGGAACCGTGATGTGCGTCTGGAAATGATGGTTCAAATAAATCTACTTTCTTTGAAAATAAGTGAAAAGTTAAAATTATCAAGGAAATATTTTAATAAACATGAATATATTATACTATTTTAGTAGATATGAGATTAAAAATTATTACTTAACTGTCATCATCAACCTTGGGCTCATCCAAATTATACGCAGCTAATTATATGTTTTTAGAAAATCAAGAGATAATGTGTACTAGTTTTGAGCACCTTGGATTCATGTTAAAAAAATAAGAATATAAATGCAAGAAAAATTTGGGTGGCTAAAATTGAAAGGTAACTCAAGAATATTTATAAGAGGTTGTGACATGGATAAAAGGCTAACCATATAAAATAATAATTAAACTGGAATTCATTTAAGTGTTGGACAAAAAAAAAATCATTTATGAACTAGTTGATTGTGGCAAAGATGAAAATTTTAAGATGGATGTAGAAGAAAACGATAAATTGTTAGAGAGACTGTGGAAGCCACTTAGCACAGATAAAATGACAAAAATTGATAAAATATTATAGAGTATATATGATGGAGGCTAGAACTCTACTCCATAAGGCAAGGACATAAACATAATGCAATGAAATTAAAAAAAAATGAATAAAATAAACATAACGTCGAAAAACCCTCCAAGGAAAGGAGCAGATTAGATAACATTTCATGTAGCACTCAAATAAAATAGTTGAGAAGAAGATAATATAAAACTAACCCAAAATATTAAGAATAAGACTAATAATGATAATAAATTAATATATTTGACCAAAAGTAAAATCATTTAAACAAATATTCTTTACAAGGACAGCAAGTCCTTTTGAATTCAAATAACAATTTGTTCAAATGATTTAGAACCAAGATGCACATTATAGTTGCTAATAAAAATAGTGCAACAAATCTATTTATAAATTACTCAAATCTAAAATGCATAAATATTACTTTAGAAAATTGTTTCATAAAGCATATCCACGCATTAGATTCAAAATGTACCATATTAACTTAGCACGTCAATTAATGGAGTTCTAGAGTTCCAAAACAAATTGCAAACACATTTATTATTTTCTAGCGAATTGGAACACTATTATCCTGAATTTGTCAAAAAAAAAGAAAAAGAAAAAGAAAAAGCTTCTTAGTTTGTTCAGAACATGATGCTGAAGTTCAACATGCTGGTGTGAGAGTTGGAATACAAACTAACAAAGCAAACATAAGCAGGCAAAAGGCATGAGACAAGAGGTTACATATAAAAGACAATGTAATCCAATATCATTTCCATCTATTGAAAAGAGTACCTGCTTAAGGTTAATTGAGGGAAGATAACCATTGATGACAATCACATCATAATCAGTTAATGCTGCAGAAGCAAAATCTTCAAGCAAGGCTTTCTTCGAACCAAATCCAAACATCAAGAGGCCAAACCCACACCTGAAGCAAGTAAAAATGAAACAAGAAATGCTTAATTTATTAGGGTTTTGAATAAGAATTTAAGAACATCCAAAAGTGAACCATAAATTAACTATAGACTAGGATACTGAGAATTTAGCGTATAGCTTAAAAGTCATTCAAAATTTGAATCACTTAAACTTTGAATCAAATGCTTGCCTGGATGGAGCCCGAATCAAACCAAATGGGCCTATCCATGAGCCAATATTATGGATTGGACTTATTTTCTATCCAATTTTAAGATATACATGATCTGACATATATCGATCACGAAGGAAAATACTCATGAATTCAATCAAAGATCAAAATCCCATTGATTTGGCATGCAAACCAATACATGTTAAAAATATTTCCAAAAATGTAATATCTCATAAGGAACTTCCTAACGATCAAAATCATCTACATGATATAAGATAAACATAAACATGAGAAATAATTATATATAACTTAGGAATATCATAAAATGCATAATTCAATATTCAGAAAGGCATGGTCGCCTACAAAAATAAAATTAAATGAAGCTTGTTTTGAGCAAGGAAAATATTAGTAACATTTCCTTAACCTTCCATATTGTTTTCTAGAAGATTGTCAAAATTTTCTTTCTCCATGCATTTATCTCTCTACCAACTTAATAAGATGAGCTCCATTTATTGTGGTGCGAGATGAAATTTATTCAATGTATTCTTTTAATTCTTCATGAGTTTTCCAAAAAATTGTTGGTACTTGAGGCGTTTTCTTTTTCCTCACTCTCCCTCTTCTTCTTTTTCTTATTCTTCTACCTTCCTCGTTATACCCTAGCACTCTAAATATCCCTCTACAACTTATGCTCACCACCAAACTTCGCATAAAATTTCAATGATTTAAGCATAGACAAAGCTTTCTATTTATAATCATATTTTGTCCCAAAACTAACTTTTTCATGATTATGCTCTAAGGAAGAAGGCTTACAAATGAGGTGTTTTCTAAGGATTTAAGCCGTAAATTTTTATGAAGATGTTTCGATTCATAGTTAATGTAGAAATTGAGAATAGAGCATAATAATATTATTGAGCAACAAAAATGGTATAAATATATGATACAAGGGGTATAGAAAATGAAAGATATAATACCCAAAGCTATCCTAATAACAACCAATAGATAAGAATAGAAGGCATAAAATAAGAAACACATAAAAAAATAATAAGAAACACATATAAAAAAATAACATTGAAGGCAGCAAAATAAATAGAAATGACTTCTATTAAAATAACTTTTAATACTACCCTTTAACTTAAACCATAGATGTCAATCATATTCAACTTGGATTTGAAGCCATCATACAACGGTTGGGAAAAGGTCTTTGTGAGGATATCTGTGAGTTGACTACTAAATAGGACAAATAGAACGCAAATCTCCTCGGAATCGAGCTTATCTTTATGAAGTAACGGTCAATCTTGCATGAATGGTGTGACCATGTTGGACCAGATTATGAGCAATGCTAATGATGGCTTTATTAACACGGAATAGTTATATAAGAGTAGAGACCGACATGTAATTCGAGAAGCATGATGCCTAACCAGAGCGTTTCACAGATTCCCAAAAACAAGAAACGAAACTCAGCTTCTGCACTGCTTCAAGCAACCACAGACTTTTTCTTGCTTTTCCAGGTGACAAGGCTTCCCAACACGAATGAGCAATAGCCCGAGATTGAATGCTGATCACAGACAAACTTGACCCAATCAATGTAAGTATAAACTGCAATAGAATGAAAAGTGTGGCGCGAGAATAACAAACTTGAGCCCATTGAGTCTTTTAAGTAATGGAGGATGTGGTGGACAGCTGTGAGATGGTGCTCATAGGAGTCATGCATGAACTGACTTACAATACCAACCACATGGCAAATATTGGGGTACGCAAGGACGACATAAATGAGTTCCCTACATGATGTTGGCAGTGTCATGCTCATAGAAGCAACATTAAAAACATCAGCCAATTTCTCATTGGGGTCTATTGGAACAACCACTAATTTGGAATGTAGAAAGTTAAGTCTCTGTCAATAAGTCCATCACATATTTGCACTGGAAACGGTAAAGGCCCCGAGAGGACCGGATAACTTCCATGCCTAAGAAGTATCAGAGAGACCCCAATTCCTTCATTTCAAAGAATGCGGGGAGGATGCCATCAAGATATTCCAAAGCTGACAGACCATTACCTGTAAGCACAATATCGTCGACATAGATGATAAATATGGTAATTTGGCCACTAGAGGAATGTCAAACGAAAGAGAATATAATCTGATGGGCCTGAGAGAACCCATGGCCTACTACTGCCTGTATGAACTTGGCGAACGAGGCCCGAGGGGATTGCTTCAGTACGTAGGACTTTTGCAATCGATACACTTCCCCCTGAGAAAAAGTAGAGTTAAAGCCTAGAGATAGAGATATGTACACCTCGTTTGTAAAATTGGCGTTAAGAAAAGCATTCTTGACATCTAGTTGGTGAAAATGACCAATCCAAATTCACGGCAAGGGTTCAAGGTCTGTAGCTTCTGAACTATGCATTCAATTTTAAAAGTTTAACTAATAGGATAGATGTCAGGCACTCAAAAATATTGTTGATATTTCTGGATTTTCTTTTAAAAATACACACAATAATTAAAATTACTAAATACTACCACAATTTTCAAATATAAGTCTTACATGTTCAACTAAAATTATTCTTAAGTTTTTTTTCCTTCCTTCCTTCCTAGGCAACGACACCAGAAAGCTTGACAGCCCCAACAGCTACCAATACTTTAATGATAATTTAATTTAACTCACAATCTCCACCTAAGTGCTAGAATTCCTACGCAAGTGAAAATATCACTTTCGTAATATAAGACTCTACTTGAGTTTGGAATGTTGATCTCACAGAGAATGTGGCAGAGATTTCGTATTAATAACAACTTAAAAGTGAATTCTAGTCTAC
This sequence comes from Phalaenopsis aphrodite, assembly GCA_003013225.1. Taxonomy (NCBI): domain Eukaryota; kingdom Viridiplantae; phylum Streptophyta; class Magnoliopsida; order Asparagales; family Orchidaceae; genus Phalaenopsis; species Phalaenopsis aphrodite. The sequence goes on along the minus strand of NEWO01000019.1, from coordinate 97,368 downwards.
TACTTTCAGATCCTAGTATGAAAGATCGCTAAATATGATTTTTCTAAAAACTACACCTAAGTATATTTCTACCCCTAAGTTAAACTTGCTAGATCAATTAAACGGATGAAATTCAAGATTGATAAATGTACTTCTCTCTTGTGGTTTCCTAGGTATATTGTAGATGTTAATACTAAGAAATGTAATGTGGTAGTGACAACAGAAGCATAAAACTCATTTACCCTCTTTCAAGTGCATAAATGAGTATGATTCATATTTACGTGATTGTTTCCATCCATCACCCGTGAAACTCCTAGTTCAAACTATATTGATTGGCATCTCCCTAAGTTGCATTGCCTCATAACTCATCTTTCATAGTCATTCGCACAATGTGAACATTCTATGTTGTTTCGACTCCTAATAAGTCACAACGAATTTTAACAAGTTATATAGTCAGTACAACATGTAAATTAAGTCTAGAGATATACTCATCACATGAAAATAAAAATCAATCCAAAGCATTCACAGCCCTACAAATATAACTTATCTTTCACAAGAAAAAAGTATAAGAAATATACTCACCACAAATGATAAACACCAAAGAAAACTTCATTCAATCCAAATAAATTAACCAAAAATATGTTAACAACAATAATCAAATAAGATTACACACGATACTTAGTTCTTTTCCTCTGAAAATAGAAGCAAATTCCACTGGATGATATTTTCTACAGTGCTACAAGATGTGGTTCGTAAACTCTTTTACAGATTCTGTCAAATTCCCCACTCATCTCTTTAGAACAAGAATTTCTACTCCTACCTACTGTTATTGGAAAATTCCAGAACTTCAAACTTTTTCACTACTCTTAAGATTGTTAAAACTCCCCGTCTGAACTGTTAGAGCCCGTAAAATAACTCCATGAGCCGTGTAGAAAGTAACTGGCTGAACTGCAACACCTAGGCGCCTAGTCCACGACGCTTAGGCGTCGAGCTCTCTGTCTACTAGAAAAGCTTGGGTGCCTAAGCGCCTAGAACCTGGCGCCAAGGCGTTCAACTACAATACCATGACGACCAAAAGTGGGCACCTAAGCGTCAGACCACAATGAGCACATTTGCTACATTTGGTTATATTTCACTCCAATACGGTCCAAATTCGTTCCTATGCTCTTACCTATTATGCCTACATCATAAACATAAAAATAGCTTTCATTAAAGCGCAGTGTCATTCAAAAATATGTGTAAATAAAAAAAATTAAGTGTATCCAATAATATTAGAAACTATTGAAGCCGTCAGTAATTTTAATAGTATCTCTCCCAATGCACGGAAAAAGCTTGAAAACATCTGGTCATATAATTTGTGACACATAAATCACCAATCTACGGATTAGAAGAAGCAAAAAAAAGTATCACCTGAATGTTACATTGACGAAGACTGGAGGTCGATGTGCCGAAAGATAACTGACAAGATCCAAGTAATTTAATCAAATGCTCCATTTGCCTCTTAAAGGAGCCTGGTGATTCTGAGATGTTCCGAGTGAGAACCGGTTGTGCTATCGTGGCTTCTGAGGTCGTAGTAAGACCCTTAGCAGTTGAGGATTTGATTGAAAGCTCATACGTTGGTTTCCCGTAAAGTTTCTAACACTTGTCATGAGTATGATTAGGTTTGTGACAGTAATCAAAAGTGAATTTATTGGCCCTTGATGACATAAAAGAGGGTTTAACACTATTAGAGATCAAGACAAATGGTTCAGCTGAAGGAGTGGAAGTATCAAGCATGAAAAGTCTCTGACTTTCTTCACGATGTACCTCGATGAATGCAATATGAGCTGAAGGAAGTATCCAAACCAAGAATACCCCAGACTTCATAGAGATCCATGTTTAGACCTACCAAGAATAGAAACACACGATCCTTTTCCACAATTTTATGGAAGAGGAAAAAATGAACCGAAAAGTAACACGTGTAGTCGTAGGAGAGATCACATTCCATCTATAATACCACCGAGTCATTGTAATGTTGGGTCATGGATCTTCTTAAAAACCTCATAAAGCTGGCCTGAGTTTCCTTCGTACGAGTTGGAATCCCGAACTACCGTCCATAGTGCACTTGCAGACGAAAGATATAGATACAAATGATCCATCCTAGTTTTAATAGAATTGATAAGCCAAGACATGATCATGAAATTCTCCACTTCCCACGCTCCAAACATCAGGTCAGTTTTCAGAGGTTCTCGAATCATCCCTGTGAGATAGCCAAACTTTCTGCGTCATTTAACAAATAATGACACGGCTTAGGACCATTGGAGAAAATTAGAGTCATTAAGTTTATGGGTGGCGATCAAGAAGTTTGTGTGGTTTTCCAGACCTTCAGTCTGCAGATGGATTGTGGTCAGTGTCGATCCTCCGATAGACTCAAAGTACACCGTCAAAAGAAGACTTGGTGGTGAAGTCCACAATGATTTTGATAGACCCAAAGATGAGGTTTGGATTCCAGGACATAAAGGTAGATGGTCCCTTATGCAACAGACAAAAAAAAAAAAGGGGGCCCATAGGTGACGTTTTGAACGGTAGGAGGAATCTCTGTTGGCAAGAGATCAGATTCGATCGACTGGAAGGATATCAAGTCGACCGGGAAGGTTAGGGCTTGCAGCTGAAAGAAACTGCAGGAGATATAACCGACAGGAAACAACGGCTGAAATCTGAAGGCCTGTAAGAGATTTAGTCAGCAAGGAGGCTTAGAAGTTGACCTAAAGGAATTGGCAACTGGAGGGCTTGCAAAAGAAGGTCTGCAGGAAGGATAGAAGGCTCACGGCAAAAAAGATTGTCGGAGAAGGCGTGCAGGAAGTCCCGGCGACTAGCGTTTGATTCGTGACTTTCATTAGAATTTGGTAACAGAGCATAATAATATTATTGAGCAGCAAAAGAGTTATAAATTCATGATATAAGGGGTATAAACAAAAAAAGAAAATATACAATACCAAGATTTTTCCTAGTAACAGCCAAAAGATTAAAAGGAAATGCATAAATTATGAAATACATATAAAAAAAATAATAATAAGAAAAACAACAAAATAAATAAAAATACCTTCTAACAAAATAACTTCTAATATTTATGTAATACATACATTTTTTCTAATGATACGATTTTTTTTTCAAGGAAAATTAGGCAGCAACAAATGATCTAGTTGTACTTATTTTAATATAAAAATCATTAAAGCTTCAATTTTCTTACAAATAAAGAAGCAAAACCTTCCTCACCCTCCCTCGCAGGTAGTGAAAGCAACAAGTCTCAATAACTAATATCAATTTAAAATATTTAACGCAAGATGTTACAGCTTGAATAACAAATAGAGCCATGTACACCTTGTAAGTTGGGATATTGAGTTGTCACTCTCAAAAATCAGATCCTGATTCAATAATTCCAAATTATCCTCCCCGAAACTGCACAAAAAACTAAGGAATGGAACATAAAATTCCAGAAACCTTCACTTCGAAGGGCCAAGGTTAGCAAGGCTTTAAATGACTTCAAAAGGTCATGAAATTTATAATATCAAGCTTTCAAAGAAAACAAAAAAAGCTTTAGAGAACAAAATTGTAGACCTCAGCTCAAAAAGCCACTGGGAATACTGGCCCTTGTAACTCCTCAGCAGAGCCGCAATCCCTGCCTCATTTTTCGAACTTATTTCCGATGCTGCTGCTCTTAAAACCTAACAAAGATCATAAACAAAATCCATGCTTCAACACATTATATCGCAAATTTAAAAAAAAAAAAATCCACAACTCAAAAAAGCTGCAAATAATTGGAAATTCCAATCCGGGAAAGAGAAAAGGATGACATAGAGTAGAGCTAGGGTTCCGAAACCTGCTCGTCAGCAATATCAATTTCGGAGAGCTTGCGAGCTGACTTCTTATGGCTGCTTCCGCCAAGCTCTCTTGCAAGAAAATAATTCCTGGAGAACCCGAACTCTTCCTGCCCCTCGCCTTCCCCGTCTTCCGCCAGCGACTCAAAGGCATCGAGGTCCATTAAATGGCCTTCCACTTCGTCTCCGATCGTTAGGTTTGCAGCAAGGGGGAAGAGAATTTAGAGTTGGAACCTGTTGCCCTAAATCAGTAGGAAAGGGATACAAAGGGAAAACGGTTTCCCGCGCTTTTTCTCGGTCCGGCCTTTTAAGATATATCGGCCCAAGGCTTTGTACTCACCACTTCCATTCTTGAAATTTTCGCTTCAGCTCCACTTGACACAAACCATAACTAATACAAAATTTGTAGATATTTAATTAATTGATGCTGTGTTAGCTGGTTTTATCAGCAATTTTATATTAAGGAAAATATCTAATCTATGCCATAACTATAATGATTGTTGTTAGAGTAATAGTGTCATTATTATTATTATTATTATTACAGGATATTTTGTTTTTGTCATATGTTCATTCCGTCCAAATAAATATTGGTAGATTCATTCAAAATGTGTTAATAGCATGTATTGTCCTTTTTTTTTGCATAAATTTTGTTCATTTTTAACTCGATGGTCACATCATTACTTTTTAAATAAGAAAAATAAGAGATGAAAGAAGTTGTAAATATCCTTAAAAAATAGCTATTGTTGACAGTATGTGAAGCCTGAAAACTCAACCATGGAGCAAATCCCCCTAAATGATCTAATTATGAAAAGATACAGTATACTTTTATATTCATGATGACATTATAATTTTTGTATTAATTTGATGTTTAAATTACCGTCATAACATAATCATCTTCGATTCATTTGATCATCATGCATATTATTTTGGCATATTTCTATTTGAGTTTTTGTTTTATGTAAGTGTTTCTCTAATTACAATATGAGCTCGGTATGAGATTGGATCAATTCGATTTTATATTCGTTATAATGATTGATTAAGATGTGACTACCCAATCGATGATTAAATTTTGACTCTATATACATGCACATGTATTTAAATATTTTACATATTTATTTATTATTTGTATGACTTGATGACTTTTGCTTCTTATTGTGTACAATTTACCATTATAGATGTGTAGAAATTAATTTTGTATCATTAATTATTCCTGGACCAAAAACTTTGATGAAATTTTTAAATGACTTTATAAGTTCAATGATTATTGAGCTAAAACAGCTTTGAAATAAAGAAATGCCTACGGTTTTAGGTACGAATCAGAAATGTGCAAATCAATTTTTTTTTAATGACAAATATTAAAAAGTAATAAATAAATAAATAAATAAAACCCTCCTCGCGCTTGGGCTACCTTCGCGAAACTCATCAGCTTCCCCGAGTTCTCCTTCGCGGGGCAACCTCGCTGTCGCTCGATCGCGGCCTCCTTCCTCGACTCCGGGCTCGCCACCGGCCTCGCCGCCTGCATCGCCGCCGTCCCTCCGCCACGCCGAAACCGCTCCCGCCGCCGTTCCTCTCCCTCCTTCGGCCGCGATCTCCCGTGCCCTAGCTTGCTCTCGCCGACATCTCGTCAGAGACTCTCGTGCTCGGTTTCGCATGCCGGATCTCCCCGCCTGCGAAGACTTCCAACCTGTATTCACGGACCTTTTTCCCATCCATCTTTCCACCTCTGTAAGCCTGAACATTGCTAACATTCACGCCTGTTCCCGATTCTCTTACCGTCATTTCTGCAACAACATAGTTGACTCTATTCGACATGACCGCGCAATTTTCACCTGGTACTAACTATCTACAACAGATACTACAAGATGCAGAACTAATGTCGGCAGTCAGTTCGATTGGGGAGCAAACTCTACAACCAATTGAGCTCGATTATGAAATTCCATCGTATGAGCAGTCGGAGAGCTTGTTGCTACTAGCTGTTATTAGTGATGTTGGTCTACCGGATCAGAAGGGGAAAATAGAATATGTACGAAATGATCAGAAGTTGATCATACCGTTAGCCCTTGGAATCAACCCCGTACCAGAGACAATCGGACGTGCACCTAGGCAAGAGACATTGATAACTCAATATTGGAAAGTTGCCTCAATGACGTATGCACAGCTACGTGCGATGTTCACTCCTACATTTGATGCGGCGCATGTCAGAGCAACAGTGGATGCAATGAACGTAGCACCTGGTGCAGCTCTGTTTGTTGGCTGGCATGATGCTGCTTACTACAATATTGCAGAAGCTGGTGATGATCCTGCAGGATTTCCTGATCGAGTATTCTCCGCTGTGAGTGGCGCCCTTCAATTTAACTGCGATATACGCGACATGGGATATCTAAATAGGCCTGATGCGTGTGTTGAAGATGGTGACTGGAAGAACGCTGATGCAGTTCCACTAGAACGCATACGCGTTAAATTGCATGCGAGAACAATCAGTTACATAGCGGCGTTGAATCTACCTGCTGTTGGAAACGAACCACTAGCTGCGTTTGTGCGGTCCTATGGCATAGCAGTAGGAATGTTACCAAGTGTCAACTCAGTGACGACTAAGCAGTATAAATTCGAGGCGAAGATGCCAAAATCCGATGCTTTACAAATCACTACTGCATTTCATAGTTCATATGAGAGACCTTTAGTCACGTCATGTGCTCAAATCCTCGCGCTTTTTGGTCTTATGCATCTTGCTAAAGACCATACTTTCCAAACTGGTGATGCAGCAATGATGCGTGTTGGAACCTCATATGTCATGGCTCTGCGAACCGAGATACCGGCAAATGTTTTTGACAGGATGAAACAAAACATTGAACCGTACGTGCGAACTGCGCCGCATCCTTTTGGATTAGGACAAACCTACTGGTTGGCGAAAGTATTGGGTAGACACGGAAAGTTGATCTCACCCCTGGTGGTAAGGCTAGATGCGACTCCTCCACCTGTGCAACGGTTGATGATAGCTGATGCGACTAGAAAAGAGTGGCTTGGTCTACCTGCGGGAAGAGCGATTGATACTATGTATACAGGATTTTATCCCGGGATTGAATCTGAACGAGCTAAGATCTTAGAGTGTCCTCCTGCATATTCAGAGCTACATCGACTATATGGGATAGAACATCAAAAGTATATTGATCCGTCTGTGATGGAGAACGTGCAGTCCATGATGCCTGCGGTATGTGGCTACGTGATGACAGCCCATAAAGGTGATCGTGACGAAGCTGATGGACTAGCGCTTGCGCTGAGTCTAAAGAATGTGCAACGGCAACAGAAGGGACTTGTGAAACTATGGGAGTCTGCTTGGGCGAAGTAAAGCAACGCAAGTTGAGTCTTTATTTTCTTTTTCAAATATATTTGATAAAGTACTAGGCTGAGTCTGTATCGGAAATAAGGAACGAGCACGGATTTTGAGACAGATGGCTCATCAAATCACGTGATGGGATCCAGGAGTGGCAACTCGTGTCTCGTCCCTTGAATCCGAATTATATATATTTGTATAAAACTAGGACCGGACATGTATATGCGGAGTCCGGCCGCTTTTCCTATTTTCTTAGGATATGTTGCCGACCGAGCAGCATTTTGCCTCTTTTATTTTATTCTATAGTGTTTTATTTTCTGTGTCTTATATGCTTGTATTGTTTTTTAATGTTTATTTCTGTGCATCTGGGATACCAAGAAAATTATAATCTATGTTTATTAAAGACCCTGAAATTATAAGTTTTATACTTAAAAACCCTAAATAAAGCATTTAAGATAATTAAAATTTAGGATTAAAATATTCATGATTTTCAAAAGTCTGTATTTTACTTTCTTGCTTGCTCTTCGGAGCAGATTTAAAACGGATTGCATTGCACGAGCATAATCCAAGTCATAATTAATAGTCTCCATAATAATTAATGATTGTTATAGATAATTGCATGTCCCGAGTACGAGAAGCATCCTTGCCACTTCGGTATGTATAAATCTCAGAGCTCCAGCTTATAGTCATAACATAGATTTTTCTTCATTTGACATCATAGTCATCTGGTAGTTTCAAATTGTTTAATATGGCTGCCCTGGCCATATTTCCCTTCTTACTTTTGCATGCTCTTGCAAAATGTCCTTCATCACCGCAAATGTAACAGTAGCATTTGGATGATTTGGGTTTGTTCTTGTTCTTGACCACACATTCCCTTGTAATTGTTGCTCTGGATCCAACTGACTTTCCAGAGTTCTTTGATAGGATCTGCGCCTTAGTAATCTTCTTTGAATCTCATATGTTATTCGTGACCTCATCCTATAGTCACGAATCTGGTCATCCAAATTGGAAGTAGATGAAGTGGAAGTGGGGTTTGTGTTTCATACTGAAGGATTAGGAAGAAGTGTTGTGGAGGTACGAAAGGATGAATTTCTAGAAGTAGAGGCCATCTTAAAGATTTTTATGTTTTTCCTTTAGAAAAATAGTTCTAGGATTCTGATAAACAAATAATTGGCCTTTAGGACTCGTGGGTTTAATTGGTTTTGAAGTTTCACCCAAAGAAAGATATTCAAGTTGTTTTTATAGAGCAGAGATCGAAGTTTCAACAAATTTTTCACTTTTAGGCACCTTCTGTTGAATTTGCTTCAACTTATCTTCTATATTAATGAGTCTATCCGAGACTTTTAGAAGAAATTGGATTAAAGTGTTATTCTGCTTAATAATTGCACTTAAAGCAGAAGGCAAACTTTGATGTGCATCAGAAGGATTAACAAAACCTAGAATAACAAAATCCAAAACAATATAAAAATAAAATTCCAAATTAAAAAAAAATTTAAACAAAACTCCAAATCCTAAGCTTAGGTGTAACATATGCTAATACATAAGAACTGAATGGTATGCATGTACATATCGCAAGTTTTAATTATTCAAAAACAAATGAACATTGACACAATATATTATGAAGGCATCATATTGCTTTAAGATGAATGCCGTTGCAGAAAATTATTTCAGATTCTTGTCATCTGCAAGGAATTGGTTGAGAAATTTTTTGTTTTCAGAAAAAGGAATGCAATAAAAATATATATAGTAAAAAAATAAATGTAGTGAATTAAAAAGTAAAATAAATGTTTACATCAACAAACTACAAATGCATGAATTTATATGCTGTTTATGTTGGGATGAATACAATGCAAATGCAGTTGCAAACTAGCAGCGGCTAACGACGTATGATAGCAGCGTCCAGCAGCAGGCAACAAGAGATTATGGCTAACCCTTAATTGAAGGACGTATTTGAAATACCCACAAATCAACTGAACTTCAAATCCATTAAAATTGAACTAGAGAAAGAATTCTAAATGCTTTCAAATTTTACACTAATTATTTCCTCCGGCAAAATACTACAATTGTCAGAAGTCGAGCCATACTTCTACAGTATAGGCAAAATACTCTTGACCAAATACTACGATTTTCAAAAGTCCTGCTTTCCTTTCACAGTATACCCAACAAAACAACGAACAAACACCCCCTGAAATTATAAGTGTATATTTTTGTAGACGTTCAGCATAAATTAACAAAGCATGAACCTGCAGCTATTACTACTTTAATGATAAAGCCCACTTCATTAGCAGTAATACTATTAAATCAATTTATTCATTCATAATCTCTAAAAAATTGCTTTTAGATGTCATGAACGAAAGGCTTAACTTCAGTAAACCACATAAGAAAAAACTCAAAACACAGCAAAATAGGCGACATGTTTGGTGCGAAGTATTACAGCCAAATGGTTTTAAAAAAAAAAAACATTCCGATGAGTGTTCAAATTTTGTTCAGAAATATATGTTAAATGGAAGCCAAAGGAGTCATTATTGGCCATGTTCCGTGCAAGGAAAAAGGACGAGTTTCAACAGAGGAAAACCTACACAAAGGTGCATTGACGTGGTCAATAGAAGCGATGACACAGACATTAAAACAGCATGCCAAGCGCGCAAGATATTGCTGCGATTCTGAATCCCTCAAGGCAGGTCCATCTATACTGTGAATTACAAGACCAACAAATGAATCTTTCACATCCACTGCTCCTTCATTAAGAAATGTTAACAGATCATCTATTGAATATGTGTTAAATTGCTGTTGGGTTCTTTGCCTGTTTCCTGTTGAAGCCTTTCGCCTGCTTTTTTACTTCTCCTCGAGAAGTTCAGCAATGGTAACCATGACCTACAAGGGGGCATTCATTTAAGACAACTAAAAAATGACGTGAAAATGAAAACTGAAGAAAATTTCAGCTGTTGCAGGAAGAGCAATTTCCATATTGCGTTGTAAATGAGACAATGCATTTGATTGGAGTTCAAATTCAGCCCAATGCCGACTCTGAAAATTTGAATGCTCCGTTTCCTACGAAAAAAAACAAGTAACGTGAGAGTTTCCGGTAAGATTCTAGGTCAAATTTTTAGAAGCCAGATGAGACTCTAGATAAGATATTGTAAAGAGACTTCGCTCTCATTTTGCGATGACTTTAGGATCTAGGGTTCGATGTTTCGCATAGGCGGAAGCTCTGATAGTTAATTAACCATCTCAATAACGGTAGAGCACTTTCAATTAAGGCTAGTCATTAGACGCTATGTATTCAAACTTAATATATAATAGCAACAATTTATGATTTGTCGTGGATGTTACAGGGAGGTTACAAGGGCTTATAATTAACCAAACACGTAAGTTACAGGGAGGTTACAAGGGCTTATACCGTGGATGTAACCCCCTTATACCCTCGGTATACCCCAATATCGCACGCAGCGTTGCGTACGTCTATCGCACGTAATTTTTTTCCCTTTTGGAAACCAGCCAAAGCAATGAGTTCAATAGTACAATTATCCTGATAAAGAAAAAAACCAACAGGAGAAGTGAACCTCAAGACCTAAGAATAAGTTATAAACCCCAAATCTTTCATATGAAAAGAAGCTTGAAGATGCTCTTGTAATTGAGACATCAATTGAGTATCAGATCTTGTGATGATAATATCATCAACATGGACTAAAAATGCTACCTGATAATTCAGTCCATAGAGAAACTTCCGCATTCGATACACTTGTCCTTAGGAAAAAGTAGAGTTAAAGCCTGGAGATAGAGACATGTACACCTTTGTAAAATTGTCGTTAAGGTAGACATTCTTGACATCCAGTTGGAGAAATGACCAGTCCAAATTCATAGCAAGAGATACCAGAACCAGAATGGTGTTCAGTTTAGCAAATGGAGGAAACTTCACCTCATAATAAACTCCATAGGTTTGTGAGTAGTATTTGGCTGCCAAACATGCTTTTTTACATTCAAAGGTTCCATCAAACTTAAATTTGGTTTGAAGATCCACCTACAACGAACTATTTTCTTTCCTCAAGGAAGAACAACAATATCCCCCGTATGATTTTGCCAAAAGACATTCATCTCATCTATTACTGCAACCTTTCAGAAAGGGTCTCCCAATGTTATCTCTATAATGGATAAAAGACAACCCGTCAAGAAAGTGGCAAATGCTTTATAGGTCGGCAACAAGCTGTGGAATGAGACATATTTTGTCATAGAATAAAGAGAGCAAGCATAATTGCGTACCTCAATAGTAGAACTCACCTCCTCATTCGGAGCAGAAGTAATCTCCACAAGAGTAGTGTTGGGGATGTCGGTCGAGGCAGATTTCAAGTCCTGCAAAGATGCAACGAGCACAATAGTTGGGGTATTGGGATGGGTCTTAACCGAGGGTTTGATGCGTTGAGTATAGACATGGAGAGTGGGTGGAGGAGAAGTTGGTCTGGTAAATGGTGGATCCAGTGGGACAGATGGTTCCTTGTAAACGGCGGTTGGAGGAGTAGGTGGCATATCCAACGGAGTCAGGAAAGGAGTAGTGTCCAAAAAATCTAGCTCATGCTCACTTGAGATAATGTTGGAGGAAGCAGGGAATACTTTAAAATAAAAAAACATCAGCACTCACGAAGAGTTTATTTGTGATAAGATTGAGGCACTGATAACACTTCTGAGTTGCAGAACATCTAAGAAAGATGCACTTGATTGAATGGGGAACAAGTTTGCTACGAGTTGGGGCAGTGTTTGTAACAAACGTCCTTCACCCAAATATTTTGGAGTCTAAAGTGAAGACGAACAAATTGGTAAAAAAACATGACCTCAAGGCTGCTAAATAGGTTTGAAATTTGTGAATTTTTATGGGGACTCTATTGATGAGATATGTCTGTAAGTACAACATCATTCCAAAACTATCTTGAGATATTTGATTGAAATGTATTGGAATGAGTAACTACAAAAAAGTGTCAGTTTTTCCACTCATATATCCCATTTGGTTGAGATGTATCCGTATAAAAGCTATGATGGAGGATGCCATGACCAAGAAAATCTCGTAATATAGAGTTAAAAAAATTCACGATCATTATTAGTCCGAAGGACTTAAATTGATATTTTGAATTGGTTCAAAGTGAAAAAACGAAAAAAAATTTAAGGTGACAATCAGCTTCAGACTTGTCTTTTAAGTTATAGGCTCACATCATTCGAGTGTGATCATCAATAAAAACAAGGAACCACTTGTTATTGGTGTAACTATAAATTTGAGAGGGTCCCTACAAGTACCTATGAATTAGTGAAAAATGAGCAGAAGGACTGTATGTATTTTTGATATGGTACTTGACGATGTTTAGCCAACTAACAAATCTCACATTTGAAACTAAATATTTTTTATTGGTAAACATCAAAAGATACAACTGTTTTAAATATTGAAAACTGAAATGACTCAAACGACAATAAAAAAAAACATAATAGAAGTCGACTACCTGCTTAACAGTTCAAATCAACCTCCAGAACGACGATCCCGAAAGACACAAACATCAGTAAAAAAAATGAGCAACACAATCATGGTCATATGTCAACTTAATGACTAACAAGAGGTTACACTTTTTTAATGAAGGCACATGTAACACAAATTCTAGAATCGGGTTTGTTGTTAGAACAACAGACATTTTAATCGCAAATGAAACTATAGGTGTCGTCAGCAATTTTAACAGTATCTCTCCCAGTGCATGGAGAATATGTCGAGAAGGCTTGAAAACATCCAGACATATGCTGTGACACCTGAATCAATACCGAAATGTTACCTTTACGAACATGTGAGGTCGATAGACTGGAAGAGAACTGTCAAGATCCCAAGTAGTTTGAACAAATGCATCATTTATCTCTTAATGGAGCTTGGTGATTCCAGAATGTTTCGAGTGGGAACCGGTTGTACTATCATGGCTTCTGAGGTCATAGCAAGACCCTTAGCAATAGAGAATTTAGTTGAAGGTTTATACGTCGGTTTCCCGTAGAGCTTCCATCACTTGTCACAGGTATCATTGGGTTTGTGATACTAATCAAAAGTATAGTGATTGACCCGTGATGACGTGAAAAAGGGTTAACACTATTAGAAACCAAGGCAGATAACTCAGCTAAAGAAGTTGAAGTGTCGAGCATGAAAAGTCTTTGACTTTCTTTACAATGTAACTCGGTGAATGCAGCATGGGCTGAAAGAAGGGTAGACCTACCAAAAATTGGAATACACTATCCTTTTCCACAATTTTATGGAAAAGGGAAAAATCAGTCGGAGAGTCTCATGTGTAGTCGTAAGAGAGATCACATTTTAACCATGAAATCACAAAGTCATTGTAGTGTTGGGTCATGATCCTTAATCCTGATTTTAACTTAATCTTGTTGGAAACCTTATAAAGTTGGCCTGAGTTTCCACGTCCAAGTAAGTATCTCGAACTGTCGTCCATAATGCACTTGTAGATAGCAGAAATAGATATGAACAACCAATCCTAGACTTTATCGAATTGATCAGCCAATATATGATCATGGAATTCTTCACTTCCCATGCTGCATACGTCGGGTCAGTTTTCGGAGGTTCACAAATCATCCCAATGAGATAGCCAAACTTTCTGCGTCCTTTGACAAAAATTGACACAGCTTAGGCCCATCAGAGAAAATTAAAGTCTTCAAGTTTATAGATGGCGATCAAGAAGTTCATGTGACTTTCCAGGCCTCTAGTCTGCGGAGGGATTGAGGTTAGTGTCAATCCTGTAATGGACTCAAAGTACATTGTCATAAGCAAGCTAAGTGGTGGAGTGCGCAATGATTTCGACAGACCCAAGGATGATGTTTGGATTCTGAGACATAGAGGTACATGGTCCTTTATGCAACAGACAACAAAAAATGAGAACCCGCATGTGACGACTGGATCGTTATGAGGGATCTCTACCAACAAGAGAACTCACTCGATCGGTTGGAACGATATTGTTATTTTGACCATCAATTATTGAACTAAGGTAAAATGACATTTTTGTAATGTGGTACCGCTCACCTACCACATCTCATATACCGCTCACCTACCTCCCACCTACCACTCTCTTGCTTCTATAAATAGAGAGGGTGTGAGGCTTAGGAGAGGAAGAGGAGATCTTAAGCTACCACAAAGGAGGAGAGAATAGCTAGAGAGCTAGAGAGGAGGAGAGCATCTTGAGGCATTGTATCAACATGTCGCTTGAGAGGGAGGCCATAGAAGTAAGATGAGGGTTCATCTCTCTATATAAGCTATGTATTCTCCATTTTTTTTGCCTTAGTGAACTATTTGATTGATTTCCTCCCGTGGACGTAGATACAGTTGGATCGAACCACGTAAACGATCTGTATTTGCTTGTGTTCTTTGCGTTTGATTTCTATGTCATGAAGTACATATCTCACAACAATTAGCGACGTCTGTGGAAAGATCCATACTTCTTGGCTAGAGGTGTTCGCGGTCTGCGACGAAGAAGAGGAGTTCGGCATTCACGAATAGAGAAACAAGCGGATTGCGTCGCAGGCAGCTGAATCGCGACAGATTCGGTGAGCAATGGAAGCTTTGATCTACTGGATTTGCCCCGCAGGTTGTGCGGTTTGGCGAGACGGAGGAGGAACAGTCCGCGAGCGAGGGCCGAAAATTTGCGACATGGATGCCAGTAGAGGATTTCAGAGCAGGAGTTCAGTCTTGCGAGCAGCTCGGCCAGAGTGAAGAGGCGGAGATTGCACAAAGAAGGGTTCGAGGAGTTCCCTGTTCGGGAGTTCACGAAGCAGGAGAACCTGAGAAGTTTGGCGAGGCGTGACGGCTCTGGAGAGGCAGTTATTCTCGTGCAGAGGCAGAGGAGAAATTCCTGATTCGTTCCGCTGGACGCAGAGGAGTGTCTGTGGGAAAGAGTCGCGAGCACAGAATATGAAGTTTTCTCAGGTGAACAGGTGTGATCTCTGTCAGAAGGGATCGAAGCTCTCCGTTCGGTTGGCGAAGGCAGTGGAGTTCACGGGTATAAGGTAAAAAATTTCGTGAGAATTTCTTGGACAACAAGGAGTTAAAAAGCAGGTTTAGGCTGAAAACTCTTGGTTGTTATACAATAGTACAACATTTTGGTGATTTCAGCCTAGTTCTTGGAATGGCAGCAGGTAGAATTCATTGGAAGAAATCCTAGCCACGACAATGAGTTCTGTCAAATTCGACATTGAGAAATTCAACGGGAAGAACGACTTCGGCCTATGGAGAGTAAACTTGAGAGCTCTATTGGATCAACAGGGTGTTGCAGAAGCCTTGTAAGGGTCGACGGCATTGTCGACCGACATGACCGAGAAGGAGAAGATCGGCATACTGGACAAGTCCCACAGTTTGATAATCTTGAGGTTGGGCGACAAAGTTTTGAGGGAGGTGTCAAGGGAAACAACGGCTCAAGCACTTTGAGCCAAACTCGAGATACTCTACTTGA
The DNA here is from genome assembly GCA_003013225.1 of Phalaenopsis aphrodite. NCBI lineage: Eukaryota > Viridiplantae > Streptophyta > Magnoliopsida > Asparagales > Orchidaceae > Phalaenopsis > Phalaenopsis aphrodite. The sequence goes on along the minus strand of NEWO01000019.1, from coordinate 81,733 downwards.
CAAAGTCTCTGGCTAATAGGCTCTTTCTGAAGCAGCGCCTATACTCCTTCAAAATGCATGAAGACAAATTTGTCTCAGAGCACAACGACGAGTTCAACAAGATCATCGACGACCTCGAGAACATCGACGTCAAGATGGACGATGAGAACAAGACACTGTTGTTGTTAAACTCTATTCCTAAGAGCTACGAGCATTTCAATTCAGGGTCAAGGTGGAGAATTGTTATTTTGACCCCCAATTATTGAACTAAGGTAAAATGACAATTTTGTAATGTGGTACCGCTCACCTACCACAACCCACCTACCGCTCACCAACCACATCTCACCTACCGCTCACCTACCTCCCACCCACCACTATCTTGCTTTTATTAATAGAGAGGGTGTGAGACTTAGGAAAGGAAGAAAAAAGATCTTAAGCTATTACAAAGGAGGAGAGAATAACTAGAGAGAAAAAGAGCATCTTGAGGCATTATATCAAGGTGTCGCTTGAGAGGGAAGTCATAAAAGTAAGATGATGGCTCATCTTTATGTATAAGCTATGTATTCTCTATTTTTTTGTCTTAGTGAACTATTTGATTGATTCCCTCCAGTGGACGTAGATCCAGTTGGATCGAACCATGTAAACGATCTGTGTTTGTTTGTGTTCTTTGCGTTTCATTTCTATGCTAGGAAGTACATACCTCACAACCCGAAGGCTAGGGCTTACTGCGAAGAAATTGCAGGAGATCTAGCCGGGGGGAAAATGACTACAGGAAACAGCGACTAAAATCTAAAGGCCTACAGGAGGTTTGGTCAGCAAAGAAAGTTACAAGCTGGCCAACAGAAATTGGCGGCTAGAGGGCCTGCAGGAAGGATAAGGGGCTCGCGGACAAAAAGGTTGTCGGAGAAGGCTTGCAGCAAGCCCCAGCGACCCATTGATTCGTTACTTTGATACCACCTAGAATTTGGGAATAGAGCACAATAATATTGTTGAGCGAGCAGCAAAGGATATAAATACATTATATAAAAGGGATAAAAGAAAATATATATATAATATTGAAATCTTTGCTAATGAGATCCAAAAGATAAAAAGAAAATACATTAAAATAAATAAAAATAATTTCTAATAAAATAACTCTAATAGTTACGTAATACATTCATTTTTTTCTAATGATACGATTTTTCTTTCATGGAAAATTAGGCAGCAACAACGATCTTGTTGTACTTATTAGAAGGTAAAAATCATAAAAGCTTTACTTTTCTTACAAATCAAGAAGCAAAACCTTCCTCACCCTTTCTCGCAGGTAGTGAAAGCAACAAGTCTCAATAATTAATATCAATTTAAATTATTTAATGCAAGATGTTACAGATTCAATATAAATAGAGCCATGTGCACCTTGTAACTTGGGATATGGAGTTGTCAACCTCAAAAATCAGATCCTAATTCAATAATTCCAAATTATCCTCCCCGAAACTGCACAAAAAAACTTAGGAATGAAACGTAAAATTCCAGAAACCTTCACTTCGAAGGGCCTAGATTAGGAAGGCTTTAAATGACTTCATAGGTCATGGAATTAATAATATCAAGCTTCCAAAGCAAGCAAAAGAAGCTTTAGAGAACAAAATTGTAGACCTTAGCTCAGAAAGCCACTTGGAATACTGGCCCTTGTAATTCCTCAACAGAGCCGCAATCCCTGCCTCATTTTTCGGACTTATTTCCGATGCTGCAGCTCTTAAAACCTAACAAAGATCATAAACAAAATCCATGCTTCAACACATTATATCGCAAATTTTAAAAAAAAAAATCCACGACTCAAAAAAGCTGCAAATAATTGGAAATTCCAATCCGGGAAAGAGAAAAGGATGACATAGAGTTGAGCTAGGGTTCCGAAACCTGCTCGTCAGCAATATCAATTTCGGAGAGCTTGCGAGCTGACTTCTTACGGCTGCTTCCGCCAAGCTCTCTTGCAAGAAAATAATTCCTGGAGAACCCGAACTCTTCCTGCTCCTCGCCTTCCCCGTTTTCCGCCAGCGACTCAAAGGCATCGAGGTCCATTAAATGGCCTTCTACTTCGTCTCCGATCGTTAGGTTTGCAGCAAGGGGGAAGAGTGAATTTAGAATTGGAACCTGTTGCCCTAAATCAGTAGGAACGGGATAGAAAGGGAAAACGGTTTCCCGCGCTTTTTCTCGGGCCGGCCTTTTAAGATATATCGGCCCAAGGCCTTGTGCTCACTTGATTACAAATTTTCGCTTCAGCTCCACTTAAACTAATAGAAATTTTGTAGATATTTAATTAATTGATGCTGTGTTGGCTGGTTTTATCAGCAATTTCTTTGAAGAAAAATAGCCAATCTATGATATTTTTTTTAAAATGGTGGTATTTTTAAACAACGCTCCCCAAATCTATTATCTATCTCCATATGGGATCAAACCCAGGTCAGAGAGGTTTTACGACTAATAACGCAACTGTCTACCAACTTTTCACTCAATGACCCACATAGCCAAATTATGACATAACTTTAATAATTGTTGTTAGATTAATGGTGTTATTATTATTATTATTAAATATTTATGAAATATTACTTTTTTGTCACATGTTTATTCCGTCTAAATAAAAATTAGTAGATTTATTCAGTAGGCGTTAATTGCATGTATTGTCTTTTTTTTTGCATGAATTTTGTTCATTTCTTAGCTCAATCATCACATTATTTCTTTTAATTAAGAAAATAAGATTTTATTAAGGAAAATAAGAGATGGAAGAAGCTATAATTATCCCTCAAAAATAGCTATTGTAGACCGTATGTGAAGTCTCAACACTCAACCATGGAGCAAATCCCCCTAAATGATCTAATAATGAAAAGATGCAGTATACTTTTATATTTATGATGACTTTATCATTTTTGTATTAATTTGATGTTTAAATTATTTTCTTAACATAGTCATCTTCCATTCATTTGGTTGACCGCATCATGCATATTATTTTGGCATGTCTGTATTTGAGTTTATGTTCTACGTTGTGATTACAATATGAGTTTGATATGAGGTTGGATCAATTCTATTTCATAATTATCATAATGATTGATTGAGAGGAGATTACTCGATCATTAAATTTTTACACTATATACATACGCGTCGATTAAATATTTTACATAAATATTTGTTATATGTATGACTTAATGACTTTAAGTTCTTATTGTGTACAATTTGCTATTGTAGATGCGTAGAAATTAATTTTGTATCATTAAATAATCAACAAAATTTATTGACAAGAGTCGTTATCATATAAAAAAAGTAATTTTCCTACATATATACACTATAGGCAAAGCATTCGAGGATAGATTTAAAAGGAGAAATATTTGAGTAAGGAAAAAGTACCCAAAGTTGCATACATTTTAGGTTATTCGAAGGATACAGCTAGGTTACACTTAAATTACAGGAAGAATTACAAAGAGTATAATTTAAGTGTAACATAGTTGTGCCCTCCGAATAACCTAAAATATACGCAACTCTACATATGTTTTCCGTACGCAAATATTTCTCATTTAAAAGAGGCAAAAGAGGTTATCTCTTAAATTTTTATTGTCATTATAAATAATAGATATATATCAATAAGTATAGCGTATTTTTTTATTTTATATAATAAAAAATATTTTATATTCTGGCATAATTAAGAATATTTTAGGCACCGGCATTGATTACTCATTGGAAATTAGTATGCACTTATAACATGAAATAAGAGCTAATCTTTCTTTTTTAGAACATGGAGAAGAAAGTTTCTTTAATTACTGCTAATAAATTCTTCCCATCAATGCTCCTTATTAATAATAGAATATAACTTTACATGTTATTCAACACTATCATTATTGGAGAATATAATGTGCGATAGCCATGATAATATAAATGTATACATTAGAGCTACCGACATGAATCTCAAAAAGAATGGAATACTGAAAATAAAAAGTTTTCCCCAAGGGTAAACAGTTGACCGACAACCCCCAAAAACAAGTGAAGTTGCGCCTCTAAGCCCTAGACAGGTCAAAGCTCTAGAAATGGTCCCTTGCCTGATGACAAGATCCGCCAAGGGCTATGTGTAATTCAACATAGCAGCAAGTCTCATCAGATACCTCACACGGGCAGTAACAAAGATCCACCCAAGACCTAAAAAATCGAGGTATTCAACTGAGGCGACGAACAGACCAGGTAGGCGAGACATAAGCCCCGTAAGACTTAAGCCCAGCGGCGAGCGAGTCACAGTGCAACCGACAAAACAAATCAATTCATAAGTCGACCAACTGACCTAACGAAGTACAAACAAAAACCCACCGATCACAATTGGAAGGGTAACCGGCTTTTGCCATGAAAAAAGAGATTATCATTCGACCGAACGCCTCGGTTGACCAAACACAATGCAGGGTCTCCACCTAGTCGATCGCCTTAATCAACTTAATTCTAGTAAGTCGATTAACCAATTACCGTCATTTCAAGATTCAAATTATAATACATACATGAAATGAAATTCATACAATTGATTTAAGTATTAATCATGTTAAGAACGACTTCCATAATTGTTCTCTTCTTTCAATAATTGTACAAATATGTCTTTATAAATAGTAGGCAAAATACAAATAAGGGGACTCACCCCTGGTTCTCTCCATAACAACTTTTGACTCACTTTATTCTCTCATTCACTCGACTCTAACTCTCGAGACATGCTCACAAAAGACAATCCAGAATCCAACAATGTAGAAATAGCTAAATAGATATTATCATTCAAAGATTAATAATAACATGAAAAAGATGCAAATATTGTTTGGATGCAAGACAATATATACAATTCAAAAATTCCACTTAATATATATATTTTTTGAGATAAAATGAAATGTCCAAAATATCCTTGATTTTCTTACATTAAAGATTTGGGTCCTACATATAAAAATAAATATTAAAAATTGGATGTCAGGTAGAAAACTATAAAACTAAGTGGTACAATATGGCCGTTTATATTTTCATAAAGGTAGATTTACATGCATACCTCTCAACTCATATGTATTTGCATATCTGACCCCAAACTTCAATATATATATATACCAATATTTATATGAATGAAGAGTTGTATTCCACTTTTAAAAAGGTTAAAAAGGAGCTCTCTTCACCTATTGATGTGAGCCTATTTCTTACACAAAGACTTTCATTAGTTTTCTAAGATATTTATTGATGTTAGTCTGCCATGAAAAGGAGCTGCAGGCTGCTCTAGTTTTGTTGTTACATCAGTAAAGCAGCACATCTACATCTACTTTAATGCACATATATGCAATTATAGAATATGGAACACCCCATACTTATATTTAACATCACTTGAAGTTTGCGGTCTTCTATGAGCCGAAAAATTATTTCATATGGATCGAATGACTTGTATGTGCAGATCAGGTGTACTTTGATAAAATTCTGAGTACACTCGAATCAGCACATGTTGTTTGTGTGTAATAAGCGCCCAATAAACATCACGTAAAAAAAAAAATTATGGCGAACTTTAAGGAAGGAGAATTGAATATATGTTATCATTCAAAAATTTTGAAGACTACATTGTTATAAAGATAAACATTCAACATTAGAGGTTAGATATGTAAGAACATATAGACAGTGTGATATGAAGGTAAATTTTCCTTTACTTTATCTGTTGTTATTGAGTTTGGTGAGACAAAACTTACAACCACTCAAGTGTTGCAACATGATGCATTTAATTCACATTTTATGGTTTTCATATGAAAAAGTAGGAAAGTATGGTAGGTTTTCAATGAGTAGGTGACAAAAAAGTTTTTCATTAATGTTGCCCACTCAATTGGCCATGATGGATAGAAGTTGCACTATCTTTATTGGATTAGATGATTATATGTTTAAATTACTCATATAATAAATACATGTTATATATGAAGGAATATTGTAGAATATAGCTTCATAGATTTTGGGACATATGCTTCTTCTTCTTTTTTTTTTCTATGTTCATGTATAGCTTTTGAACACCTAATACCGCTTGTGGGATTCCTTGTAACATAAATAGTTGAACTATTAATTTAATGGATCATTATGTCGAATGTCTATTGCAATGAAAATATATAGGTCTTCGTTTTTAAGGCCTATTTTGAATCCCTATGAAAAATAATAATTGACGGTGATCTTAATATGTCAAATGAGTCATTTCCATACAACATATAACTTAATAAATGAATAAATTTATCAAGTCAAACATTAGCTCATTCCACATCCACCAAGATTTATCAAACTTGGAATCAATCAACACTAAAATCAACTTTGACAAGCCTCGATGAACACAACGATTGACTAAGTGTGTGAAAGCGTGCAACATGCACAATAAGCTATAATTTAGAAGAAACAAAGCCAGTAGATCATCGATAGAAACCTTATTGGCGATCATGAGGCAAACAACTCATCATTAACTATTTGGTGATTTTTCACACTGGGCTCAATGAGATAATTGATCGTGTTAGCTTTATAGAACAGTGTAAACCATTTAGCGAAAGTCATTCAAAAAGTCGAACTCGGACCCAAACTAAACCTTCTTTGGACCCATTTTAAAGGTTCTCGTCATTTCAAAACTAGCAAAAGAAATAGATAAGATACTGATATTCATATCACAATGGGATTTAGGAATAAAATGAGAAAACAATGTAAGAAAGGCGAGACAAATGGGTTATAAATGAATTAATGGCTACAAAAATATGTATATGGAAGGGTAGTGAGCATGTATTCATGCCAGAAATAAGAAGAGGTGCATGATAGAAAGAAAGAAAACCTCCAAAGAGACTCAGTATGCATAGACCGCACTAGAGAATTCATGGAGGGGTTTGTACAACAAGAGATTTAGAAGTTGAGGAATCAGATAGTGGATCAAGTTGTGGAAGTTCTCAGAGTCATTACAACTCCAGGAGGAGAGCATTCCCACGAGAGTACAACTTCCCTCAAGAGGCAGAGCCGACACACAATGACGGAAGATTGAACTATGGCCTAGACAAGGCTGTAGATTTGCAACACCATGACAGTGTTGGATCCATACCGATGGAGAGACAATAATTTGGAGGCCCCATATCAACTGGAAAATGCATTCTCCCTTCAGGTCTCAGGACCCCCTCCCCGAGAAGTTCAAAGCCTTATCACTAGAATCTTATAAGGGTTGGTCTGATCCTAATGACCATCTTGCATCGTTTGAATCATCCATGTGTCTTCTAACACTCTCCAACATGATGAAGTGTTGTTTTTTTTTTACCACATCGACATCGTCAACCCTGAGGTGGTTTAACATGTTTTCAGTAAAAGTTATCACATGTTTTGTTGATTTCAAATGACTCTTTTTGGCGTAAGTCGCAAGCACCCGGAGAGGGTTATAAGGTCTCCTAAGTTACAACATCGACATGCGGGTGAACTTGTTGTAGGAAACATACAACGACCAATAGCGATCGGCGGGGGCCGGCGTGAGGTAATTGGTGGTGTTCATCGGTGGTCGATGACAATCGGTGGTGGTCATTGAGGTCAACAACGGTGAGAGTGGTGTTAAACTTTAGTTCCTTTTTAATGCTTCAAGCATGGAACTCTCCGCATAGGATTCAAGCTCTCTTCCCTTTTCATGAGAGGGGTGGGGCTCTATTTATAGAGTTTCGGGTGCAATTAATACAGGATTATAAACCACTTTGATCAGACGGTCTAGAGAGCTTCCTTTGATTAGACGGAGTAATGAACATTTGAGTGCCTTAAAAATGTTGGAGTTGAGCGATCTTGAGCTCGTTGGATTCTTCTTGTCGAGACGCTCGATTCGACTATAAGCTCGCCAGATTCGACATCCATTTGACATTCCCAATGTGTCAAGAAAGCTTCCGAAAGAGGTTTAATGGCTTGATAGGGGCTTGATTTGACTCGAATTGGACCCATTTGGTATTATTGGATATGTCTCACCCAACCAATCAATTTGACAATAAGTTTGCTAAAATTGGAGCTCTATATGATTTTTTATCATTGTTTGAATATTTTTTGCTCAAAAGGTTGCCTCGAGATCCATGTTATGCCTTGATATTCATGTTTGATGAAAGAATTAGTTGATGGCGTATCATGATTAGTTCTTATATTAGTTTAAAAATATTAGTTAGTTTAGAAATTAGCATTAATGAGATTCTTATACTTCTATAAATAAATAAACTTCATTTGGGGAAATTAGGAAATGTAAAAAAAAAAAAGAAGTATGCCTCCATTTCATTTTGTGTGTGCTTATACACGTAATTTATTAAAGAAAATAGTATGCCCGGTAAGTCAGATGTGCGGACAACGGTCCAGCGGCGTGGTGCGATCTACTTCATCGTCTGCATATATGTCCTCCTGACGTAGTATTTTCCCAATTTGTGGAGTTCCCCCCTTGCAGTTACCCTCAAATTATTATATATTTGTGTTTCTCTCCTCTGCCTTTCCCCTTCCCAACTTCTGGAGTTGCCAGTATTTATGTATTATTATTTATCAAGATCCAAAAGAAAATAATAATATGAATAAAAGCTCTATGAACCATTAATATTTATATGACTGAAGACTGTAAAGTCATTTTATGAACATGCTAAAATATATTCAAATTATTTTCGGAAAATTACATACATAACTGATCGCTATTACTAATTAGTTTGCTATTACTGATCACTTAGGTGACATTGCTTTGTTTAATTTAAATGCACATGCATCCAAAAATCTTATAATTGAATTGCCTTTCCTATTTTTGGCATCATTTGGATTAAAAAAAATTGATTTAAATATATTTAAATGGCCTATATTTGATCTCATAAAAATAAAAAAATCGGGAGTTAATAGGATTTATCGATTATTCATGCTCCTGTGTATGACAAGATAGTATAGGTGAGCATTTGGTCGGTTCAGCGGGTTCTATTTTCAAATGGGGAAAACTCACTTTAACCGAAATCCAAAATTCAAAGTATCGAACAAAACAAAATATTGATAAAACCGAACCAATAAAATCGAAGTGTAATTCGGTTTAAACGATTTGACTTTATATAAACCGAAATATAGTTTGACAGAATAAAATATGATGCTAATTAGAGAAAATGAAGATTGCTAATCGAGAATATGTAACGATGATCACTAAAAAAATTGCTTCTAAACATCTTTAAAGAAGGTTTGCTTAGGAAATTTGGTTTTCAGTTCATTCGGTTGAAAAAGAAGTAAAACTGAACATTTAACCGAAAACCAAACTTTAACATTTTTAAAACCATAACCTTTTTTTTTTTTTTTTTTGGTAAATTGAACCGAATCAACCAAATTGACCCTGTTCGGTTCAGTTTTTCAATTGAAACCAAATAATGAACACCCTTATGGGAGAGAGTCTATACATTGATATTTCTTATATTTTATAAGTGATGTCTCATCGTCCGGTCTCATTTTGGTTTGACCAGCTAATATAAGTTAGTTTGGCTCGATCGAGTTAGCTTTGACGACTTTGCTTGGTTGGTAAGGCTCAATCGGCTAACCTAATCAAGTTGTCTTTCTTCAATCTCCAACAAATATTTTGGCCTCCACTTGTTGGTTGAAGATGCTTTGTGGTGACGACTCTTTCGTCAGGTCAGCTCTACTACATGACAGAACGTTGTGTAGAGTCGGCTTTCTGTAGTTGTCTCCTAGACACCCTCCTGGCTCGTCTTAGAATGAATGGCTTTTATTTGGATCACTTAGTCATTTTCTTGTAAACTTTTAAACTCGGTAGGCTTTGACCAGGTTGACTTGGTTCGTATAACTCGACTAGTTCGGCTTGGAGGGCGTCATTATCTCTTTGCAAGAGCTCAGTCTTTCGATCATATTCTTCTCTTATGGACTATTAGATCTCTTTGCTGACACTTTTTTATGTATATAATATTAAGTGTTTATAAAAATATGGTACTTCAAAAAATTGTTGATACATACCAAAAAAATTCGAAGCAGTAGAGTGGCAGATTATTCTATTAATATGGTATGAGCATTCGACTCACACTCTTAAGAGAGAAAATAACTAGTAATGACACCAAAAATTTCTACGTGAAAAACACGTAAAGGAAAACTGCGAGGCCTAGTCCAGCCAAAGAGTTTCACTATAAAAAAATGATTATAATTGTAACCACTTATCTCACAAGCGAGAAAACGTTACTAGGCCTCCCAAGTTACAACGTCGACTGGAGATGAATTTGTTACAAAAAATGAGCGTCGAATTATAGCGATCGGAAGCTGCAACGAATGCTGCTCGATGGCGGTCGACTGTAGTCGACAGCGGTCAGTGATGATCATATTTCGCAACGAGATCTTCGTTGACGATGTGGAAATGTCCACAACTGGGGAATTTCTTACACTTATAACTAAAGGAAGGGACAAAATTCAGATACGACATTGATTTTGTCGTAGAGTGACTTTATTTTGTTTCAGAAGAAGTCTTACTTCCCGAACAACATGGTGGTGAAATTACCAACTTCAACCGACTGAGCGTATTCTCCTCCTTCTGGATGATCAGTTTAGAGGTCGTATTTACCTTTAAAGCGTGCATGATTATTCCTTGGTCGACTCCAGGCATGCAACCGTGGTCAATGCAAAAATGTTTTGGTTACTTTAGAGGAGATCTTCATATTCTGACATCTGCTTATCAGAGAGTAAGGAACCAAGCTGCACCATTCATGAGGGGTATTCATTAAGAGTGGGATGTGGACCAAGTCTTCCATGGGAGAAGCCTGTTGAGATACATCTTCATCTTGAAGATCAAAGTTCTCGATGTTAAGTGCCACCAATGAATGAGGTTCAGCTTGTTTGAGGTAGCATGATTGATATATGTTGATTTCCTCGTATGACGTCGATCCCTGTTGGGGTTAGGAACTTGAGCTTCAGACATGGTACAAAAATCACATTGCCAAAAATGGATTGTAGGGGTCTCCCAAAGATGGCATTGTATGTTGGTTCCGACTTAACAATGATGAAATGGATTGAGTGGGTCGTCTGTCAAAAAAAATCTCTCATAACAGCTATGAGATTTATCATTCCTTCAACCTTATTGGTCAATTTTCAAAACTGTAAAATGGCTTTGAAGCGGGTTAAAGCCTTTCCCTTGCCAGTCCTAAGCTAAGAAAAATGGAGTAGAATAAGACTTTGATAGAGCTATAATTGTCGATCAAGATCTTCTTAACGTTGTAGCAAGGATTGCAATTTTCGTGCTTATATTAAGTGGATTTTTGTGGGGGACTTGGACACCTTTCTGGTTAGAATCTTAAAAAATGTCAGACTCGAAGAAAAATTTCTTTTGTGCTAGTTCTCCAGGTGTAGTGATAAAAACTTGATTGGTTAACAATGGACCTCCAACAACTGTCTAAATTTCATCAACAATTTGGTGATTCCCATGTTATTGCTCGTGTGCATGTTCCCCCCAGTGGGAGAATTATCGACTCCAACTAGTTTATTATACACAATTCAACTAAGACATCCTCAACGAATCAACCTTTCAATCTCTTCCTTAAGTTGCTTATATGCCTCAGTTGAATGGCCACAACGCTGATGGAAATGACAGTATTGTTCCTAATTCCCCGAGTTAGGTTTTAGAGGGTGAGATCACTTAATAGTTTCCTCATCTTTGATGGCCATCAAGACATTAACACACAATGGGTTGAGTGGTGTATATTCTTTCTTGGGGTGATGCTTGCTTCACTGGTTTTCAAGTCGGGAAGGATGGTCGTGATTCCCACATTATTCAAACTTTCTCCGTTGTGAACATTGATTATTGTCTTCAACATTACTATTGTGCTTCCCTTCAAATTGCTACTTATGCTCTTTGATGGCCTCATCTGCAATGATTTGGGTATTAACATGGTGGACAATGTCAGCATAACAACGGATCGTCTCCTGCACCATTAACAAGTAGAAGGGTCTTGGGTGGAGAGCTCCCCCCAGGAAGACTCCTATTCGAAAATTCATATCCACTCCCGGAATATGACGAGCTTCAACAAGAACCTGCGGAAGTAGTCCTTAAGCGACTCTCCTTCACTCTGGTAAATTCCCGAGAGATGGGATGAATATTAGATGATCCGTCGATTTGTCATGAATTGCACCACGAATAGTCTGTAATCTCGTTAAAGGTGTTAACAGTGCCCTGTGGAAGAGAGTAGTACCAAGTGCGAGTTTTCCCTTTAAGAGTGACCGGGAATACTTGTCATAGAATCTCGTTAAAGGCACATTGAATGTTGATGGCTTGATAGTGATCAACATACTTGTAAGGGTTAGTTAGCCCTTCGTAGGTGTCGATGTTCGAAAGTTTGAAGCCTTTTGGGATAAGATATTAGAGAACCGCCTCTGCTAGGGGCGAGGATTATTGGAGGTTGTCGTGAGTGGAGAAAAAGCCATTATTCTCCAAATAGAGCTCTTTTCGGACCAGATGTCATAGCTCATTGTGGATGACATTATGAGGAACGACAATAAGGCACGGAGGTGTCGAGTGAGTTGCGCAAGATGGATGAGTGAAATTGGTGGTATCCAAGAGATCAGCATCCCGTCATGACAGAGGAAATGTTCCCTCTCAAGCAGGGGGGCCAACACACATATTTTTGAGCGGCGCGTTCTTGTAGGCTGCTGAGTTAGTGGTAAAAGAACTTCATCGAACTGTGTGGGCATCAACTGTTGAGCCCCGCGTAAGAGCTATCGAATCTTTAATTTAGACTCTTCCATTCATCACATTTGATCTTCTAGAGATGAGACCAAGACACCCTCAACCGAAGGATAACATATTCCAGGGAGAGAAGATGAAGAGGTATGCTGTCCTTGGCTTCGTGAGAACTCCTTGGAACAATGGGTGTTGGAGCGTGATGCTCCATTGTTACGAGTATTGGTCTACATGCTTCGAGTTGACTTAGGAATAAACATACGCTATTTAAAAATAGATCCGACCTTTAAATCAGTCATTTAGAAAAAAACTGAAGTCCAACACCACTCTTGTTGCCGTGGACCACTGTCGCCCGCAGTTGACCATTGTCGACTGTCGACGACCGCTGTCAACCCCCATCGACCACCGCTTGACGACCTCCGTCGATCCCTATCAGTCTCCGCCCTTTCTTTATAACAAGTTTAGCGCACATCGGGGTTGTAACTTGGGAAACCTTATAACTCTTTCCTGTTGTAATCATTATTTTATAGTATAACTCTTTAATTGAGTCAAATCATGTGATTTTTCTCTTTACAGGTTTTAAGATGATAATATATAACTATACTGTTGCGAATTTTCTAGCCCGCATCAATTGTGTTTACTTTTCTTTTTTGTGAATGATTTATAAAACATTTTCTAGAAAAAGTAGCAATAAATAATTTTATAAATTAAACTAAATAAGTGTAGATTTATAGTCACTCCTGCTCCATATACCTTTAACATAATTCCCTAAAAAATAATATTATTATTTTATAACTCAAAATAAATAATAAAAATATTTATTTAGTTATATTTAATATTTTCTAGGAAGCAAATGAGCTCTTCATTATTCAGTATCAACTTTAATTTTTAAACCCTAGAGTTTGCCATTGAAAACATTTTATTTTAGGATTTATTAATTATAAGTAGATAAGTCAAATTAATCACATCCTAACTCTATATAAACCCAAAAGTTAATCTAATAAAACATGAATCTTAATATAAATAATTGAATTAGAAACTTCTAAGGCAAAAATTTAAGATCAATTTTTAATAGATTTATAGTAAAATATAGGCGCCGACGAGAAAAGGTCTAGCGAGCTCAATGTTACTCAAATGTCTTGATCAAATATTTAGGAAATTTGAAATTTTTATGGGAGATTATTAGGGCCCCCTAACTTCAAAAATCTTTAACATTTTTCACATGAAGGGGCCTTAAGTTGAGGAGAATAAATGAACTTAAAGAAACATGAAGCTATGACTGTCAATCATCCTTAATAATCAATTTCACTCTATTCTTGAGCTCATGCAACATAGAAAAGACCAGTGAAGAAAGTGGTGGAAGAGAAGGGATGTGTTTTCAGAGAGCTCTAGATTATATTCTACAGGAAAAAAACTGAAAAGGTCAAATGAGAAGAAGATTTCTTTTGGTTGGGTTTTATAGTCTTGAGAGAGTGTCCCCAAATAAATTTCTTGAGGTGGCAAAGCATCCCTATATATATGGTCAGAGATGATTCTTTCCCTCCATAAGGCTTACAATGAGATGAATATTAATGATTTTAGTACAATGTGAATTTCGCACACGGAGTGTCAATAAAGTACAACAATGATGTGTGTGTCAGACTGTTCATAAATGAGCATTAATGTTCGTCCACTTTTCAATGATGGTTTAGCTCACCAAATGAACTTAGTGAGTCATCTCGACAAGTTAACCTGATAGTTGAGACATGACACCTGACACTTCAGTATATGAGATGGTATGTCATTTTGGTGGGTTCAATTGGCCAATTTTTCTTGATATTTCATCAAACTCCTTCCCGCGTGCATTCACTTAGACTTAGCTTGTTCCTTACTTTTAATCTCCAATGGCAGCAAGTCAGCCGACGATGGGGGCCACACAGTGGCAGTAGAGCCCTTGATAGCCATCGAAGGCAACGAAGACAACGTGGGTGCCAGGGAAGGAGGAACCGATGACGACGGAGGAGGCTTGATAGTCTTAGACAACTTCCTTTATGGTGTTCTTGTGCAAGACATCACTCTAGAGACGGCTGAGCGACTACTGAGGCACAAAAGGACCTGAGACAAAACCGGCTTTATTTTTACGAGGGGGGTAGGTAGAGACGCAAATTTATTAAGTTATAAATAATTGAAATTTTTTAATAAATTTTTTATCATTATAAATTCAATATAAATAATTAGAAATTTTAATCTAACATAAAAATTGTGATATTAAAATCAACAGTTTTTTTTTATGGTCAAAAGGATGTAGCATTTTGAATTTTAGCCATAACCTTTGGTTTTATGTTTAAAATATATTAATTGATTAGCGATAGGTTAACTTTTGAAATACAAAACTCACGCAATAATCATTGAAAACTTTAAAGTAATATGGTAAAATCAAAAGTGAAAAGAAACTTCTATAAAACTATTCTATAATAGATAAAACATAAATGTTGTAAGAACCTAAAATGTATTGCAATTTCCTATTTGCTCCGTCTTCCAAGCTGGCATGAGATCCCAAGATATAGTTGATGCTTTTCCTATGAGAACCCATACTTTATAATCAGTTTCTTCCCCAAAGCACAACTTTTTACCCTCCTTGATTCTATTCCTATATTTTTTACTCTCCATTGGATACTCCCCTGCAGAGCCTCGTATAGAGTGAGGCCAAAGGAAAGGGGCAACCTGACATGAGGTGTGCATTCTCATTTATGTTGTACCCTGAGGCCTTAGTGAGATCCAACTTGTATTTTTTTTATCTTCTTCCAATGACACTTGTCTTGGCAGAGAGAGTCAATTACCTTCAAAGGCGAGGGTAGAGAGACTTCAGGTGAGTGGTAAAAGGATGCTTAATCATGGAAGAAAAAGCATGTAGATGCATTCAAGTTAGATTTCCGACTGTAATTAAATTGAGAAATATATTGTATTTATTTTTATATGTAAGAGCATATATTCATTTATTTAAAATTGCTGCTCAATCTATTTCTTATGTGCATTTAAGATGCTGGTTATTTTATTTGTAGCCTAAAATAAATTAAATCTAGATTAAAAAAAATTCAAGTATTTACTTAGATAAAAAAATAGTGCAGTATTTATATTTTAGAATATAAAATTCACCCATAAATCCCAAACTATTTTTTAACATACAATATTGATTAATTAATTTAAATTATACGACTCAAAACTCACAATTAATTAGAGCCATTACGCACCACTCAAATCACTCTAAACAAAATCTCAACAACTTATAATTGAAGCTCTCTTTTTAACGCTAAATGTACTGATTCACTATTTACATCATTTGCATTATGGCCGCAAGCGTGCCAATTAATGCTGCAATCAATACTTACATTCGTTTAATTTACCATATTTCAAATCCCAAATATATATTTAAAAAAATAAATCAATTTTCCCAATATTTAAATCTCAAGTCATAATATTAAAATGCAATTTCTAATATTATTATTAAAATTCTCACTGCAGCCCGCCAAAATCTTTCCTTGCGTCCCGATCTGCCGTTCGTTCTCTGAGAATTGAACTCCAACCGTCCGATCCCTGCAATCTTCAGCCCAAAGCAATATATATATATATATATATATATATATATATATATATATTTATTTATTTATTTTTCAGCATATTGCTTCTTGACTTCTTGATTGATTACCTCTGAAATATTCCAACCTTTATTCTGCCCTTTATGCATCCGAACAGGCTGGCCAAATTACATATTCACCCTTCTCTTTTTTATAATTTATGATCGTAGTTAATACACGCGGACGGCCAGATGACACTCCTGCAGAATCCCAAGTACCGTCTCATCATGACCGCATGATCCCAGGTATCCCTCCTCGGTTCGAACCGTTAACTTCGTACGCAATGATTCAGATTGGCGGCTGGGCTTTGAGCTCATCAGGACCGTCCATCCGCTGATCTCGGTGGTCCCGGCACACCGGGATCGCCGACGGTGGACTTAGTTAGGGCAATAGAGTAATTTTCAAATCCCGCACAATTATTAACGCTCTGCTGAACGGGTTAACACGCAACGAACCACCTTGCGGAGACCGGAAGCAATGGGTTTTTGGCCAGTTTTGAGGGTAGGGGTTACCGGCGCCAACCGGTGGAACGGCCGACTGGCGTTCACCCACTTGTCGAGCCATTGTTAGAGGACCATAACTCCTAATCCGCAAACGGCCAGATCTAAGAAACGGCGCCGTTACGTAAAATCGTCACCGTTAACGGGAAAGGGGTGCATTTCAAGTTCAACGGTGAACCCTTTCCTTGCTTTAAATGAATCACCGGCGTGTGCACTGATCTAGTCTGACACTTCTACGCGATTACTCTCCCTGCAAGGAATCGGAAGGGAGGGAGAGAGGGAGAGAGATGGGGAGGTACATGAGGAAGTGCAGAAGGATAGCGGAAGCTACGGTGATGGAGGTGACGCAGGTGGTGGGCGTGAAGACCAGGGCTAGGACGCTGGCTCTTGCTGCGGCGGCGACGGTACCGGAAGATAGTTCTATTGGGGGAGTTAGTCCGAAGAGAAGGAAGGAAACGGAAGAGGAGGCTGGGGTGGCTAGATCGGGGTCGGAGGAGCTAGAGATGGCTTACTTGCAGCTGAGGAATAGGAGGCTGGTGATGACGCAGCGACTTTCAAAATCGGCGCGAAATTCCGATGTTAAACGGCCGGGAAGCGTGGAGAGGGGCCGGATCTCGCGGTGTTCGAGCATCGCATCATGCGACGCGGTGGAGGAAGACGACGCTCTCCGGTGCACGCTTGCCGGTGGTGAGAAGGTGGACTTGGATCTAGTTTTTTGTCTTTTTTTAACCTTATCGGAGTTACGTAACTGTCGTCTCACTCGAATTTCGCAATTCTTTTGCAGTCTCGCGGGGATCTAGGTAGCTCCGTTTGCCACTTCGAGTGTGACCGGAACAGGTTTCTTAATTTCACCCTCTCATGGATTTCTTTTTTTTTTACTTTCGAGATGCAAATTAATTCCCCTTTTAATTCTCAACTGTTTGATTAACTGGATTCTTCTCCAGAAATGAGATCATCCCGTCGAGTAATCAAGTAACATATTCCGGCGAGATAGAGTCAACGGCGGAAAGAGAATCGCTGCGGCAATCTACACCTCAATTAACGATGCCATTTGCCGCAGAGATCGAGGAATTCTTTACCGCCGCGGAAAAATTAGAAAAGCAGCTTTTCGCTGACAGGTAGTTTTCCTCGACTAAACTCGTCTCTTCCCTCCCTTATATTTCACTGCGTGACAAAGCTGTTGATCTGTAGGTATAATTTCGACTTTGATAATGAGGTTCCATTGGAGGGACGATACGACTGGGTTCGTGTAAATCAATGAAACACAAGTTAACCACACGCGGGGAAGGAGATCAAAATCAGACTTGAATTAGAAAGCAAAATTAACTCAATTATATATCTTCGATGTAATTTTTTTTTCCTTTGTAGACTTTGTTTTTATCTTAGTGTCAATTGAATGTACAGCAGCGAAGCAACCAACGCTTAATCAACTCGTTTTCTCTGCTCTCTTCATTTCCCTCAAGACTACCACACCTGCGATGTCTCCTTCTCTTCTTGCCACTGTGTACGATATTGTATCTGCAGAAGCTTCTGAGTTCAGAACCTCCATCCTACTGCCAATAATGCTCGGCAGTGATCAGGGAGGCAGAGAAGAGAAGTGTGTGGAACACTATAACAGAAATGCCTCGCCCTAATCCACCCACTTCCATTTTCCACTCACTCTTCCTTCTCCAAGCATCACCTCCGCAGGATATCCATCGAACGGTGGGTATTCTGCCCGTCCTTACCGTGTTTCCACGGCACATTTACATTTTTACAGACGTAACGGAGGTTGCAGCGGTGAGCTCACCGCGAAGCGGCGTGGAAGGCGAGGAGGCAGATTCGCACGTGTAAGGTGAGGACGGTAGCCCCACTCTTGCAATTTTTTTTTAATTGTTTTTGTTAGGAGGTGGAATATCCCTTTTGCAATTCGAATTTATAATTTTTATTGTGTGCATTTATATAAAGGATGAATAGGGGTGCGGCGGAGCAGAAAGAGCATATACTTTTGTGGTCCTTAGGCTCTCTGCATTTCCCAGTTTTTGCGCGAGTTTCTTTCTCTTAACGTGCTTAGCCGATAAACTCGCTCTCACTCCCACGCTGTGGCAGTAGGGCGATTTTTTCATTCTGCTGGTACAATAAATTTTAGGGTTAATTGGAAGTTGCAAGTTTTCATTAGAGGTGGTATAGTAGCAAAAAGTTGTTTTGACTGTTCATTCTTCAACAAATTTATTTGCATAAGAAATGTTGTCATTTTATTATGCATTCAATGCCGTAAATTTGTATTTATCATTGTGTTATATTGTTGAATCTTGATTTGTCGACAAATTAGTCATAATGAATGGGCATAAGATATCTGAGACAGAGAGGTGTGTGCACAGTAACGAATAGAAAGATGAATTATTGCTTGGCTCTTTCTCATGAAATGAGACTCTTATTTATGGAGGAGGAAGTACTACATATGAAGTTATATGTTTGTCCTAAATTTAATGGGGGCTTTATAGAATATTTTAGGTATTTTATATGTATAGACTTTCGATTTTACTTTTTTGTGATTCAGTCTATTGAAATTAATGGGCATTGGTTCTACAAGACATGTTCGTCCGACTGTGCTGAATCGAGGTAGCCAATCAACTTTTGATGGTTTTTGGGTCTGCAAAATTTGGATCGGTCAGTTATTCTACTATGATTGTTGACTATTGACCGTAGATGAGGAAATCCTATCAACAGATTAAGACTATGCTATCGGGCAAAGCGTGAATCACCATAATTCAATAGGTAGCTCACTCCTTAACGAAGAGATCTCTAGGGATACTCACTTGAGTACGTTATGATAAATTCTTAGCCCCTTAAATCTAAAGAGTGTCTGTATGATGCCTAGTAATGATGAACTCTTCCTTTAAGTCGAGTTATGACAATTGGCAGGTCAATACTTTGCTCAGCTTGATTAGATTTGGTTCTTGGTTCTGGTGGCTTGCTTTTGGTTGCCTTATAACCCCAGTTCAATGGCGTGCAATTGGTCAAGTGCGTTCTTTAGATTTTTGTCGTGGGGGTCTTTAGTCTTCTGCATGTGGGCCCTACTTAGCTGCACTCCTTTGTCATCTTGTCTGTCAAATCTCGTCGAGATTCGTGCAGATGCATTTCTGATATACATATACTACTTCGATGATTAATGAGTCATTTTGGCGTAATTTCTTTTTAATTTTTATTTTTTAAAAATCTTATTCACTTGGGAATGTGTTTGGTTGCAAGTAGGATCTAATCTTATTCACTATTTTACTGTTCATAATCAGTCTATCTGTTATCTTCACCTCATTTACACTCTATTTCTTAAGTGTGTCTTCCGAATAATTTTAAATTCAGCAATAATTAATCGTTATTTGTTTCCTTGTTTTTATGTATTTTTATATCTAAAGTAAAAAATTTAATTTTTTACAATTATACCATCAAATCTTTCATAATACAAAAAAAAAACACAACTTTAACTTTTGAAACATGAAATGCATCGCTTCTTGTATAGGTAAGATGACATATATGCAAAAATTAAAGTTTGTGTGTTAGATATATAAATGCATATAAACTGAGAGTTATGCATGCAAATATTCCATATATGATGGTGGATGAAGTTCGACATTTTCTTTCTTTATGATGTCTTCTATTTAATTTGCTCCATTTGTCTGCACTTAGCGTTCGTTGGAAACTAAATTTGCAGTAAGAAAGTGGGGGCGAAAACCAGTAATTACGAAGGTGCAAAACAATTTCTTCTGTAAAAAAAAAAATAGAAAAAAGAAAAAGTGTTTCCATTCCTTTCACTGTAGCATTTCTGCAAACAATTCAGTCAGTACAAAAGATGCCTCTTAAAATTAATGCATGGTATAAACGGAAGACGTGAATTATTGGAAGTCTTCTTTTTTCTCTCTCTCTCTCTCTCTAAATATAGTGTATAGCATAAGAATATCACTGCCCTTGCCAAAGCAACGAAACCGTCGTCAGAAGCGGACCAAAAGTCATCTCTCCTAACTTACAGGCCACTTGGGCTGGCTACCTCTTGTCGGCCGGTCACATTAGGTCGGCCACCTGCTTCTTGCCAGCAGTCTAATTGGGTCCAACCAGCCGTATTAGGTCAGCCAATCACCCACCTCTTGACGGCTGGCCACCTTGGACAACCATCACCAACCGGCATGCTACATTTGCCGGTCACCCTCCTCCAATTGATTGCACCAGCCTCCTCAGGCCAACCACCAACATCCAATCAGTCAGCCAAGGAACCAACATCCAATCAGTCGACCACCTTAGTCGGCCACCCGACGCCAATGAACCCCGCCTACCGAAAAGCTCCAAAACACAGATCTCAGTGAAGAAAGGACCAAAACATCCCATGCTACCCTCCATAAAATAAGGGCAAAAGTTTAATAATATATTTCCCTCTTGTAATCTGCTATAAATAGATAACCCATGACATATATTAAAAAGGTTTTGGGCTCTATTCTCTCTCAACCCCTCATGTAGGGAGATCTATCTCCCCTTTCGCTCTCTTATAACTAAGACTGTAATCGAGCCGAGTAAAGCCGAGAGTATCATAAATCAGACTTGACTTGGAATAATCATAAGTTATTCATATTCAACTTGAGCTTGTGTCGAGCTTTCATAAATTGTTCGAGTTTGATTTGTTTAAATTTTTTTAATGTTTGAGCTTGATTTGTAATTGATTGGTTTATGGCAAGTCAACGAGTATTTAAACGAGCTAATAAACAAGCTAAAAATTCAAACAAGTATCTAGATTTTCATATAAAAAAGTTTATCAATAATTTTACAAATCTGATCACACCTACTAATTTATCAATTATAAACTCTGTAAAAATGAAAGATAATTCATGAATCATGATTATATGAGTTATAATCACTCATATTTTAGTATTATCATACTTCTAATTTTGCACCAAATTCTCATATTAAGATGCAGATGTTGGTTTTCCAATAGCTATATGCACTTGTCCTTTACCTAATTTTTTTGGACAATTGCATAGATGTTTTTTATATTGAGTTGTTTTGTCATCTTTATTCTTAA
Organism: Phalaenopsis aphrodite; assembly: GCA_003013225.1. Taxonomy (NCBI): domain Eukaryota; kingdom Viridiplantae; phylum Streptophyta; class Magnoliopsida; order Asparagales; family Orchidaceae; genus Phalaenopsis; species Phalaenopsis aphrodite. The sequence goes on along the minus strand of NEWO01000019.1, from coordinate 59,926 downwards.
TCATATATAACTTACAATGATTGTGTGCACTGCATTTTCTTAACGCCACTTTTTAATCAAGTAAGATTTATGAGCAGTGGAAATGAGAGATATATGAGGGACTAGTTTCAAAGATCCTTGCACACCGCGATCTCATCGTTGCCTTCAATACTTACAAGCCCTAACAACTCGGGATTTTGTATGTTTCGAGCAAAACAAGGAGATGTGAAATTGTGAAAGGTCGGAGGAAAAGTGAGGTTTGCATGAGTTTAAAGTTAATTTTAAGGGGCTTTTCATACATATCATGTAAGTCTTATGTATTTTTACATCTAACACCTAAACTTTAATAAAATAAATATATAATTAATTATTAATCAAAAAATATTATTGATATAAAAATATATTACTATTAAATCTAATTAAATAAATTTTAAATAATTAAATTTTATTTAAATAATATATCATATATGATACGAGTTATCATCGAGCTTAATATCGAGTATTTAACAAGTCAATTGTTTAACAAAAATGAGTTTATTCGTGAATATAATTGAACAAGTTTGATAATGTTCATGTTTAATTTATTCAAGCTCTGAGCTTTTAAAAATTGTTCAAGCTTGTTTATTCACTAATTTAAATGAATATGATAGAGTCTTAATCGAGCTGACTCCGAGTTGTTCGTCGAGTACATTGGTTCATTTATAGCCATACTTGTAATTTTTATTTTCTAAGAAAATAAAGGAGTCAAAGAGCCCGGGAACACTCTTTGTTACCCCCCGGGGCAAATCTCTCCCTCCCTCCCTCCCTCCCTCCCTCTCCCTCCCTCCCTCTTGCTCTCTCTCCTTTTTTTTCCCACTTAGTCGCCAAGAAAGCTCTTTTCTTTGAACACTCAGGAACATATTAAGATTCAACATATAGAATTCTGCAATTAATAAACAACTAAATTGAGAGGAAATTTAAAATTTGAGTAAAGTGCCAAAATAGTCATCGAGTATTTATATGGTGTTGTTTTAGTTATGAAGTTTATAAAAGTGTAAAAATAGTCCCGACTATTTTAAAATTGAGCTCTAGTAGTAAATGGTAGAACCAACATCTTTTTTTCCGAGAGGGGAGGGGGGTGGGGCAACAAAGGGCAAAGTGATATTTTAGAAAGAGCAAAACTGATATTTCAAGAGGGACAAAATACCAAATTACCCTTTCATATAAATAAAAATTTGAATTTGAGAGGGCATCTGGACCCAAACTGGGTCAACCCTTCCCAGTAGTCCTCTATGAAGACTATTGTAACCCTAATTTAAAGAGTGCGGAAACTATTTCGACACTTTTATAAATTTTAAAATTAAAATAACCCCATAAAAATAGTCGGGCACTATTTTAGCACTTTATTCCTTAAAATTTTGTCTTCGAATTGTCTTGATTGTACCATGTAGCGTGCTTTTTTTATTTTTTATTTTAAATTTAATTAATTATTTGATTTCTAGTTTGCTTTTTTATAGTTCAAAACTTCAATGATTTGATTGGTGCGATTTAACAATTTTCATAACACCAGTTCCACCTCAGATATGTCTAAAGCTCACAGAATTACTTTATCTTTTAAAATAAGGCCATCCACATACATACCACACAATTTAAATGCATTTACAAATCTAACATGTGAATTTTGTCTTCAATATTTATTCCACCAAAATCTTTCCTATTTGTACACAGAAATTACGACGGCATAAATCTTGAGGAGATCTGATAGTCTAGGAGACGATGACCATCAGAGGGCAGACTTACTAGCATAAGACTTGGGGGGATCCAGACGTCCAACCAAATGAACTAAATTCAAAAACAATTGTTATAAAAATGAGTCTGTAACATGAGACGAACGGCCCACCTAGTCACAACACAAATAATCACCCGAAACTAGCACTTCAATAAAAACAAGTCTGAAGAGTGGGCTAATCCCACAAGTCTTGTGTCTGCATTGGGGACGAGAAGCAGCCTTCCCCCAAGACCTCTTCTTTTAATGGTAGATCGTATGTCGGATTATAATGATCTGCCCTTTGCCTGACAGTCTAGCTTTGCATCATTGATAGGAGTTCTTAGAGTCAAAAGCCAACGATCAACATGTCAATCGATTAACAGAACTTGGGCGATTAGTTCTACCGACTCCATGTTATTAGAAGATAGGTCAACTGGTAGCGTTTACGGATCTAGCCTTCAGACAACATAAACTAAGCAACTTGCTCCCCAACTGTACACCTGCCAAGACTTCACTAGCACGCCTGATCGGTAGTGCCTAGCTAATCTAGTTGACCGACAAAGCTTGATGAAGTTCGACTAAGCCTAGTCGGCCTAGCTTGAGAGTAGCAATGCTCTTGGACCACAAGAGTAAAATACCAAGAATAATCTTCATAATCCCCACTGAATTATGGGCATAAACTTAACTTCACATATTACAGCCTCTTTGTCTATAAATAGAAGATTATTTCATAAATAAAATGTTATAAAAATCCCTCATTCTACTATCCATTACTGTGTGTGCGTGCACTCGCCACCCCCCTCCCCTCTCCCCTTCTCTCTCTACCTCTATCTCATGTTGTATACTCTATTCCTTGGGTGTGATTCATAAGAAGACTCGTATTCAATAATATCACATAAAGAGCATCTCTATTTTAATATTTAAAAAGTGAAGTACACGTCTTCATGCCTAGATAAGGTGGCATGCATGTAAAATTCAAACTTAGGTGTTAGATATGCAAATAAATAAGAATTGAGTGGTATCCATGTAATATTTCTTTCTAATATACATGCAAAATATTCCTTTTTGAAAATATAAGAAGAAGTGGAGCTAAAATTATGTATTTTTATATGTGCACACCCAAAAATTCTCTAAATGAATCTTGAGAAAATTTAATGGTTCAAACAAAATGGTAAAAGACGAAAAGTTACAAGCTCCCCACTTTAACAAGGGCAATAATATAATTTTACATATATCGTTCTATCATCAAAATAGAATGAAAATTTCATGTATTAGGGGCTTTTTCATTCCCCTCTCTTGTAACCCAAATATTTATTAAAATAAAATGGGTTTAAGAGCCCCCAAAACACCACATTCGCCCCTATGAGGAAGTCTCTCTCCCTCTCCCCTGCCCCGCATCCCCATGAACCCCCCTTCCCTCCCACACACTTTCTCCCTCCCTATTTTTCTCTCTCAGTCCCCATGCTTTAATCCTTGGGCATGATCATACAAATATGAATTCAACATCCTAAAAGATATGGTGAGCATAGATCGTGTCATCAACAAGAAAAAGAGCGGCACTGAGGAGAAAGTCTAGAGAGATAGCACATAAGGAGAACTTGTACAACAACAAATTCACTCCATTTATTCCTCGTTGTTGGTGATCTCCAAGAAATTCCATCTTTCCCCATAAATCAGTGCATTTTCCCTCCTAGATATAGAGACTTCCTACGCTTCTCCCTCTTCGTTGTCACGCAAAGAATTGCACTAGCCTTCTCACTTGTTGATCGGCCCTCTCCATCGCAAGGAACACTCACTGTGCTGGCCAACTTACCTATAAGCGAACCCTCCCTATCGTGGGAAGAACCGCAATGACCGCCTCAACTACCGGTCATCTCTCTCTACGGTGTGGGATCTACCTGGCCTCCCGCACTAGTCACCTCATTGGCCTACTGCTGTACTGGCTGACGGCTTCACCGCTTTGGTTTACAAACCATCAGACTTGTCCTCTCTCTGTCGCGTAGGATCTAATGAAGCCAAAGGCCTCCCGCACCGGCCGACTGCTTCATCGGCTTACCGCCTCGTTTTCTTGGTCGTCACCATCTGACCGCTTCTCCCTTTGTCACGCACAAACCTCACCATGCTAACCATCTCCCCGCGCATTTGAATTTCCAAATCAGGAAATAGCGGGTGATTCTTTGAATGAGATGAGTATTGGTAACTTTCTTACGATATTGCAGCTTAAAATTTCTTGAAGAAAAAAGGAAAAAATTGTGGTAAATTCTTTCCCAATTATGTTTCCTTCTCTCCCTTTCTCTCCTATTTTCTTGAGTTGCTGGAATCATCAATTTGCCATTTATCGTTCTTTTACTTGTATTTCTCTTCTCCTATCTGCCCCCACCCAGCTTGTGAAGTTATCAGCATTCTCAATTTATCAAGATTCAAAATTTTGGTTTATATCACTATGAAACATTCAAGGGCTAATTGGTTATATCATGTAAAAGAAATGAATTGTTAAAGTAATGTATTGTATTTAAAATATTTTAAAATTGTTTGGTAGAATAAAAAAATATATGCATGGTTTTGCATCTTCTTGTTTGATTTGATGAAAAAACGAATTCAATATAAATCATTACGACAGCATGAGGTTGGTGGCAACGGCGGGACACAGCAGGTGGCGGGAGGTCGGCAGGCTGCGGGCGACTGGCATCCAGTAGTGTGTGGTGGCGGAGAAGTCAGCCCATGGGCGAGAGGTGGCTGCGGGAAGGCTTTGGATTGGCAAAATACAAATAAAAAAATCAATCTTAGTGCTTTCTTATACGAAATGGAAAGACAACAATGGCTGTACAGATTTGTGGCCAAACTTTAGAGATATTTTGAAACATAATGTCAACAAGAATGAGTGTACAAGAAGGCCCATACTCAAGCTTATGAGAAGCCATGCATCAAAATATGCATCATTCAGTTCTGCAGATTCTTCTACAAAATGGTTTAGCACAACTACTGCAATCCTCTTCATGATCACACTAAGCTCCATGGCTTCTAGTGATTGTCATGTCAATAAAAGTATATCTTGAAGTTCTTTCATAAATATCATAGACAATCTAAAGCAAACTATGTTTTCAGTTGCACAGCCCAAAACTTTCTCTAGATCTGATATAAAAGCTAACTCATATTCAATTGTCTTAGTCAAACTTTCTAAAATCATTATGTCTTTTTAGATTAGTTTCTACAACTACAAAGCTGAAGTAAAAAGACTATTATTGCTATCATGATAATATAGTGATAAACAAGACCACAGATCTTGTGAATTTAAATAACAAGCATCAAGCTCTATTAAATGTCTGTAATTAGCAAGAAAATCGTTGATTAAAAACTTGAAGACCATGTAAATACTCTAGAAGAAATTATCATCTTATCATATGTGAATGAAATATAAAATCCTAAATTTCTATTAATAAGTTTAGATCTCAATATGGGTATCCACTTGTAATTATTATCTATTGATCCAAATATAATATCCCAAGGTCATGCTCCTAAATGCCATAACTTCAAATAGAGAATTGATAATCCATGAATAATCTCAAAATCATTATTAATATGGTCGGAAGGGAAATTTCAATTCTTCTTTTTACCCAAGTAGATGTGGCATTTTTTGCTTCCAACTCTATTGACACTGATGCATAAATGTGTTTCACGTAACTTTATCATTCAAAACTTCAACCATCTCCATATATAGCAATGGTTACATTCTCCATGAACATTCTTAGTAAGAGCATGTAGCTATAACTCAGATTTTATTACAAGCTCCAATCTTAATTCTGAAATTAGTTCTATAATGGCCATGCATCGGAGAAGTAGCTGGAAACTCATAGAATCATGTAAACATGCTCAAACAAATAAAACTTTATCATATCCACTTTGGCTAGATAAAAATCAATCATTGCAAACTTCATATTCTAAATTGTCAGTATTAATACTATCAAAACTTGAATGATAATACTTGCACATGTGACTATTACTCTTAACATCTACGCTTTGCGAACACATACAATCTTATATCATAACTATTATCTTCCATTAGATAGTTTAATCATTTCCATCACCACAACATTACTTGCGTAAGCTTGTAGTCTGAAAGCGGTATTCAACATAAATGGTAATGTAATTCAAAACCATGAACTCTTAACCATATGGACAAATTAATTAAAATTTTTTCTTTTATCACAAAAATTTGAGTATGTCATGTTCAAGACTAGCATTATTTTGCTTCTGATTATCATATTTCTTCATAATTTAGTTATTAGTTTCTGTCAAATATTCAGTAAACTTTAGAAGTTATGATAAACACTAATTTATATCCATCATTAAATTCATTGCTAACAATGGATCACATAGAAGCTACATAAATAAAGAAAAAAGAGAAATTTAAATACATACCACACAGTTCTTATGTACTTACATATTTAATAGCTAAAGTTTGATATTTGCATTTATAAAATCTTGGTGTTATAAAGCTATGTATGAAAATTTGTGTTTAATTTTTAAAAAGTTAGCAAGAGTGATATTTTTATGTAAAAATTTTGAGTGTTATAAATATAAATATAAAAATTTAGGTGTTAGGTAAATAGACATATAAGAAATGTGTAGTATTTAGGTAAATGCCATCCAAGTAAGATAAATTGAAAGAGAATGCATAAACAAGGTTGTTTGGGAAGAAATTGACTGTTAATTTGAAATGATATTGCAAAAATTTATTGATTATAAATTCCTTACAATTTACAGTACTTTTAGTTTTCTCTAATGAACCACTTATAAATTTCTATGTAAGACTTTCTCACTGTAGCTCATCAATAGGAAACCAAAGTGTCAATAGTTAATTAGCATCTAACTCAAAATTATGGAGACTTAACTAGGACTTTCTATGCGTGAATATGATATGATGAAAAATACTAAAGAATAAGGTCACATATCTTTAGATGTAAAGAAGAAGAAAGAGAACAAACAGCTATAAGTTGTGTGCAAGTGTAGAAGTAAAGCAATGAAAGAACAGGAAAAGTTGCGAGAGGCTAAAGGCCAAGAATGTTGCACATGGAGCAACGAGAGCTTGAACAAGATTGAGAGAGATTAGCACCGAATAAAGTGGGGATTCACAACAAGGGATTTGATGAGTTGTTAAGAAATTCTTATAGATCTATGGGGAAAGAGACGGAGTTTACTGGAATTCCCCCTTGCATGTTCTTTGCTAGGAGTGCCTCTCTGAAAAGTTTTTTCTCGACTTTACTTTTCTTCTTGTTGATGACACGATTCACACTTACCGCACCTTTAAGTTGTTGAATCAAAATATTTCTCGTAGACCGTGCCCAAGAGATAAAGCGTTGGGACCTAGGAAAGGAGATTAAGGGAAGGAGAAAAAAACAGAGAGAGAAGGAGAATAGGACTTGCCCCTAAGCTCTTGGACCCACTTTATTTCACTTAAAAAGTTAGGTTATAGAGCGGGAACCAAAAGCCTCTTTACATGAAAGAGTCCTATTTATATATGATAGGAGAATCAAAAATAAATTACAACATTGCCCTTACTTTAGAGATATTAGTACATAATTTTTTGGGTACTCTAATTTTCGTGTGTAGACCATCGGATTGCCTTGATAGATCATTTTTTAAATATACAATATGTAAGACCAAATACCATAGACTTGGTATAAAAATCTTAAAAGACCAAATGCTGTGAATTAGTGTAAATAAAGTTTACTAACATATGTAATCCTTAAGCAAAGAATTTTCTTGAAAAGAAAAACATTTGTTTCACCATATTAAGAAATATATCATCTCAACAAACATTACTATCTCCCTCCAGAAAATATAGTATCAAAACTAGTTGCAATATTTTTTCTTTATCACACAAGATCTATAAATCATATAGTAAAAATAAAATTCTCTTCATAAAATGTACAAATATTTTCCAAATTTCCTCTTTAAAAAAATAAATAAACAAACAAAATCTTACCAGACGAAAGCCACTACTCCATCTGAATCCGACTGTATCCATAAGGCTTGACCACACATCTCCTCTCCATCATCCTCCTCACCATCTTCGCCTCCTCCCACCTTCCAACTCTCAAGCCGGGAGGACGCTCGCTAGAGTAGTAGGGTCCGTTCCGACGTCCCACTACTCCATCTGAATCCGACTGTATCCATAAGGCTTGGCCACACATCTCCTCTCCATCATCCTCCTCACCATTTTCGCCTCCTCCCACCTTCCCACTCTCCCATACATCCCCGCCATTGCCACATAGTTCCCAGCATTCTCCGGCTCAACCTTCAGCAGCTCTTCGAATGCCAGTTTTCCATACTCCACATTCTGGTGAGCTCTGCTTGCGGCCATTAATGCTCCCCACACACTTGCTCCCGCCCTCTCAGGCATCCTCCTTATAAATCCCACAGCTTCCTCAAGCCTCCCCGCCCGTCCCAACATGTCCACCACGCAGGCATAATGCACCATTTCCGGAACTAAGCCCACATCATTCCTAAACCGGTCAAACCACTCCAATCCCACGTCTACCAGCCCAGCATGATTGCAGGCCGACAAAACACTCGTGAACGTGATCAAATTCGGCTTAAGCCCAGCCCACAACATCTCTCTTATCAACTCAATAGCCAGCCCACCAAGCCCATGCGACCCATACGCCGCAATCATCGCATTCCAGGTCACCACATCCCGTGCCATACAAGCGGCCAAGAACACCGACCGTGCGGCAGTGATGCAGCCACCTCTAGCGTAAACGCTGATAAGTGCGTTGTACACCTCGGTGGCAAAATCGTAATAATTCCTTATAGCGTGGGCATGTATTTGTTTCCCTTGAATCATCGAGCAAGCCGGGAGGACGCTAGCGAGAGTAGTAGGGTCCGTTCCGACGTCCCGCAACTGTGTCTCCTTAAATTGATCCAGCGCTTCACTAACCATCCCAGCGTGCGTGAGCCCAGCGATCAATGCATTCCGTTTCATCAGGTCCGTAGGATCCATCGAGTCGAATACTCGTCGGGCGTATGTGATTAACTTGCTTCCCGAGTATAGAGCGACTAAAGCCGCTCCTGCGGAACAGTAGAACGCGGCCGGATTCAATGTCTTCAGCCCAAAAGCGTGGACCTCGCCACCAGCCCGGAGGGCCCCCAAATGGCGGCAGCAAGCCACGACGCACGATAACGTATCCTGATCAGGTGAAACAGCGCCGCCGCTCACCATTCGCCGGAATATTCCTATGGCTGCGTCGTGATTCCCGCTCCGAGCATGGCCGAGGATGATGGTTGTGTAGGACACCACGTTGGGGTCCTTTACCCGGTTAAAAATCTCGACGGCCTCCGCGCAGCGTCCGGCACGGCAGTAGCCGTCCAATATCGTGTTCCACGTTACGATGTCCGGTTCATAGCCGTCGGATGCCATTGACCGGAAAAGCTCTAGCGCGGGATCGGTGGACCCGGCTGAAACGAAGGCGGAGATCATAGAATTCCAGGAGAGGAGATCCCGGCGGTCCATGGAGGCGAAGACGCGATCGGCGGAGCTGAGGTCGCCGGAGTAGGCGTAGGCGTTGATTAATGCGTTGCTGACGTGTAGATTGGCGGTTGCGGCGAACTTGACGGCGTTGGAGTGGAGGGCTGCGGCGGCGAAGTGGGAGGTGGCGGAGCGGAGAGCGACGGGAAGGACGTAGCCGTCGGGGGGAATACCGGCGGCGCGCATGCGGGAGTAAGTGGATAGAGATCGGCGGTGATCGCCGATGCGGGATAGGAAGGCAATGATGGGGGTCCAAGCGAAAATGTTTGGGTGAGGCAAACGGTCGAACAGGTGGAGGGCGGAATGGAGGTCGCCGCCGTCGGCGTAGAGTTGGAGGAGTTTGGTGTTGAGGTAACCGGAAGGAGAAGATGGGAGAAGGAGGCCGTTGGTGAGAAGCTGCGAGTGGATGTGGGCGGCGGCGGTGGCGGACTTTGACGGCGACGTGGAGAGGGAGCTGAGGAGAGACTCGAAAAAGTATGGTTTCAGGGTTTGTGGGGCCTTCCATCTTGATACCATTTTGTAATTGGGGCGAACATCGGCGGTGAGAATTTGGGAGAGGTTGCTGGTGGCAATTTGGAGTTAGGGTTCCGGTGACTTGATTTGAGTTAGAGACTAAAGTGGATTTTGTGGAGTGGTGATCTCAAGGCCTATTTTTCTTTGGTTGACGATACATCTTTTTGTTCTTTTTTGAAGGCCTTCAATTTTATTTTTTACTTTTAAGAACATAATTATTGTATAAATCAAAAATATTAGCATGGATTTCAAAGAGACTTTTAACGGAGAAAGAAGTGAGAGAGCTGCAGTGAAGGTATGTTCTTGAAGAGAGCACAGGTCTTCGGAAGTTGCCCAAATCGACACGAGGGACAGATCTTCTGAGAAAATTCTTTGTTTTCTATTAAGATGCTCTTCGATCGGGTTGCACAGAACCAGGCCTAGCCTAGTTGTTGCTTGCTTAGAGGCCCCGTTGACGTAAAGGGTCCATGTCATGTCGTCAAAGGCTACTCCTTTGTTATGCTCCTCTATTACAGAGAAGTCAGCCAGGAAAAGGGCTATCAAAAAAGCTCGTTGTTCGCGAACAGCTCGTGTTCGGCTCATTAAGTAGCTCGTGTTCGGCTCGTTCGTTAAGTAAACGAGTCGAATACGAACAAGTTTTTAAAGCTCGAATTATAAACAAGCTGAACACGAGCAGTTCTTTGTTCGCTCGTGTTCAGCTCGTTTTAGCTCGAAATAAAAAAAATATATAATTATTTATATAATAATATATTACATATATTATTTATATAATAATATATTATATATATCTATATCTAAGTTTAAATCATAGCATTTCATGTGGTAATGTGGTTAATCTTTTATTTTGTATATATTTGGTTCAGGTTCAAATCTCACACTTTATATCTATTTTTTTCAATTTAATTTTAACGATTCAATTTTGAGCCGAACACAAACATGAATATTTAAATCTAGTCAAACACAAACACACTGTTCAGGAGCCAATTTCGAACACGAGCTATTTCAAACGAGTCGAACACGAGTCGAGCTCAGGCTCGTTTACAGCCATAGCCAGGAAGTCTGCAATCCCTTGGTCCTTAATTGTCGTCTGAGGGATATAGGTGGTGTTGAATTCACCGAACTCCACTGCCCATTTAGCAGTCAGTCGGAGTGCTCGACTGACTGATTACAGATTTCAACGAATGGTCCGTGAGGACCCGGATCAGATGCACCTGGAAGTATGGCCAAAGTCTGCAAACGGAAACAATCAAGACAATTATTAGTTTTTTTCATAATTGGATACCCAGTTTCAGCGCCATGAAGCACTAAACTAGTTTAATAAACTAAGGTCCAGCTTTTTCTGCCTCCTCTTGGACCAAAACTGAGTTGATGACCTCTCGTCTAACTCCAAGATATAGCCACAGTTCTTTAGCTGGTTTTAAACTCGGGACCAGTGGTGGTGAATTCAAGGAATCTTTTAAGGTTCTGAACGCCTCATTGCATATGTTCGTCCATTCAAAATGCTGATTCTTCATCAGCGCTTTAAAGAACACCACACACATGTCGACTGATTTCGAGATGAAATAACTAAACTCGGCAATTGAACCAGTTAGCCTCTGCATTTCCTTGGTATTTCATGGAGGTAGAATGTCTAAGATCGCCTGTACTTTCTATGGGTTGGCATTCAATCCTTTGGCGGTCGATAAGAAGTCCAGGAACTTTCCGGTCGACGCTCTAAAGGTACACTTGGAGGGATTTAGTCTTATGTTAATTTTTTAGAGTGTTTCGAAGGTCTCTTTCAGTTCTTTGATATGTTGTTAGGGTGATTTACATTTAACTAGAATATCATCGGCATACACTTCAATGTTTTTTCCTTTGTGAATAGAAAAAAATACATCCATGAGACGTTCTTAAGCACAAAGAGCATTACATAAAACAAAATATGTCTTGCGTCGTGATGAAGACATTTTTTTTTACGTCGGTCGGATGCTTCTTTATTTGGTGATAACCAAAGTACGCGCCGAGGAAACTCATGAATGAATTCCCGAACAAGCAAGCAAGTGTTTGGGGTCAATATCGAGAGACGAGCAGAACCAGTCGAAGGACGAGATGAGAAGAGAAAACCAAAGAAAAATGAAAAAAAACACGTAAAGTGAAAAGAAGCGGCCCCTTCTCCTATTTATAAGGCGAGCATGACAATGAAGCATCAATTAATGATAAGTATCATACTAATCTTTTTTTCAATATTTATTAAAATATCATTTTATTGTGAATAACATTATTACAGGCCTCGAACGAAGTGTATTATAAAGGGGTACCTCCAGCTCTGGAGAATCATCTCTCTACCTAACCTAATAGCTCCACATGATCAGCTTCCCGATTGAACTTTATCAGATCATACATCTTGAGGGGTACCTCCAGCTCACGCAACACCTCGTTTGGCCTGTCTCGGAGGGCAACGATCTTCGTCCGCAGAACCACTACTTCAACATCCAAGCAAGTAGAGAGTTCCTGCACAGGATCCAAAGCCAAACCCCCGGCGAGTCCCTCAATAGGGACGACCGGCCCCGCTAACGGTCTGGTCTCACTTGCCCATAGCTCTATGATCTTGGGGAATTGTAATCACTCCGACAGTCCCCCCAGTTGGAGATCTATCATTGACGATGGGTTGGGCAACTGATGAATTACCGGGGTCGATAGCGGTGGGAGCCTCACATCTTCAACATGCATAACGCCCACTACGATAGGGGCAAACTCTGCAGCATTCTTTGACAACCCATCGTCCTAGCGCTGCTTTGACCTGACCAATTCATTCATGAATCTCTCCATGGAGCAGACGATGTTAAAGGCCTCATCTCCCTCTGATGCCGAGGCACCCCACTTTCCTCTTGCAATGATTGCGGGAGGATCGTGCAACCACTCCCCCAACTCCTTACCACTCACCTTGGTTGAAAGGACTTATTGGCCCTCAAAACGCATGTCGGAACCAGACTCCAAGGCTTCTCGGTGAGGCCACTTCAACAACTGGCCTTCTGCATACACAAATGAGTTGACTACATCGACTAGGTTAGATTCGGGCCTAGCCAGTTTTTCCTTCATCACCACTTTCTTCTTCTTTACAGAAGAAGGAATCTGAAACCCCTCCCACACAAGCCTCTCGTCACCTACAACAATCCGAATTTGTCAGCTATAACACACCTCAGTTGTAAAAAGAGAAAGATACCACAAATAACATAAGACTTAGTTCAAGTCTACTTATAGAGCCCATGAGGCATATAATCCTAAACGATGCCATGTATTCAATTAATTCAAAATTTTAATGCTAACAATTATTTAGTAATTTTTCTGTTCTTATTGTAGTTGTCATTATTAAGGAGCAGAAAAATTTGGAGAACTACGTATACACCAAAAATACCAGCATGAATCTCAAAGAGAAAGAACGACCAAGATGAAAAAGTCTTCTTTTGAGGTAACCAATCAACTGATGATTCAAGATTGAGCTTCAAGCTGCATCTCAAACTCGGGATAGGAGATAGTTCCCTGCTTCGTAGCGTCAAGACCCGTTTAATGTGAGGTGTTAAACATCCCGACAAATACTTGCAAGATTAAGATGTCTGACTATGGCGGCGAACCAACCAAGCAAGCGAGTTATGAGCCATGTAAGAGTCGAACTGAAAATGACTCATGGTTCACTTAATGAAAAAGGACGATCGATCATGTTCGACCAACTAACCCTGTTTCCGGACCAAACGAGCACCTCGTAACCGACTGCTCTGGTTGACCGTGTCAAATGATCCTGAGCAAGATCGCCATGTGGCTGAACACCTTGACTAAACCAACACGTCCTTTAGATAGCACATATGACCCTCGGTCGATCGCTTTAGTCTGCTGGCCAGCCGACCAGCTAACTAATGTCAATGTCTAACATAAAATTTATACAATTAATTAAAGACTTAACGAAGTTAAGAATGATTATCATAACCGTTCTTTCATTTATGTAATTGTACAAAATGCGGCTCTATAAGTATACGACAAAAATACAAATAAAGAGACCTCTCCCTCGATTTTCCATGCAAAAATTTCAGACTCATTATACTCTTTCTTCATTATCTCATTCACTCGGCTCTAACTCTCATAACGTGGTTCACAAATAAANCGGCTCTAACTCTCATAACGTGGTTCACAAATAAAAAATTATGATCTAACACCGATCAATCATTATATCTTTGTGTGTTTTATCTGTTGATGACCTAGTTTTAGTCGGCCGACATGAATCTATCAGCTGGAATTAATGCTTGAAGACCAGATCAACACGTTAGATCAGCTAATGTAAACTAACTGGATCAATTCGATCGACCATCTCAGAAATTTGCCGGTCATCCTCAATGAGAGATCAAACGATAGATTATCCATATCCATCCTGTCGGCCAGCAACATACTGTTTCACCTCATCGACCTCATAGATCGAGTTGAAGAGTAGTAGTGTCCCAGGCTCACGGGGTATAATCCTCAAAATAACCTATAAAATGAGTCTCTATAAAGACTTAACGAAGTTAAGAATGATTCTCATAACCGTTCTTTCATTTATGTAATTGTACAAAATGCGGCTCTATAAGTATACGACAAAAATACAAATAAAGAGACCTCTCCCTCGATTTTTCATGCAAAAATTTCAGACTCATTATACTCTTTCTTCATTCTCTCATTCACGCGGCTCTAACTCTCATAACGTGGTTCACAAATAAAAAATTATGATCTAACACCGACCAATCATTATATCTTTGTGTGTTTTATCTGTTGATGACCTAGTTTTAGTCGGCTGACATGAATCTACCAGCTGGAATTAATGCTTGAAGACCAGATCAACACGTTAGATCAGCTAATGTAAACTAACTGGATCAATTCGATCGACCATCTCAGAAATTTGCCGGTCATCCTCAACGAGAGATCAAACGATAGATTATCCATATCCATCCTGTCGGCCAGCAACATATTGTTTCACCTCATCGACCTCGTAGATCGAGTTGAAGAGTAGTAGTGTCCCAGGCTCACGGGGTATAATCCTCAAAATAACATATAAAAGCCACACTTTAATAGGGGCACAAATGTAACTTCAATTATTGTATCCCTTTTGTCTATTAATTGAGGATCATTTCATGAGCACTCCTCTCATTATACTATTTAGTGGAACACCTTTCTCTCTCTTAGTCTATTAATTGAGGATCAGTGACATCGCCCTCCGTTGCAAGTCGGAGCCGCCATTCATAATCGTCTGCTATTGCTCGTTGTCGTCACTAGCTTTTCTAATAGCCTCGTCGATGCAAACGTCCTAGTCTCAGGTCGGGGCCGCCAATCATAATCACCTGCTAATACTCGTAGTCATCACTATTACTACTCGTAGTCATCACTAGCCATCATCATCACTATTGCTGATGCTGTATTTTATTTTAAATTTATTTTCTAACTAAAATATAAAAATATACTCTTATATATTTTACAGAAACTCTTATTTATTTCGGATATATATTATATTTTAATTAAACTGTATTTTTTTTTAAATTTTTCCGCAGTAGTGGGAATTGAGAACGATACTCAATCTTCAGCATCAGAGATCCTATCTGTCCGTGGTTAATGTCAGTGCGACTTTGAGCAGTGTTGGGCTGCGAGATGACATGCAGTCACCGACGGCGGCGGCGACGGCTGGACTGAAAGGAAAAGCCGTCGTCGGCGGCGATGTGGAGAATGGCAAAGAGCTTCTTCGATTGGGCGAGAACAGGAACAGTTTGCTCTTTTAAAAGCGCGACCATCTCGATTTGCTTATTCAATCTCTTGTTGGCTATCTATGTTCTTCATTCTCTCTGCGTCTTCTCTTCGTACCCCAGCGGTCAGGATCCTCTTCCCTGTTACCCGAAGAAAACCTTTCCTTTTTAGGCTTGTAGGTCGAGACATAGGTTTCAACTTTGATGATTCGTGTTTTACGGAAACCTAATGAATGTGAACTTTTTGATTGGCTTCACTGTTTCCCTGCTTCAGATGTTTGGCACGCGATAGATCAAGCCAAGAGGGTTGAAGAATCTGCTGTCGTCCGCAGAGCATTAGGGCCTGTGGAGTTTTTTGGATTGGTAAAAGACAATGCCTCGACTCATTATGCTTATTTTTTTTATAGGATAATTGATTTTTTGGGGTTTTTATCCGATGGAAATAAGGTCGATAAATTGAGGGCAGATACGGATGTTGAACGGCGTGTGTTGGTGTTATCGTCGTCTCTGAAGCGGAAGCTTTCCAATGAGATTCTGCAGAGGTTGAGAGTTTTAGGAGATGGTGCTAATTTGATCGAGCTGCGAGGTTGGTGAGCTTTGTTTTCTTGTCGTTTAATGTGTTTGTGTTTGTTGTCTCTATCATGTTTTTTTTTTTTTAAAGTTTTTTATTGTCCTAGTTTGCTTTTTTAGACCAGTAAATGAATTTGAAGTATTTGAGGATTGCTTCTGCTTCAAGAGGAATTATCTTACTTCAAATTTAATTTTGATTTAGTGAAGCGTGTATTCTCTCACCAGTGATTATCATTAGCATTTGGCGATCCTTTTTGTAATTTTATTGCATCTCATAATCGATTGCTGTCAAAATCAAGTAGTTGAAAAGAAGGAAGCTCATTGTTGTTGACTGTTATTCATGTGAAGTGCATTAGGGGCTATTTGGTAATGGCTGAAAGTCAGTATTTAAGCAGAACTTACCTTAAATCCTGCCAAATGACTAAAATGACAACTGTATATCCCTGATTTAGTAAATCCAAATATTCTTTCGTGTGCATTCAGCTTAGGAAAGCCTAGCATTAGCTGGATTTAACTTAGCGCTTAGTGTCTTCTTAGGAATACCTCATCGAGAGGATTGCGGTGATAGGGAGCGGCATTTCACCGACAAATTTGTCACAAGTCACTCTTCCAATCTTAATGCTCTACTTAAACACAAAGTCAGCCTAACCCTTGCAATGCTTTGATTTGGGAATACAAAAACTCACTAGGAAAGACATGAGGAGAGTTTATTGGAAGAATAGAACACTTCACTAAGGGATGAATGTTTGATTATATGAAAATCCCGAGTTTTTTCCCTGAGGGGTGAGGGTTCTCTATTTATTGTTCACACTAAAGTCCTAGAGAACCTTCTAGATTACATTAGAATAATTTAGTTATAGATAATTCAGTATTATTCTTTACATATGCATAACTCGAGAGCTTTTCCTTACTATCATAAAGTTCTCTCGAAACTTTTCTCTTTCAACATTTTCTGAAATGCAGTGGAACCTTCTAGAATCTCTTAGATTATTCTCCTTATTTCTAGTCTTCTCTAGAATCTTCTTTCCCATGGTTGAAGGGATATGATTGACCCCTTTTCGAGACAACGGTGTGTGAAATTCTCCCCCAACTAAACTTACAATGCCCTGATTGAGCCTTTTTTGCCGATATGTGTCTTTATGTCCTTTCAACTTGATGATTCACTTCTTATAATTTGGTATCCCTCCTCGACTACTGATGATCAACAAGTATTTCATCCACTTTCTTATCAAAAGAAGTGATTACTATTGTTGGTGTTTGCTCTGGGATTTCTCTTTGATGGATATTTTTTACACTCCGCACGTCTCTTTTTCTTGGTCGCCCACTTCTTTGTCTTGTAGTCTTAATCAGTGACGCTTAGACCATCTTCTTTTGTTTGCTCTCAAACTTGGGAAGCTCAAACTCACTTCTTGCTTGCTAGTATTTATTATTGGTACTAGACAAGCTTGATTGCCTTCCATAATGTACATGCTATTAGCGATGATTATTGGGAATGCTTTTATTTGATCTAAGAAGTCTAGCCCAAGAAAAGCTTAAAATTATTCATTGCATTGACAAAGAAATGCAATGTACCTGACCAAAGTTCAACATTGCTTTTTTATTTCTCTGGCTATTCCATTAATTATTCTTGTTGCTGAATTGACAACTTTGATGGAGCCTCCTCTTCCAATTGATTGTAGTCATATCCTTTGTACTTCTTCAATTGAGATGAAGTTGTGAGAAACACTTATGTCTATCATTTTATTTTTGTATTCTTTCCATCTATCACCATTTTCATAAAGTGTAACCCTTTTGCTTAAGTTTTTTGGGAAGATTGCATCACATTGAGTTGTTGTATAGATTCTACCTGTGCTATCCCTATCACTTCCTCTTATTTCCTCTTCTTCACGTTGGCTTGTAAGAAGAGGGTTCCAGACTTTCTTCTGAGGACAATCTCTTGCCCATTGAGACTCATCACAAAGGAAACAATTGTTATGTAGCTTCATTCTTTTGCTTCCCCTTGTCGCTGCCTTTGGACGAGGATGATCTGTAACGAGTCATTTCTTTGTGTTGATCCTTATCTCCCTCGCCTTTGATGTAGGCCTTATTATCATTTATTGACCTTGCAGTCTCCTTTTCAAAGTCGATCAAGCTCTCCGTGAAGACAATAACAGTAGCGAGATCTTGCACTCTGCTCCTTGTAAACTGTGTCTTTGCTCATGATTGGAGCTCATCAATGAAGTTGAAGAGTGCATCATTGCCTAATATGTTAGAGATTTCAATGACCAAACCAGTGAAGTCACTAATGTACTATCGAATCTATTCTGTTTGTTTAAGCCTCCACAATCAGACTCTAGCCTCATCCTCCGTGTTCTTCGAATAAAATTACATTTTGAGCTCTTTTTTGAAGTCATTAAAGATAGATATGGTGTACATACCCTTTTCTATGTCTCATCGCCTTCTCCGTCATATCATAGCGGTGTCAGAGAGATAAATAGTTATAAATTGGATCTTTGCATCTTTATCAGTAATGCCCATGACTCCAAAGTATTGTTCAAGTCTCTATAAATAGTTGTCAACTTCTTTGACGTTGCGAACTCCTCTAAAACTCTTATGCTTTGACATTTAATGCACTTGGCTTCAATGTATGATGGTTGGTTGTTGTCGCTATTGCTTGCTTGCATTGCGATAGTTCTCTACAAATGTCTTCTAGGTTAGCATGTAGGCTGGTCATCTCTTCTTCATGAGATCGTTGTACACCATGGAGCTCCCCCATTAGAACCTCTCACATATTGTCCATTTGGTCTATTGAGGATTTTTCCAGTTGGAGTATCACACCTCTGATTGTGGAAGTGACGTTGATGTTCTCTTTTTCAAGGCCATCCACCTTTTGGCCTAGATCCTTTATCTTATTTGGGTCTCCATGCCAGCCTCCTTCACCCAAGCAAGGCGATAATCAAAGCCATAGATGAACTCCTTAGACTTTCCATGTGGTTTAGATGCAGCATGATCTTGTTGTTCCTCTCAACATCATCTTTGTTGAGATGATTTGTGGCCTCAAACTCCTTGACGTGCTCTTTGACACTGTTTTCCATGCCTTTAGCATTGGCTTGGATGTCAACTGTGACCACCTGAACTCTAACCCATCAAGTTACTATCCGCTTTTGCCTTGTGGGCTCACGATTTTGCCTTGTCGGTATAACTTTCCAGGAGGTCACTCATCCCAAGAGTGCTTCGGGACGAGCATGCGTAACTCTAAATCTTCTATCAAAATTCCATAGTTACACCAAAAGTTGCCTTAGTGTTTGAAAGCTCAGATCATTCTGCTTAAGGGGTTTCACAATAGTGTCACATCGCTATCTCAAGAAAGGGTTAATCACATCCTTTTAACCATTTAAAAGAAGATTCTAAAGAAGACCAGAAAACATAATAATCTAAAAAATTCTAGAAGGCTCCACCACATTCTAGAAAAATACTAAAAGAGATAAGCTTCACTAGAACTCTAAGTTATTTTGAAAAGTTCTAAAATCATGTATATATAAAGAATAATGTAGAGCTATCCAGAAGATAATATATTCTAATGTAATCTTGATCATTCTCTAGGATTTGAGGGAGGATTATATATAGAGGTCCCTCCCCCTCATTTGAACCAACTCAAATTTCCCATGTAATTAAGTGTGTAAACATTCATCCTTTAGTGAAGTATTCCCTTCTTTCAATAACCTCTCCTTTCATAAAGATTTTTTAGTATATTTTAAAGTTCGGGATTATCCCTGCTACATGGACCTCATTCGCCCGAACAGGCCCGTTTGCGAGTTTTCCTGCTAGAGCTTTGCCTTGCCGCTGCGTGTGCGCACCAACAACGACAAACTCTTTGAGCTTTCCGGCGTGGATGAGTTCATGTATAAGATTTCGAAGGTGACAACATTCCTCTGTGTCATTACCATGCATGGTGCTATTGACAATATCTGTTTGGATCTCGTTAGGTAGCAGCCTCCTTTAGTGGTGGGACTGGTTTAAAGTAGTCATTGTTTTGGATGACTTGGATTATTTCGGCCTTTGACACGTTGAGGGGTGTCAAACCTTGCATTTCTCGGTAAACAAATGGTCACTCGTAATATTGAACCAATCGTTGGTCAGAGCGCCGGTTTTGGTCATGAGGCTCTCGACATTTCTCCACTGATCTTGAGACCGAGAGTTGTTGTTGTCATGGTGAACGGTGGAGGACTGATTGTCCTTCGCCTTCCACGATTTGCCCTGTTCTTTCCATCATCTTGAGGGATGGTAGGGTGACTTAGCTTACACTTCGGGAAGCCCTGAAGGTCTTCTTCGGCAAGTATGTGCCCATTCGCCATCTCTAGCACCTCTACGAAAGTGGTGGGTTTAAATTGGTTTTGTTCATACTTGAATCATTTTCTTTGGACTCCTCATTTCAAAGATGTTCCTGCTATATCAGGCTTTAGGTCTATAACCCAACATCTCGTACTGAAAACGGGTGATGTAGGCCCATAAGCTCTCATTTTCTCCTTGCCTGAGGTCGAGCAGTGTGTCGAGTCCTTCATTGGTTGCTGTACTTTCCAGAAGTGCGGGTTGAGGAGCCTTTTAAATTTGTAGTAACTTGGGATGATTTCAGTCAGCAGACCGTTGAACCATCGAATGGTCGAATCCTTCAGAGTGGTTAGGAAAAGTCGACACATTATGGGGTCGTCGATCTGGTGCAGCCCGACCAATGACTCAAACGATGCTATGTGGTCGATCGAGTCAGTCCTTACTTTGTAAGAATCCAGACGATGGATCCTTAATTTTGGTGGGAGTACCGCCTCTTTGATTTGACGAGTAAAAGCCTCTCCTGCGAGCCTTCACAGGCCCTCGCATCCGCTCTTCTCATTCCCTATTCGCCTGTGTGGACGTGGTTGTGTGAGTGTGCTGGGACTTGCGTCCCTCTGCCCGCTGGTTGCTGATCTGGTTGTCTGGACCTGACGAGATTTTTGTTGGGCCCTTTGGGGACGAACCTCATGAGGCTCCACTTCCAGTCTAGCCGCCCGATCATTCCTCTAGGTGATTGCTGCCTGGAGTGCCTCGAATTGCTCCATCGTGAGGGTCATTTGGGTTTGTAGGCTCTGGACTTGTGCGTGAACGTTCGATTGCGTAGCATCTCTATTTGGCTCCATGCGTACTAGTTCTTTTTGGAAAGTGTCTCATTCGTAGTCCTTTCCGATTCTCGTCTGCGGCATGCTCCAAGCTTACTGCACCACTTTTCAGGATATTGGATCATAACTTGTCATTTTGCGAGCACACCTCAAGAGTCAGAATTGAAAGAGGCGTGAGAGATAGAAAGAGCAAGAACGCATAAAAATTTTCATAAAGAGAGGAGAGAGAGCTTGTCTTTATTTCTCTTGGGTCTGCTTATTTAAAGGTCTCCAATTATTACAATTAAGGGAGGTTGGAACCGTCATGACAACAGCACCTAAATAGAATCAATGCATGCAATTTGAATTAATAACTTTCACATTATTGACAAAATAACAGTTTATAATGACTTTTGAATTTGAAGGTTGTCAGCCGAAGAGCGACCAATGTGTCGGCCGACAGGCGACCAATGTGTCGGTCAGCCAACCAGAATTTGTCTCTGCCAAGAGGTGGTAATCGGCTGGTTAAATAAGGTCGACCTTCTTGACAAGAGGTCCGACCAGTTGGTTCTATGGGACCTGTCGCTTCGGTCGAGCGATTGACTGATGGGTAGACCCTTTTTGTTGAGCTAGACGCGACTCACTTGCCATGCCAGATGGATCTTCCTACTCGCAAGGTCTTGAGTGGATCTTGTCACTGTATGTGCGGAGTATCCAATAAGACTCGCTGTCGGGGCGATTTACGTCTTACTCTTTGACGGATCTTACCGCTACTGAGTAGGGACCATCTCCGGAGCTTTGACCTATTCCGGGTTTATAGATGCAGATTTGCATGCTCGGCTTTGAATTGTCGGTCAATCGCCTACTCTGAAGGGAAACTTCGTATTCTCACCCGTTCGTTGTCTTTGAGATTCG
Source organism: Phalaenopsis aphrodite (assembly GCA_003013225.1). NCBI lineage: Eukaryota > Viridiplantae > Streptophyta > Magnoliopsida > Asparagales > Orchidaceae > Phalaenopsis > Phalaenopsis aphrodite. Next base: position 37,828 of record NEWO01000019.1, on the reverse strand, counting down.
TGTTGGTAGTTCTGGTGTATACATTTACTCTCGTAACATGCATATTTTTAATATCACATCAAAAATAATATTATTACCACTTTTGAAAACTGAAAGATACGTTCTCATGCTTAAATTTTAAACATTAAATTGCTATGCATGTAAATATGAAAGTTTAGGTGTGAAATGTTTAAATACGTAAGAATTGTGTGCCACGTGTCTAATTTTCCTTTTTCTCACTTAATTGTGGCAGAAGTTCTCGGATCATGGCTTGCCGAGAAGTTAAAAGCCTTGAAACAGGGATTGCCAATTTCAAATGCAGAATCTAGTATGGTTGCAAAAGATGCAAGTATGTTCATTATTACCCTTTTATGTATAAAGCTTTCAAGTGGTAATTTCACTAATTATAATCCATGCCTCATTTTTTCAGTTCCATGTATTTCTAAGCTGCTTGTTCATGATGGTTAAAGCCGTTTTTGTTTGCAGAGCTGATTACAGATGTGTTGGAATCTGATAGGGTGAAACTACTTGAAGATATTGGCCTTTGGATCCCATCGGCTGTTAATAATTACGAGATAGATGACAGACCCCAAAATGCAACTGAGGACGGTAGTTGATTTCTCTAAAATAACATGCTTTTTCTTTCATTCTTACTTTGTGAACATTGAGTTACCGTATGCTGGCACGACCAAAATCAATCTCTCTATATTTTGAACATAGTTATGCTCTGCTGAATTGATTTAACTGGAAAAACATGGTTTTTTTCTTTTTAATGTTTCCAATGATTTATTCATTCTATTATTGTATTTATGTCAGAGGAGAATACCGTTCCTGCTCCTCCTCTCTCATCAGAGTGCCGCGCTGAGCCTCATACCGATTATGATGGTGTTGCTATCAGATGGGGTCTTACTCATCATAAAGAAACTGCTGCTGATTGCTGTCAGGCATGCATTGATCAAGCAAAAAATGCCAAGGTTGGGCACATAAAGTGCAATATTTGGGTTTATTGCCCTTCAGAGTTTGGATGCTACTCACCCGACATATATGAACATCGGTACCAGGAGTGCTGGCTGAAACATGTACTGCTTTAATTTTCAGGCCATAAATATTTTGGGTTTATAAATATGTAACCTTTTTTCAAATGATTCGTTTTAGTTCCCTTGCAATTTTTTTATAGTCTGCTAATCTATTTATTTACCAAGCTATTTAATTCTACATCATTATCTAGTCTCCCATATATTTCTTTGGGAAATAACAGACCAAAGGAAATCCCCATCTCGGTTATCAAATGATGAGTGGAATGAACTTCGTAAAAATGTTATAATTGTTATACCGATTTAAAAGGATTCCTTCTGTCTTTCAGTTTGGTGTACTAGTAGATAAACAATTTTTGTGCACACTTTTTGTCAGATTATTGGAGTAAGTGTGAGAGTGCTATAACTAAGAATGATAATTTGAGGAATGGGATTATGTGATGTTTGAAATAATAACTATTGAAGATAAAGTAGTTATAATTGGACTTAGGTAGTTTGGACTTGTGCAATGAGGGTTAGAAAATATGCTCATTAAACTGGTAGGTAAAGTTAGTCTTAAAGGATTCTGGAAGAAAATGGATAAATTTAAGATAACTTATCCAAGTTTTTCAAAATAATTTGCAAAGAATATGCTGAACATCTCGTCCATCACTCAAGAGGAATGAATGAAGAAAATGAGAATTCATGAAACCAACTCCCAAATAGTAGAGATGAATCTAATGATGATTATAATAACTATCATTTCTTTAAAGAAATTGTGTTATCCATCATGACTTTACAAGCAGCTGCAATATCTTTTTCAATTTTACCTGAAAGTTTAATCATAAAGGGTATGTCATGGAATTATGCTATCTTAGAACGCAAGCCAACAACAGACCTCTTGTTGCTCTTGAAACTCATCTGAAAGTCATTAAAAAAAAATATTTTTTTGCTTATTTCATGTTCATTCAATTTTTTTTTTAATTACGGATTTTAGGGCCAATTCGTTATTATTTAACCATAATCAACACCGTCCTTGCGGAATTGTAGTTTTTTGTGATTTTTACGACTAGAATTGCATGATAGTTTCTATTTTGGTTCGCGTGGTGACTTAAAAGAGAATGTAGCAAGTGCTGGGAGTGTTTTTGTTGTGGCTTCCTTAACTATAACAGATAGAGGGAGTTATGGCTTACAATTCAGGTATTTATTCATGTGATTCTCCTCTTTATTTCTATTTCATGGAGTGTTTTTTATTTCTATTTGGTGGTTATGATAGGGATTTGAGACATGTAAAAGGAAAATTTTGGCTGAATATATTCTTGTGACATATAAATCCTCTTCTTCCTATATTTAGTTCTTTGTTCATGTGTGAGACTTAAACTCTTGGGAGATGTTATCTACTTGTAAAAGCATGGGGCTTATTTTTTTAGGACTTTTTCCCCTTTTCTTCTTTTAATGCTCTCCTATCTAGGTTTTCGGTTTTTGGTCGTAAGTTAGATTTGAGTTTTGTTGGGTTTGTTGAAATCTTAATCTTTTTTTTTTTGCATTAAATTTCAACCATGTGCATGGTTTTGTGTTACTTAATTTTTTTAGTTGTTAATTTGCAACAGCGAAACATTGACCATTTGATGATCCGATTAGGAGAGTAGATGTTTTAGATTCGACTTATGTTAAGAAAGGCAGAGGTAGACCTAGGAAGACTTGGGCTTATTGTATAAAAATATGATCTTAATTTATTAGAACTAAATGAAAATATGACACTAAATAGGACGCAATGGAGAAAAAAGATTCATGTAGCCGACCCCACAGTGGGATTAAAGCTTTGCTGTTTTTGTTTGTTGTTGTTGTTGTTAATTTGCAACAGCATGCCATAAATCTTTCATTAGAATTGGATTTAATTGTTTTAATTTTGTTGAAGGCATTACTGACCTACTATAACTAATAGCTTTTTGTCTCATGGACTTTGTATATTAGGTGTATTATTTTCTACATTGCAACATAATAAATTTCACCATTTTTGAAATTTCTTGCTCTGTTGCTCTGGAACTGCTTCCTGTACTTAAAACCTTCCTTTAATGATGCTTTGTTCTCAGAACTTCTTTTATGGGTGCAGGCTAAGAAGCCTCGTCTGAATTTTAAAGACAAGTACTCTGAAACTTATAGAGATTCCCACCCAACAGCACCTGTAGCTGTTCCTTGGATCTCTGGTGTTATCAGTTCATGACCTGCAGGACCTCATTGACTAGCTAAACCTGCCTCCCTCTGCTGCATATCATTACATCGCCCTCGCCCTGTAAGTTTTTTATTTTTTTATTTTTTTATTTTTTTATTTTTTTTTTTTTTGTAACTTAAGATGTAAATTTTATCTGAATTATAATCAATGCATGAATGTTATATAATAACATTTTTTAGGGTGTTAAGTCTTTTCAGCAGAAAATTTTGGGCATTGTGGTAATCTCTTACACATTGGCTGTATATTTATTTCATTTTGTTTTTTAACTTTTAATAATTATGAAAATGTAACTGGTTTTCATTTGCCTCTTTTTGTTTCCTCCAGTAGTATAGAACTAAGCTCGGTTCAATTTTATCCACTTAACATTATAGTTTGTTGCAACATTGGTCACAAAAAATAATCTCTGTTCAAGTTCTAAGTTTGATTTAGTAAATTAAAATTGCAGAGATTATAAGTAACATTTATGCCTAATTCTACACCAGTTTTGAGCATGTTTAAACATTTAATAAAAATCTTCAATTCATTTGATTACTTATTTAATTTTTTTACGTATGGAGAATTGACATTGTTGGGAGTTGGAACGCACATCTTAGGCTACTGGAATTAACCCGAGAAAACTGGTATGAACCGGAACCGAAAACAGCAAACTAAAAACGAAGAACTTGCAAGAGAGAGATGGGGGAAATAAAATAAGGGCTGATTTTACCAACACCAATGAAAGCAAGCAAGATACCATGCTCATTTACTGTTTGATAGGTAGATTCTCTCTCCACAAACTCTTGACGCCGCTAGGAATCTAAGATAAAAGAAAAACTGCAGCCAAACAAATACCTCCAACCAAACCCTAGCCCATTCGCTCTAATAACTATTCCACAAGATCCCTTTCAAACTTACCCCCACAAACCCCCCTTTGATTCCCGCCCTCTCGAATGTTATTAGAGGTGGTATGTGCCCCACCCGGGAGCTGGAATCACCCTCAGCCCTTCCTGAGAATCCGCCTGCATGATCTAGACCGATCCTCCTTGGACCGGCTCGTCCGCCTGGCTAGCCCTCCTGTCAGCTGAATCAGTCACGGGTATCAAAGACCCAAGAGAAATGCATCCGGAAAAGCTACAGTACTCTCTGAAGTTCTTCCTGCGGCCCCATTTTCAGGATCCATTTTTAATAAACGATGATCAGGCTAGGCGTGTAAAAATTAGTAAACTTATTTTTGAGATCGAATTCTTGAATTCAGAATAATTACACAGATCTGGATGGTTAGACTTTGTGACAAATCAGTTCATAGAGTCAAATTTAGAGAGATTTGGTGAGAAAATAAATCTACACATATTAACCTTTAAGCAGAGCTTTCATGAAAGCAACACTAAATCTATCACATTAACATAAAAAAGGACTGCATAACTTGTAGTTGTTGATAATGATTCATAAACTTAATTAAGCTTCATAATCTTTTTTTAACTAAGTAGATTAGAAGTTACAATGACATATGATGATGGACAACCCATGAATCGTGACTACAATCTGTTATCTATCTCCTGATTTAGTCTTGTTTTTCTTAGATTAGTCATTAGTCATCTTATCCTTTGGTAGCCTGTCTATTTTCTAGGATAAATTTCTATCCTCTATGTTGGCCCTTCCTCTTAAGATGGTTATCACTCTCCTCAGGTTTGACTTTCAACTTAGGATTAGAGTTCTCTTATATAGGATAAACTATTATTTAGGCTACAGAAAGTGCCTAAATGGCCTCCTAATAATAACTTTACAGGGGCTAATTTAGTCCCAAAGTTTGTAGAAGTATCAATCTAGTCCCAGACTCTTTTAATATTTGCTCAAATAGTACAATGAGGACTATTTTGGCCCATATTAAAACAATTCGGGGACTAATTTAGTATTTTTATAAACCGCGGGACTAAAATAACCCAATGTAAATAGTCAGGGGACTATTTTGGCACTTTATAATTTAGGATAGTTTCCATTCCTTGGATTGTTATCCTTTTGGGTCTTCTATCACTATTTTGCTATTTTATGCAATTTTATTGAGTTGTGAACTTTTATTTCTTTGTATGTTTCTTGAGTTGTAGTTCTTAGTTATTTTGTTGAGCCAAATGCGTTCCATGGTCCATAATGCAAGTCCCATTATTTTTTTAAAGTACATCCTTGACTTTCATTTCCTTGATTGTCTTTATGCAAAGATTATATTTTTTAAAATTAGTTTTCTGTTCTTCTTGTCAAAAAAAAAAAAAAAACCTCTCATGTGTAGGCCTTGGATTAGTATGACCACTGTCTTATTTATTATACTCCCATTTTCAAGGAGAAAATATTACGTGCGGAATCTGGATGTATTCAAACTTCATGTACAAATACACGTTGTACAGATTGTTATACAACATTCATAACCTCATTGTAATTGAAGTACTGATGGATTCGGATTCCGCACATAATATTTTTTTTTCGTTCTTTAAGTGCTCTCTCATATTCTTTACTGCCTCATGAAACTTCACTCTTGAGACTCAGCATGCCATGGGTCTCTAAACCCTAACCTATTTGAGATTGCCCACCAAACTTTGATTCACTGCTAACTCATTCCTTCATTTTGAGTCATTGTTTCCTTATTTGAAGAGAGCAATACATTTGTTATGAAATTTAGGACGAAGAAATATAAGAATCGACACAAATCCAGAAGAACGCACAAAGATTTACGAGGTTCGACAAAGATGCCTACATCTTTAGGAGCAGAGTGACGACTTTCTACTCAATATTCAGAAAAGAGTATAGAATACAAGATTCAGAATCTCAGAGACCAGAGACTCCCCCAGAGTTATAAAAAAGACATATATATAACCATACAATACAATATGTAATTACTTAAACGGGGTGTTGCCCCCGTATCCCCAACCCACATAATGAAACTCCCCCGATTGGACAGATCATTCCGCTCCGCTCCAACATCTGTCCTATTTATGGTATATGAGTCATACCTAACAAATCTCCACCTTGGCGAATATCCACCCCCCTTAGGAGAAATGCATGTATTTAACAAATCTTCACCTTGGCTAATATTCAGCCCCTTAGGAGAAAATACATCATGGAGTTTCTTATGCACCATTGTGGGTTGGGCCATCACGCTTCCGCTGCGCACTCTCTCCCCCCAATCCACTAAATTCCAAGATATACTCCTCTTCAATTCCAAGAGACATCTCTTTATTCTAAGACACTCCAAATTCTGGTATTATAAGTCATACCTAACAAATCTTCACCTTGGCGAATATCCAGTCCTTTTAGCATAAATGCATATACCCAATAAATCTCCACCTTGACAAATATCCTGACCCTTAGGAGAAATATATCATGGAGTTTTTTATGCTCCAATATAGGTGGGGCCCTTTTAAATAATCTCTTAATTAAGATTCCTTAATTAAGTTTCTCTTAATTAAGTTTCCAAAAAAAAAAAATTTCTCTTAATTAAGTTTTCAAGAAAAAAAGAATTTCCCTTAATTAAGTTTCCAAGAAAAAAGAGTTTTTCTTAATTAAGTTTCCAAGAAAAAGGACTTTCCCTTAATTAAATTTTTCTTAATTAAACTTTCCCAGAAATCTTTTGTCTTAACTTCCGAGAATAGCTCCCCTTTTCTTCTAGAAAAGCTCCTCATCCGCTTTCCAGAAAAGTTCCTTCCAGAAAAGCTTCTTCCAGAAAAGCTCCGCCTTCCAGAAAAGCTCCATCAATTCTGGAACCTACGCCTGCAATTCCGCGTCCTGGAACTTGGAATATCACAAAAGGGCGAATACTGATTTTCTTTCAATCGGGCAGCCTCCAACTTTCTTTTTCCTAGTGCAGCAACAAATTCCCCCTTTTCCATGTCTTGGAATATCTCCGGAATATCTCGGCGTTGAATTTCCTTTCCCGCGAACTTTCCTTGTTGCGTCCACCGCTCCCTCCGTCGTTCGCCTGCTCTGGTCGCGAACTTGTCGCTCGAATGGTCATTGTTCACTGCGTCGCGCGAATCCTTTGTCTTCGTGACTCTTCTGCTCGCCGAATCTGTCGCGATCCTCCTCTGGAAAATGCCGTGAATCTCCTTCGCAAACGCCTCTCCTCTGCTTCGCCAAACTGCATAGGCAAACTGTCGCGCGAATCTTCTGCTCGCAGACCTCTCGGCACTGCAGAAGCTGCAAATTGCCGAAGAGAGATTCCTCTGTTGAATCGTCTGAAGCCCTAGCCGCCGAATTCCTAGGCCAAAATCTTCTTTGTTCTTGCGTCGCTGAAATTTTTCTTCCTTGCCATAGAACCTCGCTCTGATACAACTTGTTGAGAAATTTAGAGAGAATAAATATAAGAATCGACACAAATCCACAAGAATGCAAAGAGATTTACGAGGTTGAGCAAAACTGCCTACATCATCGGGAGCAGAGTGACGATTTTCTTTTCAATATTCAGAAAAAGGGTACAAAATACAAGATTCAGAATTTCAGAGACCCAAAGACTCCATTAGGGTTACAAACATGATATATATATAACCCTCTATATGTAATTACTTAAATTACTCATGTTTCAAACCGCGGGGTGTTGCCCCCACAACCCCAACTCACATAATAAAACTCCCCCAATTGGACAGATTCCTTCCGCTCCGCTCCGCTCCGCTCCAGCATCTGTCACATTTATGGTATATGAGCCATACCCAACGATTATGTGAGTCTCTGAGACCCCGAGATACCATATTTTGTATTATGTATTCTTTTCTGAATATTGAAAAGGAAGTCACCGCTTTGCTCTCGATTATATTGGTATCTTTGTCGAACCTCGTTAAATCTCTGTATTCTTCTGGATTTGTGTCGATTCCTGTTTTTCTTTGCCCTAATTTCTCAACAACCTTTAAAAAAACACAAGGTGACTATGTAATCAGGAGTATTTTTGGGTATCACTTAAAATGTAATTACTTTTAAGAAAAATATATTTTTGGGAAACTATGACTCATAAATTCAAATTTAAATATGGAAAGTTTAAACACTTAATTTCTTTGCTTCTTAAAGATATAACCTTTGACTTAATATATATATATATATATATATATATATAATCAGTAAGAAATTATGATGAAATATAAAATAAATTTTATAAGAGAACATATATAATTAATTACCACCAAAATCTTTCATGTCACATAAAAAGTACCACCATTTTAACTTTTGAAAAGTCAATGCACATTTTCATGTATAGATAAGGTGGCATTTATGTACAAATTGAAGGGCCGGTGTTAGATATGGAAATACATAATTGAGTGTTATGCATGTAAATCATTGAAACAAAAGATTAATTTCTCTAATGATTATGTTGAACTAACCTTTATTTGACATAGTATGTTAACAATTATGTTGTGGGTAACTGTGCTTATCAGCTCAATATCATTAGGCTAAATTAATTTTACTATATATTTTTAGGCTCTTCATTTTTTTTTAATTATATTGATTAATATCATTTTTGAACTTTCTTGAAGCAACAATGCTCTCTAAATGTGTGGTGGAATATATCAACCTATCTATAGTTTATCTAATACATGTTTAAAGTACATAATACTTAGGAAATTATTAAATGATATCACATAAATACTTATTATGATCAATTTGTTGATGAGTCACACAAGAGTTATCTGGCTCATAGGGTCTACACGGTCTCTATAATTCTATTCAATTTGAATATTTTTGATTGTATATTATTCAACACTTCTAGAGCTCGTTGATTTGAAATTTCAGAATAATTTAGATTTGTTCGATGTTTTTGTATATTAGTCTCATTATCATTGATATCTTTAGTTTTGTGGGCAATTCTCATGGTCATATATATATATGATCATGATGGAATTATAAAATCTATCCATTCCTACATGTGGCTTTTTGTGATGAATATTTACTCTATAAAACTTGTTTTTCCTTAAGGATAAGGTGTTTTTATATTCAAATCTTAGTCTTTTTAGCTATGATTTCATACACCCTTCACTTTAAAGCCTATCAACATCCTTTGTGTTTCCTTACTGAATGTTAATCACATCTCTGATTCATATGACTATCTCTATATTGAAAAAAGTTTATCCCTATTTTAGAGTTTTGTTAATCTATGTGCCCTTATTTTGAGGTTGCATGTTCCATAGTTAACCCTTAAAGATTCACTGGTTCTGACTAATCACTTATCATCTCTTTGCCCCTTAACATTTACTGTAAGTATATCATTTTACATATTGAACATATCGCCATATATTTTCTAATAAATGCTCTAAAAATATGCTCAAAGATCCTTTTTTGGGCATCATAAGCAAAATTTTACTGACTCCTTAATTAAGTTGTTAGTAAAAATTTGCTTATGATGCCCAAACTAAACCCTTAAATCAAAAAAATATCTTTACTAATAACTTAGATATTTATGAAATCATGCTTATGATGCCCAAAATTTTTACTAATAACTTAAATAGGAAATTGGTTATGTATGTAAAAAAACAAAAAATATAAACTATTGCATACTTAACTCCTTAAATCATATAAACTTTTATTATATACTCATTTATATATTGGATAAGTCCTCTCTTCAGTGCTTGTAGCCATCATGTGCAGCATTGGAATGGCTTTCAAATAAGGAAAAAAAAAGGAAGTTTTTACTTCCCATACATTGGATCAAAGAACTATCATGCAACTACATTTATTATATTGGTTATTTCGATCTGGTTTTCTTCTTTCAAGATGGCAAATAAATGTTAATTGAAAGGGAAATTTACATGCATACCACATAATTCTTATGTATTTACATGTTTAAACCCTAAATTTTTATATTTACATTTTGTAGCACTTTGATATTAAAGATTTGACTGTGCATGTAAATTTATATATGGGTGTTGGATATGTACATACGTAAGAATTGAGCGGTATGTATGTAAATGTTTTTAAGTGAAATTTTGCTTGCCACCAAAGCTGTATTTGGGTTGATTGAGTAATTGAAATATGAGTGTCATTCGCTGCCCTTGGGTTCGCTTTTATGTTTGACATCAGGGGTGAATTTGAGTTAAAAAGAAAGAAAAGAAAATCCAATTTGCATCTATGAAATATAAATATAGGTTTGAATCTTTTCGGTGGCTCAGCTTAAGAAATCTGTCGAGAGAAAGCATATTCTGGCGTGCCCGAGTCATTGTCTATCTATCGATCCTGATTCGTCACAATCAAGATACTGGGAAACTTCTTAACTTTTTACAAGCAAGCGAAACCCTCCACCCTTGGGGAACGTCCCTCCCCTCAAAAAGGTTGCGCCACACCCAGAGAGAAAACCCCTCTATAGGCACACACAACATCACATCTCAAAACCCCGAGATGCGCCGCCACAAAAACCCAAAAGCAAAATATATAATAGCGATATCTCTGGGGGGGTTCTCCTCCCCGCTCTACACCACACCTCATATGTGGCACAAAACACACACACAACACACATTAGAAAATAGAAAATTGAGATCTACCCGAAAAACACACAAAAAAAGAGAACAAAACACAAGAGAGAGAGAAAGAGAGATTAAGAGGGAAATGCAGAGTAATGAATAGTAATTTGAATTGTTGATTAGTCATTTCTTATGAAATGATCCCTCTACTTATAAATGAGAGGGTATAACATACAAAATTACATGTTTGCCCCTACTTTTAATTAGGGCGTTACATGATATTTTAATTTTTTTTTTCATATTTAGGCCTATGGTTCGGCTTCCCTATGACCAAATCAACTAAAACGAACGGGCCTTGATTTGGCAAGATCTGTTCATCTGATTGTGTCGAATCGAGGTTGTTGATCGGTCTTTGAAAGCCTTCTGGTCTGCAAGACTCGGCTGATCAACTTGGCTTTGTCGTCGGCTGCTCTAGTTTGGTTGTCGACCTATTGATCACTGGGTATGGAGCTCCTATTGGCAAAATGAGACTTGACTATGAGGAGAGGGTAAATCTCCGTAATTCAATAGATAACTTATTCCCTGATGAGGGAGTCCTTTGAGATGCTTTGGAGATTACATTATGACCAGTTCTTGGCTCTTGACGAGGAATCTCAAGCGCGTCCATGAGAAGCCCGGTAATGATGTCTTCTTTCTTTAAGTCGAGTTGTTATGAGAGGTAGGTCGATGTCTTTGCTCTGTTTGATTGACCTTAGTCCTTGGTTTGAGTGACCTGCACCTGATTGCTTTTATCCCCATTTCAGGGGGGTTGCCTCTGGTCAAGTGCGTCCTTTAGTCTCTCGCTCGTGGGCCTTTTGGTCTTCTGCTAGTCGGGCCCTTCTTTGTTTTAATTCTTTATTTTTTTATGTGTTGAATCTCCTCAAGATTTGTGTAGATGATTCCTGATGTCGATGATGATAAGTTTAGTGCATCAAATATATAGTCCACTCGATATTGACATTTTCCATTATCTTGAAATTTTGATATAAAGGCCATATCTCATAAATGAATATCAATCACAATATATAAAAAAAATGAAATTTAGATGTCTAATATGTAAATACGTAGGAATTAGGTGATATTTAAGTAAATGCTTCTTTTCTGTTATATTCAAAATGTTATCATTATAATTCTGATAGGCTAAATTTATGCGACCACTGAAGAAGGCATTCACGGTCAAATAAAAATGTTGACATTTCAAACGTAGAAAAAGACTGCGTTGACTTAATTATGTCATTTATTAAAAAATAAAATGAATTTTAATTTAAAAAACACATTTATTTATATTATTTTAATTTGGAAATTATTTTTTTATACTCCACAGAGTGAATTCTTTTATTTTTAAAATGAAATATTTGTACATAAAATTAGAGTCCAATTTTTAAAGAAGCTCTGTGTCATACATACAATATTTTAATGTTTTTTTTTATAATTTTTAAATTTTCTGGCCTAAAATTACATTTAATAATTTTATATTAAATATTTTAAAAATGTATTAAGAACCCTAAAATTTTAAAATTAATTTTAAGTTAACTTAAATCAGTTCTAAGTGAAGTAAGTTTAACTTAAAAATGATTATAATTAATTGAAGGTAGAAATTAAATTGATTTTTTTTAATTCAAATTAAGCTAAACCCACTTAAACTCCATGTGACATGAGTCTTAATTACATCTTATATAATATTTCAAAATACATCTACTATTATATAAAATATTATTAATAATAATTTTTATAAAATTAAATCTTTTTTAATATAACTGTGATATTAAATAAATTTATTTATAAAAATCAAATATTACAGCTGTAATGAAAATTAATTTAGTTATACTTTTCTGTATATTTATCACATGAATAGCCGAAGATGGCGAGAGTTTAAAAGGTAGGGTTTTGATTCTAAGGGCTCTTTTATTACAAAGCTCTCTCTTTTGATCTCCTCTTCTCCAGAAAGCTAAAAAGGTAGCGAAAGAAAGGAAGAAAAAAAAGCCAAAAATGGCGGAATACTACTGTTTTTTCAATAAGGTCCAGTAAACTATATTGGCATTTTTCTTACCACCATCGACCTCTTTCTTTTGAGTTTATATACTTGTACTGTTCCAGACTTTTAGTTATTGACAAAGTTGGGATCTTTCTTTTGTTTGCTTTCGTGAAGTGGACATGGTTATCGTTCTTGTTTTCCATTTTTAGCCTATTTTTATGGCTGAACTTCAGATTTTTTATTTTAAATGTAGAAATGCCCCGTTTTTTTTATTTCTAGCATCAAAAAGATCCAATTTTGCATCTGTTCTGTGTTAAAAGTTCTGTCTTTTTTTTTTTTTTCAAAATCCCATTTTTTAGATCATTCGGGAGTTGGGACAACGCATTTTCTGTCCGAAGAATCCCTAACCCTTTTCTTCTTCTTTGTGCTTCTTCCGCATCTGTTGTGTCTCAATGTGGCTCACATTAAATCGAACTCTAACTTCTACTGTACTGTTCTTTGATAATATTTTTTATTGAATTAAGTTTGGGGGCGTGCTTTTTTGTCTTTTTTAGTATTTCTGTTTTCTCTGTTGGAAACAAGGTAGGTATCAACTTTTCTTAGTTTTGCTTTCCTCATCTATCTCTGTTGCAGGATACCAATAGCCTCATTATAAAAGCTCCCAAGAAATCACCAGCAGTGTTAAGGATGGTGGTCTTAGCTGCTGTAATACTCTGTAGCATTTACATATGCTTTGTGTGTTTGAAGCAAACCCGAGAACACAGTGTTCCTCATACAGAAAAAATTAAACTAACAGAAAAAACTTGTCATTATCCCACATTTTCCGAATCACAGCTTCGTTATGTCAACTACCCCAGACCCACAATTTATAGCAGGTATTGAATTATACTTTTTTCCACTGGTTTTGATATAGATTTTCGTAGAATTTTGGGTGCTGATCTATCTGTTGATTTCAGGGAAGAATGCTCGTGCACGCCGGTCCGCCTCTTCGCAATTGTGTCAATGCAGAGGTCAGGAAGCGGATGGTTTGAGACTTTGCTCAATAGCCATGAACATGTTAGTTCTCATGGAGAGATCTTTTATAAAAACGAGATGAGAAAAAACATGACTATGATTACAAAGATATTAGACAAAGTATACAATCTTGATTGGAATAGCAGTGCTTCTAAAAGGCATTGCACAGCTGCTGTTGGTTTTAAGTGGATGCTAAATCAGGTATTTTGTGTAATTTTATTTTTACAATTTTGCTTTTGACGCAATTTGTACATGATACTAGTTAGGTTTGTTTCTTACATTATGCTTTTAAATAAAATTGCCTCTTTTTCTTGGCTTACTTCGGTTACTTTGATGATTAAAAGGGATGCTTGAGAGAGAGAAAACAATGAAAGCACACAATTTATGATCTATTTGATTCCCATTTTTGTCAATTTTTAGGAGCATTGCCTTGGTTTTGAACTTTTTATGGAAGATGGAGCTTCAAATGGAAACATTAACTTCAATTTTTTCAGTGGTTAATGCAAGGTGATTTATGGTTAGGATTTTCTAATGCAATCAATTTGATGCGAAATATGCATTTATGAAAAGGAAAATTGTATATTCATATGTTGCAAGTTTTTAGTTAATCCAACAAATTTTTTTTAATGAAAATACATGATACTAGAATTTAAGAACAATTGATAATGAAACAATCCAATACTATCAGAGAATTTTAGCAAAAAATTGGAAACAAATAAAATCAGTTTGCACATCAAATTAATTTGAAAAAAAAATTTTTGATGTCACTTTTGGATCAAAATCATTAAATAAGCCAATAATAATTTTTATATATGAAATAGATCTAGCAACAAATTTATCCACTAAAAAAGAATCAGTCCATACATTAGTATAAGGAGATACCTTCCAAGAAAATGATAGTTGAATTTGTATTGCTCTCAATGGAAACTTACAATCAACATGCACTCAAATGATTTAACATTAGAAAGATATGATATTCAAACTAAAAATTTCTGATTACATGACTTAGATCACTATTTTGATTCCTCATAATCCCATCTAATAAATAAGATTGGGAAAGTTTTACTTCATGAATTTGAATTAATTCCCAAGAGATTAAAAAATTCACATTTTTATTATGGCTTGCCTACAAGCTGAAAGTCCTCCATGCACAAATTATATGCTTGACAACTTCTAATTGCTTTGCATCACAAGAAAACAATTTGCAGGATGAACCGGAAGTCACCAAACCAATGCAGCCTATGTTTATTTTTTATTTTTAATTAGAATGAATAATTTCAAAAACCTTAAGTGAATACTTTCATAAATCCAATTATAGGATCAAAGCCATCCGTTCAGGGTGCTACAACAATCAGTCTGGCTTGAAAAAAAAATGACTTCGATGAATTGAGCTATTATTTTAAATTGAATCAAAATTGAAATCATGTCAAATCACATGAACTAGCTTAGGTTAGGAAATAAAACAAAAAGGAAATTAAAACCAATGAAAAAAAACTATATAAATTATAAATAATTTAATGCTTCATGCGATGCTTCTTACAAAGTTAAATGTGAAGATTCCATTCTTAGTTTTAATGTTTGTGAGATTCCAAACCTACAACTTTTGTACTTTATGTCAATGTGAACCCTAGCCCGTTTGTGTAAATTTTACTTTTAAAAAAAAGGATTTCTTACAACCCGGGATTGGCCCTTGTTAGCCCGTCCAATTGGTTTGGGTTCAAAGCTTGTGTGCTGAATAAGGGGTATCGAATGAGGGGTATCGTGTAAGATCAATACTTTATGAGCACTAGACATTCTTAGCCCATTTGTGCAATATCATTCTATGCAATAGGTGCTGGTTTTCGTTCGCTAATTTTTTGTAAAGTGAAAGGGTAATTCCTGATACTAATTAGGACAATATTTTTCTAGCATACATTGTTGTTTGATGCTCCTCAATCTTAATTCAAATATGTTTAGAAATAACTTACTCTTGTTGTTTGTTTTCCTTAACGCTTGGATAAAATTTGATTTATTTTATTTTAATGATTAGCATTGCTTGAAATTCCTGGTGATTCAGATATTGCCACCAATAAATATTATTTTGATTCACGATATTTTTTTGAAACTATTGAAACTATGCTTTTTCATGAAGTACTTGTATCCATCTTTATAACAAAGGATCAGTCTTTCTTGCTTGGTTCTGCTCTGTTAACTAGAGATGCATCTTTACTAATAATCTTTATAACAAAGCCTCTTTTACTGAAATTTTCATCATATTAGGAATCAATCCTTTAACTCTAGACACCTGGTCTTGGTGGTCTACAAAATTCGGGGGAGGACCTTAAGTTACTTTAAGAGATTTTTCTAAGAGGCCTTTTGTTTTTGTTTTTTTTTTTTTTAATTCTCACAAATGCATGATATAGTCTGTCATTATGTAGACCTCATTCATAGTCTTGAGACCAAAATTACAGTCAAGGAAGTAGGTCAAACAATCTTCATATAAACACAAGAATGCTTAGGAAGGGGATGCATAATTATCTGATGAAGAAACATGAGCAACCAACAACATAAAGTTTCCCTCCATTCTCACCTTAACAATATCATGAGCCCAAATAAGAGTATAGTTTTCTTCGCACGCCCACATCAAAATTCTACTCTACATTTAGGATGAGGAGATTTTTAATTAGCTATAACCACTAAAGCCAAACTTTGGATGTTTGTGTCAATACAACCACTTTCATCGGAGAGTTGAGCATATCATTTAGTCATGCAAATAACTGAAGGAAGACAAGTTTTGATCATTACAATCAGGTAAGTTTTGATCATTGTACCGGAGTGCCGCGTAAGTCTCTTGCCTCTTGCCTCTTGCTCCATAATATAGACAACTCTGGCCTCAAAATAGTCTAAATTAAGTGCTTGTTATTGATGTCAGTGTTAACAACACATGCTTCAATGCCCAGTGGTTTCTGATTGTCAATTGTATTTCCATCGATATTCTACTCTATTTAATTTGGTCTAGTGTCAAAGACTCTAGCAGCTTATAGGGATTGTTGTATGAGTTAGAAAATCATTTGATGAGAGTTGAAGGGACTATCACTTTGTTGCACTAAAAAATATTTCCTTGACGAGTGACTCGATCCAATTTGTGAAAGCCAAAGTTGAGTCAAACTACAACAATATCTTTGGGAGGCCCCTCTAGTTAAATCTTTGACACTGTTGCTTTTGTCATTTATGTGAAGGTGAATTCTATGATCCTTATTGGGACCACTGTGGTGCGGGAAACAAACATGTGGCACAATTATTAAAGAGAAGCTTACCCATGTTCTTTGTGCGCTTAACATTAATAACTTTGACCTTAGAGAGTAGGAGAATTGCAAAGGGCGACTCACATAAAGGTTTTGGTTTCTATTGCATTGTTAACGGAGCATAAAATTGGGTCCTTATCCATGATGAGGAAAGGTAGGAGTATAGATTGTTAAAGGAGCATAAAATTGGGTCCTTATCCATGATGAGGAAAGGTAGGAGTATAGAGACATCATATGTAAAAATTTAGACTTGAGCCCAATGAAGAAGCCTGATATTATACTTGAGATAATCATGCACTCTCTTAAAATTGATCCAACAGTCAGGCTTATCATTAAAAAAAAAAAAAAAAAAAAAAAAAGGTTTCAGATTTCTTAGAAGCAATAAAATGAGACATCAATAAACTTTTTAAGGTGAAGTTCATACATGAAGGACATCATTTTGCCTAGTTGGCGAATGTTGTCATGGTCAAGAAGGCCAATATGACCGACACAAGTGTGTTTATTACATAGATTTTATGAGGTCTATCGGAATGATTCTTATTCTCTCCTTGCATAAATTAGGCGGTCAATGCCACTTTCGAGAATCATATGCTTAGCTTTGTGGACCCTTATGTTACAGTCATTCAAAATGAACCTTTTAGTCTGAGAAGTCAACCCCTTCCAAATTGATAAAGGATTATATTTTTATTGGATCATGCCCCTTGGACTTAGATATTGAAGCCATCCATTAGAGCTTTGTAAACAACATTTCTAAGGGTCTCATAAGGGTCTCATAAGGCGCACCATGGAGGTTTATGGCGACGATATGCAAATATAAGGTTCTGAAATGCCATAATATATCTCCAACCTTGATTGGTAGTTCCATTTCCTTCAACATTGCATAATTTGATTCAATCCAACCAAATGCATCTTCGAAGTCACCACAGGCAAAGTTCTTGAGTTCATGGTAATCCATCGAGGGATTGAATCCTACCAATAAATGATAAAGCCATTTATGTATATTTTAACCTTATGGAGTATTATATCAACTCTTGAATGGGTGAATAACAATTTTTTCTTGCTTTTTGGCTTTCTCGGGAGATAAGTATTTGTCATTCTTTATTTAGGCTTCATGTTTTTTCCATTCTTGATTTTTGATGTAGAATATCTAGCATCTTCTGTGTTGAGGGTTATTTATCTATGTTTGGGATAATTATGCTACTTTAAAACTTGATGCTAGGATGTTTTTGTTAGTTTTTGGGAGAGGAATCTATTTGTTAGGACTTAACTGTTAAAAGATTAAGATATAAATAACCTCATTTTTCATAATTTTTATTTAAACAGATAGAAACTAATTTATAATAGATTAAAATTTTGTTATTTGATGATCCGAGTTAACTCAATTTAAGTATATTATGGTGCTATTGCCCTTACAACTGTGCTTAAATTTTCCTTATTAGCACTTTTCATATTGGGACAACTTCGTCATTTTGATGATAGAAAGGTAGGAATATAAACACATTCTATATAATTTTGGGTTCATGCTCCTCGGTACAGTGCAATATTTTAATAAAAGGAGAATTTGGAGATGTCCATGTGTCAATGAATTTTACATACATGCCACTCAATTCCTATGTATTTGCATATCTAACAATTAAACTTCAATTTTTATTTGCATGCAATGGTGGTATTTTTAATGTGATATGAAAAGATTTTGGTGGTCTTAATGTAAAAAAGTAAAGTTAAGGTGTTTGATATGTAAATGCATAAGAATTGTGTGGTATGTACGTAAATGCCCCTAACTTCTAAAATGTTGAAGATGCAAATTACATTTTCTTTGTGATTTCATCTATAGGAGCTGGTGTTTCTACCCCAACATGAAAGACTCTTATCCTCATACCCTTTGAATAATTTTATAAAGGTTTCTTCTTTCCATTGTAGGGACTGATGGATCATTATGAAGATATTGTTGACTACTTCAATCACAGGGGCGTCTCCGCAATCCTTCTGCTTAGGAGAAATCATCTTCGACGGTTGGTCTCTTTGCTCGCAAACATTCATGATCAAAAGGCCAAACAATTGAACGGAACTCATCTTGCTCACGTGCATTCCAAAGACGAGGTATGGACTCTCTAATACATACTATTTTCATATTTAGGATCTGTTTGGGAAAGGCACTGTTTCTAAAAATAGCTATAGAGTTATTGTTTAAAAAAAATGATTTTTTTGAAGCCGCTGTGGGTATTATAAGTTCTTTACGACCGCCACATTCTAATAGATTTGGTTCTAAAAAAAACTGATTTTTATGATTGAATCATTTGAAAGCAATAGAGAAGTTTTCTGGAAAGCAAATTTGTGAATAAATTGCACTAAACTGAGTTTTAATAAGCTCTTTCCTAACATTAAACGGTCAAAAAAGGCAGATATTCTTGCAAGATTCAGGCCCAAGATAGATATTCAACATTTAATGAGTACAATGCAAGACATGAACAACTGGTCTGCTGAAGCTTTGCAAAACTTCAAGAACTGCCGCCACATGGTTCTATATTATGAGGATCTTATTCAGAATCAAACTGTAAGCAATACAAAACTTTTTAACGCCATTTTATGTATAATAGATTTTGATAATATATAGAGATTAGTGTGCCGTACAAGTAAATATAAAAATTTAGATTTTTGATATGTAATTATAAAAGAATTTTGTCTTATTTTTTGTAAATCCCCTTCATGTTTTTTAGCTTCTAATTATGGGTGTCGTCACCTACAGAAGATGAGAGATGTGCTGGAATTCCTGAATGTACCTCAGAGAAGATTAGTAAGCCGCCATGTGAAGATACACAGGAGTCCACTGAAAGAGCAGATTGAGAATTGGGATTCTGTGGTTGAGGTAATCAAAGGCAGTCAATATGAAAGTTTCCTTGCTGCTTCTGATTATCAGATATAACTTGATGACTGTAAATAGCTTCTATATTTTTTTAAATTTGTATTTCTGTAATGATATTTTTTTGGAGCATTTGCATACATACCCACCCAATTCTTTTATATTTACATATCTAACTCCAAACTGTACTCTTTACACTTCTATTGCCCAATTCTTTCATATCACATCAAACATACCACCATTTTTAACTTTTGAAAGAGAAATACACCTTTTCATGCATGGATGAGTTGGCATATATGTAAAATTGAAGTTAGATACGTAAATACACAGGAATTAAGTGATATGTATGTAAATCTTCCTATTTTATTCTTATAGTAATCTGCTTTTACATCAAAATCTAGTTTGAGTGGAGTTTCTGCTGCAGAAGGTTTTCATTAGCTTTTGTCATTATGTTTTCAACACAATGATGAGTTTTTTTTTTTCCTATTTGGAGAAAGATGAAATTTAATGTTTAATCAATTAATGAAACTACAATATTTTATGCTTTTCTAAAATGTAATTTCTAGGTTGTATAGTTCAGGCATCAGCTTTATAGGATAGTTTTCATGGTGGGAGAATTACGTAGAACAACACAAATCAAGAGGAACATTATGAATTTTAGAGTAGTAAGAGTTCATTTTTTTTCTGCATAAAAATCTTGGACATGGATAAATTAGAAGTAGCTTATATGAGATTTTTTTACCTTGAAATTTTGGAACTAGAGAAAATCATGTAGTCCATTCGGACATAATGCTACTTGTGACTTGTATTTTGTAAATGTGCATTTTCTTATACTTGTGAACGAAATTAGCACAATATAATAAGCATAAATTATTTTTGATGTTTTTGGTGGAGAAAATAGGAGTTTTGAGATGTCTAAGTTGTCGTGAGGCAATGATGGGTGGTTTGTATTAGCTCCTCCTTTGAAGATGAGAAATATGTGATTCCGAAGGCAGGTGTTGGATGTTGGTAGCTGATGGCTTCAAATTTCTAGCCTCCGCTTACGTTGGTCCTTAGCAAGTGTTCGGGGATGATTGAGTTGGATCATTTGACGTCTCATGATAGCTCATCTGCTTGGCTGTTGTCTTTATTGGATGGGAGTATGATGACTAAAAAGATGAGCATTGAATGCCAATGCCTAAAATACGTTGGACATTAATATGTGCAAATGATGGTTGATTAGGAACCTTAGATAATGATTGGAGGTATGCTCGATTCTTCTCCTTATAGGAGGGGAGATGGGCGACCAAGAAGTAAGGCATAAGATGTCGGTGCTAGATGGATGCCAAACATTAGTAAGGGTTGAATAATGGTATAATGGGAATGTTGGTTGTTAGGCATTATATGAGGGGAAACTAATGATCAGGAAATTAGGAGTTAGACATTAGAAGTCGATTGACTTCCGATGATGGTGATGGCAAGCATTGAACTTGGTCGACGATATCTAATGTTTGAGAATGATAAAAGTAGACATCAACATTACTCGAAAGCATGTATTAGCTTTAATTGATCGTATGCACTGATGTTGATTGATGACAAAGGTCATTGATGTTTGGTAAGGAAGGTTAATGTTGGTTGGTGGTTGAGGTTTTATTCCAATGAGTAACTTTATTATTGGACAAAATTTAATAATATAGCTTTTAAAAATGATTATTAAACGATTATAAATCAAGGAAAAAGTAAAATTGACAAAGTCGTTGTCCCACGCAATGCCATGTTGCTAAGTCAACATTCTAACGGTAGCCTTTATTTGCGTCATTTAGGATGATGAGTTCATCGATTTTAAATGAAATAAGCATGGTAACTATTAATCAAAATTTAAATTGAACCTGTCGTCCCATACATGCTACGATTCTACACGACATCTCTTGCCCCATCCACTCATTAGATCACGCTTCCTTTCCACAAAAGGAGAACACGAAAACGAAATACGTAACTCAAACCTAGAAAACGCATTCATCATCTTTCTTCACATTCATTACATAGGTCTCTTCCGAGTTGTATGAACCCACAAACAATACGAGACCAAACATCCTAAAAAGATTCAACACGTGCATATATGTAAAAATTGAAATTTAAATAATAGAAATATAAATAGATAAGAATAGGGCAATATGCATGTAAATCTTTCATTATAAAAAGAATGAGACCCGCCAAGAAAACCAATTCAAAGCCATACGCTTCCTCTACGCGCCTCTGCTTTTACCCAAGCACGCAAAATGCCTTGCTCCATCACCGCTAATAGTGCTTCCGGAGCAGTGCGCTGCATGTTCTCCTCCCCATTATTTCAATATTTCTGAAAAAGTATAGCTATATATATATATATATATATATATATATATATATATATATATATATATATATATATATATATATATATATATATATATATATATATATATANATATATATATATATATATATATATATATATATATATATATATATATATATATATATATATATATATATATATATATATATATATATATAATACATATTTATTTAATATTTTTCTTAAATATAGGTGGTTGAGAGCCACTCATTTTCTCCCTGATTTCATCCCTATTAATGAATATTCCTGTCGGCTAAGCGTGCCCAACCATAGGGGCAATAATTTATATATTAATATAATTAATATTAAATTAATAAAGAACTTCGAAAAAGGACAGAAATTTTGTAATATTTTTCACATAAATTGTAAAAATTACAAAAGAAAACAACAAAAGCGTCCACTTCCATAAACTATGGACTATATTAATTTAAAATGTTGCATATGGAATCTTATATGATGATATGCATTAAATAATACAGAAGGGGGGTCTCTCTTAATCACAGAGATACGGGGTTGTTATGAAGCAAATATTATATAAATTTATATTTATAAATCCTGACTGTTAGTCTGTAATTAGTGGCAGCCCTTAAAAGGACTGGCCATTAGTCTAATGACCATTAATTAAGTTGCTCACAGCTAAAAGTTTGGAGCTACTTGTCCCTTGGCAGACTTCTAATTAAATGGGGGTATTTACATGTATACCTCCCAAAATCCTATATATTTATATATGTATCTAACACAAACTTTGATTTTTACATTAATATCATCAAAAATTTTCATATCACATAAAAAATATTATTATTTTAATTTTTTAAAAAAATGAAAATATCTGTAAAAAAATAAAATTGAGATTGAAATCGCAAAAAAGTTAGGATTGAATTTTATAAATGCTAAATGTGGTATTTATTTATTTTGTTTAGAGATGACGAGGGAGTTGATGAGAAAATATTAGGTGCAGATGCTCACGGGTGCGGATGATGGCGAGGATTCTATCATACCATTGTACACAATAGCTTGCTCAAATTGAATCCACGTTGTATGCATCAAAATTGTCAGCACGAAACATAGAGCGATCATAAGACTAAAAATAACGGCTTAACAATGAAAACATTGAAATTCATGGAGCTTGATCCGAGCCGGTCAACTGAAAACCAACAGTACGATTGAGTCAACTGGCCTTCAATACTAATGGATCCAACGGATGGACTTCTTTACGGCTCCAACTGCCAAGGATTCCTAAAAGTCCAACAGATCTCGACTAGCCAACTGATCTACCTAGCCATAAGGGACCATCACACAGTCAGTCGCTTTGGCGGATCGAGCCGAAGCAGGCCGATCCACCAATCACTGTCGTACCACATTCTAGTTATAATGTAAACATGATATTACATTAATTGTATTAAAGATGGTTTCCATAACCGTCCATTCTTTCCATAACGATGAATTAAGGGATCTCTTCCCCCACTGCTCGCTCTCTCTCTCTCTCTCTCTCTCTCTCTCTCTCTCTCTCTCTCGTTCTACTTCGCTTAGCTCTAACTCTCGGGATGTGTGTTCGCAAAAGAGAATTTGTGATTCAACACACGTAGCGGTCCGGGCGTTTGAATGACACACCTAATATTTTCTCCGAGTCGACGACAAGGTAATTGATGCCTTGAGTTGCATGCATTTTGTGTAAGTTGTTTCTATTGAATAGATTAAAGAATAAGCATATTCTTATATTCTAAGTTTTGTTTCATATTTTATTCCAGCATGTGCACTTCATTTTGTTTGTAACTTTTTCATAATGAAAATACACGGTTGTGAAAGCTGGATAGCTTGGAAAGTTCAGACTAGTTGAATCATAATTTAACCAACAAGCTAAAATGAGTTACATGGAGTTAAGAAGCTGACATAAGAGAATGATTGTAAGAGATTCAAATTAAACTCCTGACAAAAAACTGAGGCTCACATGGTTGCTTCGATCCCTTTTTTCAATAGTGGGATCTTTGTGGCTAAAAATAAGATTTTCAATTGGTGCATGCCAACTATCAAACACCTTTATAAATTCCTCGTTTCCATGAGCTTGGAAGAATCAAGAATCTCCTCAAGATCATCTCCCATTATCATATTCTTCCTTCTTCTTCTTCTTCTTCTTCTTCTTCTTTCTTTTCCTAAAGCTTATCATACACCTGATAATGGCTGAAAGCACCATTAAACGAATCTGCATTTGTGTTTTGCTCGCCATTATCATTCTTGGTCATGAGTGCATCACTTATACTGAGGGAAGGCAGTTGAAAGAAGTCGTTGGGTGCAGGAGATGCCTGCTGGAAGAAGAAGAAGAAGCTGGTGAGATAAAGAATGGAGGGGAAATGGTGGAGGGCTCAGTTGAAGGAGATCATAGCGCTGATAATGGTGATGTGGTGGGGACTAACGATGCTCGGCCATCAGTTCCAGGGCATAGCCCTGGTGTTGGCCACTGATCTCTTACTCACAATGGCGTTGAGAAGAATGTAGAAATTTATGTTTCTTCTCTTCGATATTTGTTTTATATTTATGGTGGCCATTGTAAAAGTTGATGTTCATCTTTATTGTGTAGAAAAGATGGCATTGATCGCATCACGACGTACGCTAGATGCTATAATGTGATTCACGTGCTATCATTTGTATGTCTGTTGTCTGGACGTAATATTTTCTCCTATTTATGTGCTTGTTTGTACGTGTTCCATTGTTTCCATTGAATCAACTTATATATTTTTCATATGCATATAAATAATATATAGATAAGGAACCAAGTA
>NEWO01000018.1:4016313-4034673 GCA_003013225.1 Phalaenopsis aphrodite | reverse complement strand
CTCCCCCTCTTAAAAAACCTTTTTATTTAGTGTGTTTTATATATTTTTATTTTGGGATAATTACATACACAGCACCCAAACATGGCTATTTACAAAATCTAGCACCCATGCTATATTTTTTAACAGCTTAACCGATGCATTTACGTGTGCCGTGATCACACCATTGAGAATTTGATAAAATTGAAATATATGGTTTGAGATGTATCATGAATTTTGATACTTGAGTAAGAATTTGAAAAACAGATGAAAGAGGGAGCTAGGTTTGTGAATAGTAATGTTTTGGGTGCTATGT
The DNA here is from genome assembly GCA_003013225.1 of Phalaenopsis aphrodite. Taxonomy (NCBI): domain Eukaryota; kingdom Viridiplantae; phylum Streptophyta; class Magnoliopsida; order Asparagales; family Orchidaceae; genus Phalaenopsis; species Phalaenopsis aphrodite. Next base: position 4,034,381 of record NEWO01000018.1, on the reverse strand, counting down.
ATGCAAATAGACCTTTTATTATCAAATTATAAACAAAATAAAATAAAACATAAAACATAAAAAATAAAAAAAATAAGTAATCCCAAACTGCCCCTTATTTTTTATTAGGTCAGCCAACAAAACTACAACAAAGTGGTCACTTTTACCTCACCAATATCAACAGCTTCATCTGTCAAAGTAGCAACTGCAAATACAACACCTAAAAGTCCTTCAACTGCTAAAGTAATAGCATGGGCTTCGCTAGCAACCACAACAGCGGCATTAGATGCATCATTGTCCATGCTCCATTCAACTCCTACAAATACATTTAATCAGTACTGTACAAAACAAAGCAAAGCCTTATAAATTACCCACATGAATCAAAAGGAGGATAATATGAAAGGAAGAAATTAAATGTGCCAAATTGAATTTGGCAGTTCGTCATCTAAATAATTATGATAATCAATAGCCATTTATATGAATTCGTTCAATCAAACATTTAAAATGGAAACTTGTACTTTTTTTTCTTAGTGTAGTCTTATTTAAGCTTAACACCAAAAAAAAAATGTGACACAAATATCTTGAACAAGTGCACTATGTACCGTAAACTGGAGGACATAAGCAAGCAACCATGCTTGTTCTTTTTATCTTTCCAATAGCATACTATCAAAAGTTTTCATCAATCACCAGTTCCTAAATGTCCCATCAAGTAATAAGCCTCTTCAATAAAACTTCAGAACCAGGTATCAACCATACAATAAGCTTTGAAATTCATGGAAGCCAACGCCAAATAGCACAAAGATATGGTAAAAAAAGTGGTTTATTGCACTTATAAGAAAACGGTATACTGATAAAAAATCTGTGGGCTATGAAAATCTGTTCCCAACTCTCCTGAGACTGTGTTAAATGTCAAATTTTTGCAAGTCAAATTAGATTTAAGGCAAGACAAAACTCAAAGAATTCACCCTCATTTAATGAAGAATCTATGATCTGATTTCAGATTCCCAACAAATCCCTGCATTAACAACATTTTCTAGTGATTAGAGAAAACTTCTGATCAACGTTAGTCATCCAAAGCCTATAGTGCCTATAGTGGTCTCTATTCTACTTAATAAGGAGATGGCAACCCAATCTAATTGAAGGAACCTTATCAGTAACCATAGGTTGAATCGTTTACTACAACTTGTATACCTTAAAAAAATATTTGTTTAAAGACAGTCCTAGGTCAACCGTAACTAAAAAATAACTTTGTGTATTACCAAGCACACTCTATGGTTAACCACTCAAAGAATTTGAGCTATTAGAGAACATTCAAGATTTACAAGTGACCATAATTTAATGGTCAAAAAGCCTCAATCATAACCAATCCTTCATTATGATGTCATTTGGCAGCAAAAATCACAGTCAAATGCCACATCCTCATTGGAATAAGATCTTCGAGAGTGACCATAGAAGTATAGCTAATTAAATTAATGGTCTTTTATTAGCTACAGTTAATCTTCAAAGTCATCCTTGGTGAATTGCTGAAGAGTATAAAATGAATGGTTGCTTTAAGTTTGAGGGCAAAAGATCTCAATTGAAAAGAATTTAAATTTTATGATTTTCTTAAAATTTTTATATTTTAGTTGGGTTTAATCTTGAAATTATTTCTTTTGAAATTTAAGGTCATTTTGATAATAATAACACCATCAAATGAAACTTTCTAATTGCACGATCATCATTGAGGTATTTTAATAATACATTATTTTTAAGCTTGTCAACTCTACCTATGCCACGACCCAGACCGAGAAGAATTAACTAAGCCAGGCGCATATGGTCGATGCTGAAAAACATTTCTAAAAATTAACGCCAATCCCCAATAGCATTCATATAAAAAACAGCTACTAAATCTTGTCAGCAATCCTCTAATAAAACACATAATATCATCCAGCCAACTACAGTAAAATAGGTAAAAAATCACTACCTATCATCCACCGTCTCTTTCCTCCAACAATAAAACTCCCTCCTAACAAAACATTTTCCTGAAAGAACATTTAAATAACAAGTTAAGCAACTTTGTGGATAATTATTACTTTATTATTCATTAAATATTATGCAAATGCTTAAAATGGTTTCTCGAATGAATATGATGATCAAACTTTTTTTTTTGTAAAGTCTATATTTATCATTTATTACTTAATTTTTCTTTAAACTAACTAATTACCTTTTTTTCATTTCTTTATTTCTTTTAATTTTAGAAGTCCTCTCAAAAGCAAAATCTTTATCATTTTGTACCAAAATACAACATTTACCATTTGTATCATGAAGATACAACTTTACAGCTTACAACATAAAAATACACCTTATCCATTTCGTTTACATTTAATGTGCACGAGTACAATAATAACGTCTACTAGTACCATAAGAGGAGACTCCTAATAGACTTAAAATTCAAATTTTTATTTTAAATAATTTCATTCCTTTAAATCAGTTGTTTAATTTATTTTCATTTGATGAAGACTAAAAAATGAGAGAACTGAAATCATAAAAAAAATTATTACTTTTTCATTTAGTTTCTTTCAATTTTAAAGGTGTTCTGACATGAACATCTCCCACTGTTGGACTCGACGCGGCTCCTAGGTCGTGCAAGGGGTGCAGAGTTGAATCGAACAACACTCTTTCGATTTATTTTCAATTTTTAGCAAGTTTCCTCATTTCTTTTCCTTCTTTTCTAGTCATTTCCTATATATTTATCATATTAGGGATTAGATTTTAATTTTGCATGTGTTTCTATGAAGACAGTCATCGTTGTTCCCTGTTTCTCCTTCTAGAGTTGTATTCGAGGGCGAGTGGGGCTCCGGTTGTATCTCATTCCAATGTGGTGATTCTCCTCCAAAGGTCGAGTGATGCTTTGACATGCCTGAAAAATGTGATATTCTTTATATATATTTAATGTTTAATTTTAGTGATATTGCGTTGTAATGAAATATATTTTTGTATTTTTATTACAGGTACAATAAGTTAAGCAATTAGAGCAAATGGAGCGAAAATAAATCAATTTGGAGTCAAATGGAGCAAAGAAGAAAATTTTGACCTGACGCCTTTATTTAATTGCTTATAGAAGATTGGCACCTAGGCGCCACGGTTGGGCGCTTAACCGTGGCGCCTAGGCGCCAGAATTGATTTTTTTTTTTTTTTTGTAAAATGCAATGTATTTGGACGAATTTTAAAGGGGCATCTGAAGTGACTCTTGGGGATTTCGAGGGTTATTATAAGGGGTGTCTCTTCAAGTGGGGGTCTATGAAAGTGTGTGTGGGGTGTGTCTCTTCAAGTGAGAGGGTGTATCTATTTGAGTGAAATTGTAAGAAGAGTTCAGAATTCTTCAAAGGAATTTCAGGAGATTTGCTTGGGAAAGTTTGAGAAAAGTGCTTTGTATTGTTGTTTAAGTTTTGTTAAAATTTATTGTGTAAACCTAATTTTAAATATCAATCCATGTGTTGTTGTATTTTCCCAATGAAATCTGAGTAGTTTTCTTTATATTTCTCCTTGTGATGAGAAATAATCATGTGTAATATTAGAATTTTTTAAAAATGCTTTTATTTAAATATTGTGATGGTATATTACTTCATGTTTAGTTTACTTATGTAGTTTGGTCAATTCATAGGTTAAAACATATTGTGAAAACATAATGACCTTTGAGAGCTATGTGTTTCCTCAATTAGTAATTACCACACTAACCTTCAAGATGAATAAATAATAATCTTGTGGTGAGTGCAAATAGATAGAGAGAGATAAGTTTTGACGGGTGTAAATTGGTGATTCTAGGATAGCAGGCAAGAAACTTAACCAATTTGATTTAGGATTTGGAACTTAAAGCTAGGTTAGCCAAATTAAGGGCTTAAGTGGGTACTCTAGGGTGAAAGGCTAGAATCTACCCAGCATAACCAAGGATTTAAGAACATAACCCTAGGTTAGCCAATATTTTTTATGCACTCGGAAAAGGGCAATGAATAGTTATAGTCCTATTTGTCACAAAACTACATTTAAATTTATAAACATTTGATTCCTACACTGAATATGATCTCATTACAAGGAGGACTTCCATATAATTTGAACTCTTCTACGTAAAGCTAGTTTAGGAAATTTTGCATTTTCTTTAAGTTCAGAAATAGAATTAGTAGGTATAAGTGCTCTTTTCACGCATAATTTTGATCTTCATTCCTAGGTAAGTTACATATAGTTTAATTAGAGTTTTACTAAGTCTATAAAAAAAAATTTTCCTTCTCCATGGGAATGATACTTGAGACTCCATTAGTCATATATTACTTGAAAGATACGTACACTTATGTTTTTGTCCTAGTGAATTTTTTAAATCAATAATTAGAAAATATATTTTAAAATTAGTAATGCCTACATCACTAGGAGTAGCAGTTATAAACACAGAAAATTATATAATCAGAACGAAATCGCGGTATCATGCATCAGTTGTATCTCCCTCCCGAGATTGTGATTTATCCTCCCTCAACTCCCTTGCATTCCTCCCGCGTCGCTGTCGCAGCTTCCTCCTTGTTGCAAGCCACTCCAGCAGCAGCCCTTTTGTTGTTCTTCATGCAGTTCCTCACTGTCCCGCCATCCTCTTCGCTGACGTTGTTGCACCTGTCCTCTCCCTTACTGTTTCTGGCAACCCATTGCTTTTTCAGCCATTACTAATTGTTCCCATGCCTTCCTACATTGTCATTATCTGCAGCAGCCACCCAAAACAGCGCATATTTGCTATTCACCAGTCGTTTCAGCCTTTTAACCACCCTTTTCCCTTGCCTCTAGTCCTCCTGACTGCTCATCCCACTCCCATCTTGCTGGTATCTACCTATCCAACCTTCCCCGCCATTTCCCTCACTCTATGTGGCTAACGCCCTGTTGTTCCAGCCTCCTTGTGGAATTGTTGCCTCCCGAAACCACCTCTATTCACTGTTTTACATGTTGTCCAGCGCCAACCTCCTTACTGCCGCTCAGGAAAACAAGGAATTGTTGTTTCATTACCATTTCTACCCACTTGCACCATCTCCCACCTTGTCGCCAGCTTTCATACACCAAACAGCCACTACCACCACCACCTTCGATTCACCCTAGTTGCGTGTTATGTGTCATGTGTGTTGCTATTTCCTATTTTGATTATCTGGTTGTAAGTCTTTATTTGATTTGAGTATAATATTTAATTTCCTTATTGTTATTTGGCTAAACTCCGGTGATATTTAGTATCAGAGCAAGCCTAACTCCAGTCTTATCCTAGGGTTTCTAGCACCCACCAACACCCCATTCTATCTCCGACCAAAATTTTCATTTCCCACCCTACACATCTCTTCCACTTACCTACACCCGAACTCTAATCATGTCGTCGAGCAGGCAATTGCTTGAACCTGATCAAGAGTTCAACATGGAGATGCAACAGAAATTCAACAGAGTGCTACGACGGCCCACCGAACTTTAGGAAAGGACCCAGAGGGAGGTCACCATCGAGCGTGGTAATGAGATCCAATGAGGAGAGAGAGAGGAACACATCAATCCCTTCCGTAAGGATGATTCCAATAGAAAATAAGGAGGATCTACATATGATTTTTATTGATTTAGAAAAAGCCTATGATAAGGTTCTAAGAGAAGTCATTTGGAGAGTTCTAGAGAAGAAAGGTGTTGATATGACTTATAATCAAGTCACTAAAAATATGTACACTAAAGATCTTACTTGTGCTCGAAGAAAAGGTGGATTGACCGAGTATTTTCCTATTTTAGTTGGATTATATCAGGGATCGGTTTTAAGCCCATACATTTTTGTTTTAGTTATGGATGCTCTTATTGGACATTTACAGAAGGATGTACCTTAGATATTTCGGGCGAACGTACCACTTAATGATGGGTGATCAAATATTTAAAAGGTGTGAACGTTTTAGATATCTCGGGTCTATCGAAAATAATGGTGATAAAATATTAGTAGAATTCAAGTAAGTTGGTTGGTTGAAGGGGAGGAATGCATCAGGCTATTGTGCGATAGATATGTACCACTTAGATTAAAAGGAGAAACTTACAAGATGATGGTGAAACCTGCAATGCTTCATGATACAGAATGTTGGACTTTAAAAGAGAAGCTTAAAACAAAGTTAACTATTTTTTAGATGAGAATGCTTAAACGGATGCTTGGCTTCACACTTAGAGGCAATGTGAAATAAATATATTCGTGATAGGGTCGGTGTAGCTCTATTGGCAGACAAGATTAGAGTCTTCTTATAGATTGTTTGGTCACATTGTACGTCAACCATATGATAATCTTGTTAGGAAGATAGATGTTTTAGATTCGACTTTTTTATAAAAAAGGCAGAAATAGACCTAAAAAGATGAGCATATTGTATTAAAAATAAATTTGAATCTATTAGAATTAAATAAAAATATGACACTCAATAGGATGCAATGGAGAAAAAGTTTTTATGTAGCTGACCCACTTTGTGGGATAAAAACTTATTGTTGTTGTTGTTGTTTGTTTATTAAACCTAAAGAGTATGTCCATAGAAATCCCAAGACACCGTGGTTAATATAGTACTCACATACAGCAGCAGCATTCTCATTTCCAGGAAATATATATTACAATGCCAAAATAACAACCCCTACAACAAAAGACTTCTATATGAGTGTGTTTGTGTGTGTGTGTGGGAAACTTGAGCAATGAATAGAAGTTTAAAGACGATAAGATTAAATATAAGAACATTTAATATTATTTCGTTTTGCCAAAATACCTGCTTTTCTCTTACAGAAAATAACTCAGTATTCAACTAACATGCAAACTCATCAGGTAAAATGGATCATTATGAGTTACAGCTATATTTTCTTCTTGAATGTATGCCTAAAAATTGCCAAGAGAAAGAAGTAAGCACTAATTGGCAAAGAAAATTTGAAGAAAGTTGTTATAGTATTGTCCTTGAACGCTGCTTTACATTATACTTGAACAAAAATTTATCAAAATACTTATGTGCAAACTTGTTAATAAATAAAGGAATTTGTGGAGTTACATTACATACCTTTCGCTTTACTGTTAAACATCCCCGCAACAGCAGCAAGGCTCTCTTCACTTGATTCTGGAACCTAGGGCAAAAAGAAAATACATCACAAAAAAGCAATATTATATTTATTCACCCAACAAAACCTGATTTCAAGAAACTCCAGACTAGGATAAAAGGTCCTAGAAATTAACAGACGTATAAGGAGGGACTATATGGGGAAGAGAAATATTTGTAGGTTAGGCGAAATTTTCAAGATATCCTGACCGACAGCTTATCGCTAGAGCCACCACAATTATGGGAGGTTTAGTATGTCTGCACTCCAGAGAGGGATAAGCCAATCTTGGGCTACATTTGGAGGACTCTGCACAGTAAAATTTGCACGAAATTTCAATTCAATTCAGCAAGATACCCATAGATAGTTGGACAGGCAGAGTTGGTTACTAGCAATTCAACAATCCTTCTCAGGTGTTTTGGGAGACAATTCATTTGATGGTAGGGTCCAAGTACTTTAGAGGCGCAGTCAAAGACCCTCCAACCCTATGAGATTATAAGATTCCCTCCACATCAACTTGACCTATCTGAATCCATACCATGATGAGGTCGAATCCCCCACAACCGCGGTAGACTGACACGGACATGTGTCTGGGCCGCAGGACGCCCGACCCCACAAGGACCGAACCGTTCCAGCCCTCCAAGCCAGGGAACTGCCGCCCAATTGGGATGGGACCACTCCTAGTACTATGACATATTTTGCTTTTGTCATATTTTAGGTTAGAGCTTTTAAACGTCTCATTTATCTCACTTCAAGTTGTATCCAAGGGTTGCAAGTAGTGTTCTAGTTGTATATTGATCTCCAGGTGATGATTACCCTTTCTATACCTTTTCTCAATTATTCTTGCATCACTCCCTGTCCTCACAAGCTGTCTCCGCCCAGAACAGCAAATCCTGTGCATTTCTATAGTTTCCAGCCACCTTTCCTCACTAACGCTGCCAATGACTACCACCTAATTGTTACTCCTGCAGTTCACTGCCTCCCCTTTTGTTGTTGTCATCATCTCCTTGATGCCCCCCACCCCCCAACCCACACCCTCCTCGTTCCAGCCCAATATCTGCTCCTTAGCTACCTCTCAGGAGTCCAAACCCCTTAGAGCCACTTCCACCCGAGATTCAACCGTAGGGCTAGTATTGTGTTGTTGTTGCTTGCAATTTCATATTTTCAAATTGTCTTGTTGTAATTTCCTATTTCAATATAAGCAATAATATTTGTTTTCCATGGGTGTTTGGTCACGTTCAGGTATCATAAATGACGCCAAAGCGCAATCACAAAAACCACGGGAAGGGGGCATCCATGATCTCGTTGAGGGATTGCCGAAACCACGACCTTGACAACTGCCTCAAGATTTCCTACTTCAGCTTTTTTGTATTTCCTTTTGATTTACTTCCTATTTTTCTTATTCCTAAGCAGAGAATTACTTAAGAAACTATTTATGTGTTGATATTTTCTAATTTGAAGGACTTTAGATTTTGGTTTAAGTTTTTTGGAGATGTTTTCCCTTGGTTATCTCTATTTCAGTGTTTTATACTTAAATTTATTCCAGGTGTTGTGTCCGTAACCTGATAGGATCGAAGTGGTGATCTCGCTCAAATGCTCTGAGGCCTCCTTCATCCTCCAATTCGCAGCCAACTGTTGTTCACAATAGGAAAAATACTTTTATCAATTACGGTTTGCTGATGTGTCGTTATCCACGCCGTAATTTCAACAAACACTACTCCTCGACATCTATGCCAATCTTTTATGATTTTTCTTGTTGTTTTTAATCAGGATAGCCACCAAACATCATCTATCCCCCTCCAAATATCACCGATCACCAAAAATTTCAGCCCTTAAATATTCCTCTACCTCCTCGTGAAACCTGCTTCTCAAACACCTTCTAGGAGTCTTAGTTCAGTGTCATTTGATATCAAAGCACAACCAGCCCTAGAACTTTAAGGTCTTATCTTCCTCGACCCAAACCAAATTTTTTAACTATCTAACCTAACACCTCTACCAAAAGAAATTTTTTTTCCCCAAACCATTTCAAATATAATTCCCATCCCCAACCCAAAAAAAAAATTTTAATCCAAATTTTCCTACCTTTACAAAAAATTCACCCCAACACTTACGCCAAAATTTTAAAAACCCGACTAACCATGAATCATGATTCTACATCTGTTGGAAACCTAATTAAGAGAAAAGGACACCACTGCCAAGATGAAATCAACAAAGAGGTATCCAAGAGCTTTCTATGGAGAATATGCAGCAAACAATCCTCCATGGCAACAGAGGCAAATGATTCTTTTATAAAGGTAAAAAAAGTGCTCATTTATGGTTCAATAGTCATAATGTTGAGTTCCATCTAAGCTAATTGAACTTTAAGATGTAACCTTCAGGTTGGAATTATATCCTATATTATATTGTTTGGGTTCACAACTCGCTACCTTATTATGACTAATAAACCTAAATAACCTTAAATAACACATTTTAATGCTAAAGTGAAATACAAGACAACAAAAATAAATAAGCATAAGAAGGATTGATGTTATTAAATTAATGTGTAAGTAATTAGATCATTACCTGAAATGATATATTGAGAGAAAAATTGTATTTGTCCAACAACAAATGTAAGAACTAATATATTAATAAACAAAAAGGAAAATAAAATGATGGTGAATTAAAAAACCAAAAGTGCCACATATACCAGTTGAATGGTTGATACAACTCGAGCAAGTGCTTTAACAATATTCTCCACAACATTTGTATTTTTGGGATCCCTAACAAGTAAGCAAAGACCAATCAAATGAGTTCAATAAGGATGTATTATGAAAAAATACCAGTATGTACATATGAAAATAGTTCTTTACCAGTTTAAACCAAATACAACATCACCAACCTTAATCTAAAAAAGTGATGTCAATTATGCACATCAAGTTTAAGACTTTATGGTTCATTCCATCAAAAGCATTTCTTATTAATGCCAGTTTAGCTAAATGCTTTTAGACAAGTAACATGGCCCGACATCTTTTGTTCACATCCTTCCTAGCATATATCATTATCATGTAGAGCAGAACTTCATACAGATCAAATCATTTGATCAAATTAATCCATAAAAGCCCAAGTGACCATATATAGTTATAATAAATCAAATTGAGCCATCATGGCAAAATTTTAAGTCTTATAAGGCACATTTCTATTGATAGCAAAATTTCTCCTTTTTTAGATTTGAACCATTTTATTAGGTTTTAACTAATTTTGGATAAGAATAGGCACAAATTTGAACAAATGTTAGAATTGATAGAATTAGAGTTGCATTTAAATATTTGGCTTTATTCTTTTAAACCTATTATTATAAATAGTGTTCCATGACTGATGATTGAATTATTATTATTTGATGATTGAAACAATGTAGATCATTTGTAGCCAACAGAGTGCTCTCTTAATCCAAGTTGTTTATGCCTAACTTCATACCACTTTATTAGATTTCAAAAATTTTTAACATCTAGACACAAAAGTACATATTTTTAGACACCTTGTGAGTTCTTCAACCGAAATATCGAGATGCTCGTTGAAGTCTATGCAAAACAATGACAATGCATACATAAATTACAATTATGAATGAAATTTGATCCAATGGGACCCAAAATTTGTTGGTGTTAATATAACGCATGTTAGTATAACTTTGGATTGAGGCATGTTTAAGACTGTATTTCAAAGAAAATGGCTGTAATATATACATTATATTTTCTAGATTTCCATTTTGCTATAAAGGGGAAGTGCGTCCTTCTGGTTTCAATGGTGTATACATGTTTAAGGAGTATTCCCTCCTTTCTTTGTAGAAATTATTTCCATAATTTAAACAATCAAAGAAAATATAAGTGGCGTATCTCTAATTGCATGCCAGGCAGCTTATTTTCATAACCCTTTTGTAGAACTTATTTCCATAATTTAAATTATCAAAAGAAGCAAATGTGTTTTATCTCTAGTTAGATACCAAGCAATTCATATTAATAAGCATGACTTGGCATAAGCTAGAGACTTCATAGGAAATGGAAAAAAAAAGTTTTTTTAATAAAAAACAAAGTAAAGTTTCATACTACAACAAATTTTACAACTAACAAATGAAGAACTGTGAAAACAAACAAAAAAAACATAAAGAAAATTTTTGATAAAAATGAAACGCATTACTGTAAACAAAAAATCTAATGACCTTAAATAACAATATATTTGAGACAATTTGCCTTTATATCAGCGTCAAAAGCATCTAAGAAAACAAAAAAGACAAAGAAAACAATTCTAAGAGCAATTCATAATTCAAAAATTAGAGAATTGTGCAGCTTTAGTCAATTCTACATTGCATCTAAAAAGAAAAAGCTCTTTAAACTTACATATCAAAGTTCTTAAAAAGTAGGCGCAGTGTCTGTACTTCTACACAAAATCCCTGATAAATAAACAGTAACAACCGACAACATTAATTTTTTTTTAACTAAAAAAATTGTAGACAGCATTGGACATCACTACCCTCAGAACTTCAAGGACTAGTATCTGATGCCAAAGGGGTAAATCAAGACAAGCCACTTTTACCAGCATATTGAGAAACACCTGTATGAACCAAAAGTATATTGTGAACCAGAAATATAATGAAAACCTTTAAGATAAAACATCAAAATAGTGAAATAATATTTGCCTATGAGAATAAAAATGAAATCACATAGACCAAAAAAACCTGAATATGTTTCAGATAAGATCAGTTTTCATGTGCATTACAAGACAATTTAAGGCTGTTGAATTATTTAGATATTGATACCCACCATCAACTTTCTACCATAAACCCTAAACGCATCAAGAAAGAAAGTTGATGGTGATGGTGGGTATCAATATCTAAAATTTGTGGACCCTATTTTTATATTATTTGAAAAAAAAAAGGGTTATTTTGCGTGGAAAATTTTAAATGTTTTAACTTTTTATTGGGAGACATTTGCTTTGATTTATGCAACTTAGATATTGTTTATCTGATTTCAATCCCAAAGGAGTGTTGTACCATTTTTCTCATGCAAGTTTTGTGCTTTTTGCTTATCTGGGACAAGTAGGTGGATCTTCCATGTGGTTCATGCTAGCCGACATTGCCATTAAGTTGTGTATTATGTCGTCTTTCCCCCTAGACAGCATCCGCATTTATCCTTTTGTCCTCCAAACATCACAAACTTCATATATTCTCTTCCTCTTGACTCTCTACAACACCTCACCCCTAGATCCGATCCTTGAACACTTTCTGAAAATTCCAGAATTGTGTCATTTGATATCAGAACCCAATTCTAATTTCAATTACAAACCATAATCCTCACCCTAAGCCTTCAAAATCTCATATTCCTATCTCCATCAAAAATACGTCTGTACACCTACCACGCAAACCTACACCATCAGCCAACCGTAGATCCATATTCCTTCTCTAGCAGAAATCCTCAAGTAAAGAGCAAGTCACCGTGCAACCAAGGAGAAAATCTCAAAAATGTACTCATGAGCTTACCACAAAAAGATATGTTGTGGAAAATCTTTCAATTACAGAGGAGACTTGCTTATTTTAAAAGGAGACAACTTAGGAGAGTCAACCACAGCAACAATCGTAACTACTCGGATGGAGGAGATGACAAAAAAAAACTATAACAGCAAGAAGCCTCAAGGGACAAAGAGATGATGTTGCATCTATTCGGCGTTCCATATAGGAGGAGAGAGGATGATTTTAGAGTGAAAGTTGATTTGTTTAATTTTAACAACCGTATGGATCTTAAAAAGCTCATTGAGTGGCTCAAAAAAGTAGATCAAGTCTTTAAGTACAAGAACATTTCACCTCATAGAATGGCAAAACAAGCAGCCATAAGGATAAAAAAAATGTGCTTCCTGTGGTGAGAGAATTTGAAGCGCTTGTATCAAAATGGAAGAAAAAGAAACATCACAATCTAGTCCCACATGAAGATGTGGTGAAGATAACTCGCAGCACATTTCCATCGGTATATTTTTTTGAAACTTCGCCATTTGCAGCAAAAACACATATCAGTAAAGTAGTACACTATTGAGTTTGAATTGCTTATATTAAAGTGTTAGTTGGTAGAGCCAAAAGAACATATCATAGCCCGATATCTTGAAAAAGAAAGACCTTCAATTGGCAATATGGTATAGCTACAATCATATTGGACCTTACCGGATCTCCAGATTATAGCCCAAAAGTTGGAGAAGCAACACTGCAGTATTAGAAGCCCCCACCCTTCAAACTAAGTTCTACCATGGGATCAGGCAACAAAAGCACACCAATTAGAGTGTCAATTAAGTCTTCCCCTCATGAGAAGAGGCCAGTACAAGACAAAAAAATGATTGATCAAGTAGCACCGCAAGACATTCATATTCAAGAAGTATTTCAAGAACCATGAGTATGGACATAGTGCATCCAACTACCCAAGAGTGAGATTAATTTCTTTTACAGAGCAGGGTGCAATCCACAAAGAACAAAGGACAAAATGTGTCATCTTGGAAAAATGGCCTACTACAACCATGGCAATCCTTACTTCATTGTGTCCTTGAATGGTATGCATTTTGCATTAAAAAAAGTAAAAAATAAAAATACAAACAGCATACCCCCATGCATGTGTAAAACAGGCCTACTCGTCTTGGAGGATAACAAAAAGATCCAAAAACTCTGAGATCACAAAAAAGAAAAGATATGTAAAAGGGAACTTTGAGCAAGAAAATGGGCAGCTTGATTGAGCTCTCTAGAAACAAACTGGATATAAACTTATCAAAATGAAGTAACAAAACAAAAAACACGATAATAGTTGGGGTTGTCCCTCAAGCTCCGTTGTTCCATCGCCTGTCGCATAAAGTTAAAGATGTTGACATTGTCCCCCTCAATAATAATGTCGCTGGTCTCAGTCATCCTGATACTAGAGTTAAACCAAATCATATTAGAAAAGCAAATATTATTACTTGAAGCAAATAGGCGGTTACAATCAATACACTTAAAAGGCAAAAGAAAACAACACGACACCCAGAAATCTTAAATAGCAATAAACATGACACAAATAATAAAACTAGAGTGGGATCTCGGGATGGTGGTGGTGATCGGCGGAGGATTGGAAGGTGGGAGTATGGTGGGAGCACAAAGTAAGTGGGTGGATATCATAATGGAACAACAGGTCCTTGCTGTCTAGGCAATAGCAAGATAGAATTTGGGTTCCTAAGGACTAGAACAGCGGATATGTGGCAGAAAAGGTGAGGCAGGCATGTTGGGACAGCCGTTAGGTGGTAGAGACATGGTCCAATATGATTGGGACATCAGCTGGGGGGAAGGGGAGGGGAATTATGGTGGCATGAACAGTGATGGAAGTAAGCGGGAGCGCTGGAATCGCAAGAAATGTACGGTGAAATGAAGAAACTGCAGGAAGAAGAGTGTCGCCGGCTATTTTAAGGGGTTGCAACAGAAAATGGTGCGGGGAATGATGTGGGGAGGATGCGGAAGAGGAATAGAGAAAATAAACATCCCCTCGAAAAAGAGATACCACCAAAGCCCCACCCAAACCCTCGGATACAGCCCTCAAAGGGAGAAAAAAATGTTTGTGGCTATCCTGACAGAAATCTTAGCCAAAAATTGCCAACAAACGTTAAAAAAAACATATTGATAAACTTAACATATATAGGAATGGAACCCACTCCCAATAGGAGGGAAATCAACGTAAAAGAATGGTACACCAGTCCAAGTCGCCCTCGCTCACGGGAGTTGTACTTTAGCAATATTATAGCAATGATCGCAAAAACTCTATTGGGTCTCTCCCGCGGCACATTCATGGTTAGAAGATGTGTTTGATAGATAAAATGGCTTCAAACTCCACAAACTCGCAATCCTAGTGTATTATATGTTCCTCATGGCACATAATAGTTCACTTGTCATATCCCAAAGGACAGCCTCTGTGTCGGCTAGCTGGTTTTGCAAAAGCACTCCATCAACATTTACCATGAGCCAACCAAGAGGAGGGGAGACGAAGGCACCAGAAAGGGGATAGAGACAGTCGTTGGGACAAGCCAGGCTCCGGTGATGCGTCTTGGATAAGCACACCACAAAATCTAAGCTTATATCCAACCAGGGTGTCACTGGAACGAGAACGGGAGCATTGAGTTCGGTATTATATCCTCGAGTCTTAGCCAAGTGACATATTGGCCCTGTTTGACGTGTCTGTCCGCATCTTTACCAACCTAAACCAATAAAAATTCTCTTTCACTAAGAAGAGAGTATTGTCACTACCAAAATATCATACCTCTTGAGTAGCTCGCGCGTTAAGCTAACACTAAATCAAAAGAAAGCGGTGAGATTGAGTGGGAGAATTAGATCAAGGGTGAGAGCAAGGAATGGAGAACAAGTTGACAAACTACAAATAAAGATAAAACAAGAGAATAAGATTTGAAGATTGGTAAGAAGAAGAGAAAATTGGGAAGCGATTGGAAGAGTGAAATTAAAACCAACGAGCAAAAGAACGAGAATACATGAGAAGAAAGAGAGACAAGAAGTGGAATCGTGCGAGCAGTGTGCGGAGCGACCAGTGAAGAGGAAGAAGGATCAAAATCGAGCAATCATAAGAGGGATTAGTTGAGCAATGGGCCAAGGAAATAAAGACTAGAATTTAATTTTAATTTACCAAGAAAATGCCAAAGTTTCTAATATATATATATAAACTTTATTTAAAATGTTATTAGAACTTTAGTATGTCTAAATAAGAAAGTTGATATACTTAATTAAGAATATTTTATTCCGCTTAAATTTGTTGAAGAAAATTTAGGGTTCCATTTTACTTGCAAATATGTTAAAGATGTGATTTAAATGATAATTTATATTACAACAAAAAAAAAATGAAATTGGAAATGATAATAGTAAAACTTAGGTGATAAGTCAAATTATAAACTAAATATTTCAAAGGTTAATACTAATATATATTTATAGTAATAATAAAGATTAATTTAAAATGATGAATATGTTGATGTGAATATGATTATAGGACGAAATTTTAGAAATTTGTTGATGTGAATATGAGTTTTTTTATTAAATATTTTTGCTATAGGTGACAAAAAGGAAAAGACATTTAAAGATTAGGTAGCAAAGCAGAATTTCTAAACTAAGAAAGCGTACTCAGAGACAAAGTTGTTTTATCAAAATTAAATGCAATTGATATTGATATTAGACAAATTAAACTTTGTTGCAAAGTACTTATAATTCATCTTGAAAATTAAATTACTGGTCACTTTGAACTAAGTGTTAATAAGTCCTTACAATGTTTAGGTTCTAACACATGAATTAACACAGAGACATTGAATAGCATAGTAAATGTAAATGAAATATGATATGCAGAAATGTTTATATGCACGTGTTGACCAATAAAATTCACACCCTTATGATACTCATTGAAAACACTAATGCACCTACACATAAAGTGGAAAAAGAAATTGATATCAAAGTATTTTATATGATATAATTTAGATTGTGCACAAGTGAAGAATGTATTATATAATAATGAAATAAATAAGACAAGATATGATATGATTTTTTTATTCAAGTTATTAATGTACGTTGAATGTTTCAAAAATCTCTTATGTTGTCATCTTTGAATGGAAGGCTAGATTGGTGTATCAACTTTAAAACCATACATAATTTCTAAATTCTTTTATATTAACTTAAGAATATAATGTTTCCACCGAGTTATGTTGATTACTCGCCAACAAATTTAATCAATAATTTCTAGAGAAAAGCTTGTGAAAAAAAAGAATTTTAGGGAATCTATATATCATAAACATAGTAATACAAGAGAATGGCATCTCTTTTAAAATTATAATATTTTAGTTTAAAATATGTTTTATCATTTAGTACAACAACCACAACAAGCCTTTATCCTACTAAGTGGGATCGGCTACATGAATCCTTTTCCTCCATTGTTCCCTACTAAGTATCATATTTTCATTTAATTCTAATAGATTAAGATCATTTTTTATACATATTTTATGATTTAGCAGCACTTTTGATAATATCGAAAGTTGCCATTATTAATATATATATATATATATGAACAATTGTTTTGATATTAGTTAATGTTAGTTGATGAAATTAAAAAAATTTTCTAAGCACTCAAGAAAAATCATGACATTTTTTGTAGAATATAGTGCATTGTTTTGTCATTTTCCATTGTACTCAGACAAGATTGGCTTTAGAATTTTATTATGGAGTCAGCATATCCCCAAAAAGGTTTAGTCAAAAAAAGGCCTAGTAGTATCATTGAATTATAAATGTAAGGCATCTGCATAGGATAGCTAAGTGGTGTACATGAAGGGACTATTCTAAGATCAAAGGATTTCACCTTACTTGACCACAGCCTTTGCTTAAAGCAAGAGAAAAACTTTGCCTTTCTAATATTCGGTCAGACATTAAATCAACAACGCAAACAAATAAATCAAGCACTCGCCCTATTCGAAGGCAGTATTCTCAGCAACAAAACAAGTGACATATTACAATGAAATAACCATCCAAACACTCGGGCAAATTGATAGGCACAAAAATTGGCACGATTTTCCATATTAGACCCAAGTAAATATCTCTTTTTTTTAATAAGTCAAAACAGCACATAAACAAAGATAAACACCTAAATTTTGAGAAATAGGCGATCTCTCCCAAATCCTACAATTCAAAATGTAAGAAATTTTTCCCAAACCCAAACCCAAACCCTAAGTTTCAAAGAACCAATCTCATGCATACCCTAACTCTAAATCTATTAGGGTCCATTTATACTAAATAACAATAAATAATAAAAGTCTCAATTGCCCTTAAGCTAATTAAAGACTAAACTGCCCCTTAAACACCAACGTAACAATACTCCCCTTCCAAAAGATACATTGTCCTACAACAACAACAACAACAACAAAGCCTTAATCCCACTACGTGGGGTCGGCCACATGAATCCTTTTTCTCCATTGCGTCCTATTTAGTGTCAAATTTTCATTTA
>NEWO01000018.1:4001131-4015997 GCA_003013225.1 Phalaenopsis aphrodite | reverse complement strand
TTCCTCCACTTCAACCAACCAACTTGAATTCTACTATTAACATCCCCATCTATATCACCATCGTTTTGGACAACGGACCCAAGATATCTAAATCGGTCACACCTTTTAATAATTTGATCACCCAAAATCACACTTCTGTCACTAGAGCTATACTACTAAAATTACATTCCATGTATTCAGTTTTAGTTCTACTTAAACGAAGGCCTTTAGACTCCAAAGTAGACCTCCATAATTCAAGTTTTTCCTGGGCTTTTTCTCTCGTTTTATCCACGAGAAGAATATCATCAGCAAGAAACACCTTCAATTTTTTTCCACATTTAGGACAATGTAAAAGATACATTGTCCTAAATGTGGAAAAAAATTGAAGGTGTTTCTTCTCCTCCACCACAACTTCCTCTGCTTCCTCATTCCCTGTCTCCTCATCTCATACTGTGAGAACCTATAACCTTCAATTTTTGCATCAGTGTCCTGGAATTAACTTCACATCACACAGAAAACATAACACATTGACTAGCTTCTCCTGAATTTCTGTCTCTGTAAGGCACTTGAGTGTCGCCCCAGTTGTGGCCTGTGATTCTTATCCTATGAAACCCTCTAGACTTTCACTATTTGAGCTTTTGGCATCATTATGGTTGTACAGTCTGGTATAGTGCTTCACTTGTGCTGCTCCTAATAGTATGTTTTATTGCAATTTTATATACAACTAACTGCGGTATTTACATAATTTTCCCCAATTCTCGTAGTCTCGGCAGAAGAAGCAATACTTGAATCTCTAGCTTTAACCCTTTCATGAAATTATCTTCAAACACTTTATCTACATCCCTCTCAAACGACCACATAGCATCTCAAATTTCATGCAATATTTTATAGCATACCCTTTCTAGACTAATGCAAAAAATTGCTCTTGTAAGTCTCCTTCTCAAGTTATTCTAAAACGCTCCAACAATTGATCATTAAATTCTTCTGAGGTTCTGTCTGGTTGATATCACTCTCTCAATTAGTACCACGCTAGAGCATTTCCTTCCAAACACAAAGCCGCTACCATCAATTTTCTTTCTCCTTTAAAGATCAGCACCATCAATTTCCTTATGAGTAAGTCTCCTCCGCAGTTCTCTCATCTGGATTTCATTCTCCGCATAACGCGCGGGTGGGGTTCCCCTCCTCCACCAAATTGAATTTCCTTCTTTCATAAGTCCAGCGCACCCCAAAATCAGCTCATTTGTCCCCATAAGCTTTAGAATCGTCTTATGCCCGGAAAATTATTGCAACAAAAGACACAAGAGTTGTTCGATACATATCTCTACCAAGGTTCCATTCACCATGGTTCCTTATTCCGGATCAAAATCCTTCAATTTGGTCATCTCCTGGCTCAAATTGCCTGTCATGCCATTCTACCTGTTGTCTTTCATTCTATCCATCTGGATGTCATCTCATTCCTTCCAAATGTTGGAGCTCGAGTTTGCTTCCCATTCCTTCACTCGATCTGCAGCTCCAAAACCACCAAAGACAGCATCTGATGTCATATCAATTCTTCTGATTGTTGTCGCTCGCAACCGTTCCGCACAACGTCGCTCGATCCCACAACAAGCGGCGAAGAGTTCGTGTAGGGCTTCTTTATCATTTCTTCTAGGGTTGTGAACCTACCCTCCATGGTCAAGAAACGCTCCTCCATTCCATATCAAATTTCAGTAACCTCGTCCGCCAGTTTGTTTCCAAAGCAACTATTTTCATTACTCTTGGATGGTTTTGAAACTCCTTCATAACGAAATCACAAGATTCAAATTTTTGAACACGGGTTTGGCATATGTGGAACAATGGACGTCAGGATCCCGAATTTTTTATATGTGGTTCGATGGAACTATTGGAAGCCACGAGGAAGTTCAGAAGCCACATTCCAAATTCCTATATGTCGCGGATCCTAATTACGAGTTTCCTTCACAAGCACCGCGGAACTCCTTTATGACGCAATCTCAATCACCAATTTTGATCAAGAGCAGTGTAGAACTCTTGTACACCGCGAATCTTATGCCCCATGATCATGCCGATCGTCACATGAGAAGAAAGACATAATCGCGATGTTGCCTCCTCTACAAGTTGAACTCACAACTCTATTGCAGAAAGGAGAGGGAGGAGAAAGATACAAGTTTCAAATCTTTGTATGTTGCGATCATGTCGTGGACTTCACTATACACTGCAAAAACATGTTGGCCTCCCAACTAGCGATCGTATCATGGGATTTGGTCACCAAAGGATCCTGTCTATGCTTCCCAGCTATTTCTCGCGCAAGCAATGACTATTTTGCAGGCTGGCAGAGATTCCGTAGTGATTTCAAAGAAATAGATGCTCTGATACCAATTGATATGATCCGACACAGAAATCGGCATGATTTTCCACAAAATTTAGGGCAAAGTAAATTTCACTTTTTTAATGATCTAAAACAACACCGGTACAAAGATAAGCACATATAATTCGAGAGGCAGACGATTACTCTCAAATCCTACAATTTAAGAAGTGGGAAATCTCTCCCAAACCCTAACCCTAAAGTTCCAAAAACTCAATCCCATGCATGCCCTAACCCTAAACATAGTAGATTTTATTTTATACTAAATAATAATAAATAATAAAAGAATCCATTACCCTTAGGCTAATAAAAGATTAAATTGCCCGTTGGGCACCGGCATAGCACATGCACATATTGCAAGAAAAAAATGAACAAGAAGTACCTCGCTTTCAGTCACCAGGGATGTACTATACAGCTTAACAATATGAGCAACAGAGCGTAGGACCAGCCGCCTGAAAGTAGGTTCCTCATATTCACCCTCCCGCTATATGTGCATAAGATGTAAAATGTGATAATAAATCAAATTATCATTTCAGATTCCTAATATTAGCTGGATGTTAAGTAATTCAGAAAGAAAATTAAACGAAATACGAACTTTACCTCAACATTTGTCCGAAGAGAGGTCATAAGGAGAGAGCATATTTGGTGTCGTAGAACCTGCTAGATATTAGAAGCATCAGCATTTCACCGAATAACAAAAGAGTTGACAAAACATGTCAGAGAAAAAGGGTTATTGGAAGAAGAAGTAATAAGGTGTCACTAGTATCTTTCTATAGCATGCATAAAACTAGGACTGCAAAACAGTATGTAACTAGTCGGATTAAACAGGGTTAAACAAAATGGAGTCTCGTCTCCTTGGAGCTGAATGATGATAGAATATCATGGTAAATGGAAGGTAGATTTTACAAAACTATGACAGATCAAAAAATTTTTGGGAAAATTACATACATATCACACAATGATTATGCATTTACATATCTAACACATAAAGTTTGATATTTGAATTTATAACACCTCGATATTAAGAATTTGTGCATGAAAGTTGTATTTCACTTTTAAAAAGTTAGTGATAGCGGCAGTTTTTATATGATGTGAAAGATTTGAGAGCTATGTATGTCAATATGAAAGTTTAGGTTTTAGATATGTAAATACATAAGAATTGTGTGGAATGTAAGTAAATGCACAAAAAATTAATTGTATCATCCGAGTGTATGGCAAAAAAAAATGCATAAAAAGCGGGTAGTCCAAAAGAGAATGCAAATAAGAACTTCTAATAAAACTAAGAAAAATAAAGGAGAGTGAGCATAGCACATTCAAGGAATGGTGATATAAGTAAGATTCTTAATGCAGTAAAGGAAAAAATATACAGATGAATGTTGGTAAAATAAGAGAACATGAAGTGCTATTTCATCCCTATTAATCTCTTAGAAATGTGAGGTATTAGGAGCTGATATATGCAAAATTACGCCCAAAATGCAGAAAAACTGTTTCTATTACTCCAAACAATAGCCTTTCATGCTACAATAGAGTTCACTTATCCACTTCTCCAAGCCTAACCTGTAAAAAGCTATAGTGTAGATGGCTATATCAAATGAAAATGTAAATAAGGCAACCATAGAGGAATGGCTAATAAAAAACAGGATAAGATGGTTTGGACATACATAGAACTAGAAACGAGTAAGAAAATTCATTAAAAAAGTAGCAATATGATAGTTAAGCAAAAATTTTGATTAGGGTAGTTTAAAAGTAACGGTTTATAAAGACAGCTTTAATAGTTGGCGTAAGAAAATGGCACCATAAAACAAAGCTTCAGAAGAAAGTCAGAACCTGTTCATAAGATAGAAGAGTTCTGAAAATAGCGACATAATGAGACAGGACAAACCTGTAACAGAAGCAAATAAAAAAGATGAATAGAAATGATCAATCAAAACACAACAATAACAGTGGCATGCTATATTTCTGAAATGAACAGACAATTAGGATATCAGTACAGTAAATAATATGACACCAAACTTGGAAATAAAATGGATTTATTGATTCATTTTCTTCTTCTGGTGGATTATGTCCATCCTACAAGATCCTTTATCAGCATGCATACTTTAGTGATTATGCATATATATAGATAAAACTTCTTAGAAGATGTTGACTTTTGGAGAGTGATCCATTAAATCATGACAAGGCAAATGTTATTGTTGCCATGGTGATGACACGAATCTACAAACCAGGCTAGGAGATTACTCCAACTAGAATAAAAAGTATACTCCATGGACAATAAACAAAGATAAATGTGCTGCTCACTCCCCACAAATCACAAAATGATACCAACTCTACCTATGTCACAATGTGCCTATGCCCACAAGATCGCAGAAAGTACCACACGCCAATTGGCTTGATCCAGGTAGTGTCACACCCCAACTGCCCTCCATTTAAGGTTTGGCTGAGACGCGATGAAGGTGAACAATTCGGTTAGACTAAATTCTCACCACACTCATCATAACTTGTTAAATCACGTCGCAGTGGGCGATGAACTAATCTAACAAAATTCCCACAAACATAATTAATTCGTTTCATTTCATACTCAATTACATTCAGATGTATTTGAAAATCTGGAAATCATATCATCAAAACATATATCTCAATAGAGAGGTGTTAAATAAAATTACGTACCCAAAAATCTATACAAACTCTCAAAATTATAAAACAAAAATTGTACAAGTCACACCTGGCTCTCGCCTCAATGCTCCTGATATGATTGATGTTATTTCTCTAATGTTCTAGATTATTTGATCTAGTTTTAAGTAGAAGATTCTAGGATATTTGTATTAAATGAGAATATTCTAGAATATTTAAATAGGAAGAATCTAGAGTATGTTTCTTTAGAAAGAATTGTAAGAGTTTAGAAGATTCTAGATTTAGTCTCTCATGTCGATAAATAGGCGTAGCTTGTTATTGTCATGTAAGCTGAAAATTCAAAGCTTAGTAATAAAATTATCCTTCTTCTCAACCATTTCCAATAATCCAAATCTTCCTACTCTCCAAAAATTACCAACAATTAGTATCAGAGTTTTATTCAATTATTCATTGGGTGTTCTACAATTTCATACTTCTACAATGGCCGACTTCAACAGCTCATCTGTCCTAATTACAATTTTCAATGGAGAAAATTATGATTTTTGGTCCATCTAAATGAAGACCTATTTTCGCTCTCAAAATTTGTAGAACATCGTTAAAAAAGGATTTAATACCTCGGAAGATAATTCAACTCTTTCAACAAAATCAAAAGAAGGCCCTTGAAGAGAATCAACAAAAGGACTCTCAAACATTATTTGCTTTACAACAAGCAATAGCAGATAACATCTTTCCTCAAATCATGGGCGCAACAACAGCCAAACATGTGTGGGACACATTATTTGAAGAGTTTCAAGGAACTAAGAAGGTACGCTCCGTCAAATTACAAAATAAAAGATAAAGAGACTGCAAAAGATTATTATTCCAAGATAAAAGAAAAAATTAATCAAATGAGAGCCTATGGAGCAACCATTTCTAACAAGGAAATAGTAGAAGAGATGTTAAATTCTTGTAAAGAAAAATATGATACAATAATTTATGGATTTAAAGAAATCAAGGGAACTAGAAGTTCTCTTGAAGCATAAGAAAAAAGATTGAATAAGCAGAGTGAGAATATTACAGAAAACACCTTTCAATCTAAAATAAATTTACAGTCTTATAAATCAAAAGGTGGGAGAAATTAACAGGAAAATTTTAAAATTAAAAATAATCAAAGAAAATATGAAAAACATTCTGCACGTGGCATTTGCAAAAGAAAAAATAATTTTGAGAAAGATTATTGGTTTAAAAGAAAACCACAATGCCAAAATTTGTCGATTGAAGAAAAATCAACAAGCCAATTTATCATAAGAGAAAAGTGATGATAAAAATTTCTTCTATGCTTGTCAAGTTACATTAGAAGAGAATAAAGATACATGGTATCAAGATAGCAGTTGTAACAATCACATGACAAAAAATTTAAAAAAAGCATTTTCTTTTCTTGAAAAAATGAAGATAAAAGTCAAAATGGGATATGATGATTTTATGGAGGCAAGGGGAAGAGACACCATAGCAATTAACACAAAAAAGGGGAAAAGATATATCAATGATGTACTCTTAGTCCCAAAAATCGATCAAAATCTACACAGCGTGAGTCAAATGATCGAGAAAGAATATTCTATGAATTTTGAGGGAGATACTTGCACAATATACGACAAGCTGAACAAATCTCCTGAAATTGCATAGATCAAGATGAAAGATAACAGTGCTTTCCTATTAAGTGGATATACATAAATAATATGGCAATGAAAACACAAATAGATGAGTCATGGCTTTGGCAGAAGCGACTTGGTCACTTCAACTTCCATCGGCTGAAGATTCTTTGTCAAAAAGACATGATAAAAATTTTCCTACAATAAAAGCCATCAATGATGTCTGTGAAGAATGCTTACTCGGTAAACAACAAAGACAATCATTTCCATCAGGCAAAGCATGGAGAGTAAGGAGCCATTAGAACTTGTTCATGTTGATATTTGTACACCAATGCATACTCTATCTCTAGAACAAAACAGATACTTCATCATTTTCATTGATGACAACACAAGAATGACATCTTGCCAGAGTGGTCATAAACAGTCAAGATTTTCAAAAATTCAAGACTTATATTGAGAAACAAAGTGGCTACTACTTGAACACATTAAGAAGCGATAGAGGTAGGGAATATACCTCAAATAACTTCAACAAGTTTTGTGAAGAAGAAGGTGTTGAACAACAACTCACTGTTGGATATGCGCCAGAGAAAAATGGAGTTTCTAAAGGGAAGAACAGAACAATGATGGAAATAGCAAGAACTATCCTGATGGATATGGATCTTCCAAAACGTTTTTAGGTATAACATGTATATACTGCAATTTATTTACTAAATAGATGTTCAACCAAAGCCGTGAAAGATAAAACATTGATCGAAGCTTAGAATATAAGGAAGCCTTCAACAAAACAGGTAAGGGTCTTCGGTTGTATTTTCTACGTTCACATTCCACCAAGAAAAGGAGTAAATTAGATGAAAAGATAGAAAAGGGAATTTTCTTAGGCCATAGTACTCAATCTAAAAGATATCGAGCCTATAGCTTAAGTACAAAGAAGTTTATCATTAATCGAGATGTGGAATTTAATGAAGATGCTACATACAATTGGGAGATAGAAAAAGTTGAAAGGAGTGTTAATATGTTGGCAATAACACATTAACACTCTAAAGAAATCAATAATCGACCATGATCAACAACACAAGCACCCATGGAAGAGCCAGATCATGATGCAAACTCATCTCGAGAATAACCACCTAGAAGAACAAAATTTCTAGCAAAAATCTATGAACACTGAAACTTGCCAATCATGCAGCCAGAAAGCTTTGAAGAAGCCTCAAAGTAAGAAGTATGGAGAAAAGCTATGGAAGGAGAAATAACGATGATCGAGAAAAATAAGGCATGAGAGCTAGCAGACCCTCCACAAGGAAAAAAAAAAGTAAATGAAGTCAGGTGGGTCTACAAGACAGAAATCAATCCTGATAAATCAATTCAAAAATATAAAGCAAGGCTAGTTGCTAAGAGTACAGCAATGTGGAGTTGACTGCAATGAGACATTTGCTCCGATTGCTAGACATACACAATAAGAGTATTAGTTGCACTTGCAACACAAAACAACTGGAAGATATATCAACTAGATGTCAAATTTCCGTTTCTAAAAGGCTACTTGGAAGAAAAGATCTATGTGCAACAACCTCCAGAGTTTGTAAGGTCAAGAACATAAAGTTCTCGAGTTAAAGAAGGCCTTGTATGGACTAAAGCAAGCCCCAAGAGCTTGTTATAGTTGAATGGACAACTACTTCATAGAGCAAGGCTTCAAAAGAAAACATTATGCAACAAGACTCAAGGTACGAGCTACACTATCATTGTCTCTTTATATGTAGATGATTTTATCTATGCAGGAAATAATGAGAAGAAGATCAAAGTTTTTAAAGAAGACATAATGAAGACAATCGAGATAACCGACTTAGGCTTAATGCATTATTTTTTTGGGATAGAAGTAATTCAAAATGAAAGGGAAATCTTCATCTCAAAAAAGAAATATACAGAAAATCTTTTAAAGAAATTTAAGATGAACAATTGCAAGATAGTAGCTACTCCACTAAACAACAAGACACTAATGAAGGATGATAATGCATTGAAGGCTGACAACACATTCAATCAAAGACTCACTAGAAGCTTACTCTATCTAACAACAACAATACCATACATCATGTATGTAACAAGTCTACTCACAAGATTTATGCAAAGTTCAAGCAAAGTTAATCAAGAAGCAACTAAAAGGGTTCTCAGATATCTACAAGGAATGAGGAACTACAGTATCTGGTATGAATCCATTCCTTACTCAAGGTTAATTGGATATACTAACAGTGATTGGGTCGGATCATTGGATGACATGAACAGCACCTCGGGATATGCATTCAACACTAGGTTTAGGAATATTTTATTGAGCATCAAAGAAACAAGCAACTGCACAATCATCAGCTGAAGCAGAATATATTGCAGCTGCCACGGCTACAAGCCAAGCTATAAGGCTAAAATACATATTATAAGAGATGGGCGAGCCACAAAAAGGAGCTACAGAAATTTATTGTGATAGAAAATCAGCTATAGCAATGGCAAAAAATCCTGAATTTCATGGGAAACCTAAACATATTCATATCAAATATCATTTCGTTAGAGAAGCTGAGGCAAAACAAGAAGTTAAACTCAAGCACTGTAAGACTAAAGAACAACTAGCAAACATATTCAAAAAGGCATTTCCAAAAGGAAAGTTTGAACTGTTAGGCAATATGATTGGAGTAATCGAAATTTATGATAAGATTGATGGTATTTCTCTAATGTTCTAGATTACTCTATCTAGTATTAAGTAGAAGATTCTAGAATATTTGTATTTAATGAGAATACTCAATAGGAAGAATCTAGAATATGTTTTTCTAGAAAGAATTGTAAGAGTTTAGAAGATTCTAGATTTAGTCTCTCATGCCTATAAATAGGCATAAGTTATTATTGTCATGTAAACTGAAAACTACTCAGAAAAACTTAATAACAAAATTCTACTTCTTCTCAACCATTTCCAACAATCTAAATCTCCCTCTTCTCTACAAAAATTTCCAACAACTCCTTACCCATTCCTGTAAGTCAACAACATAAAGTGAACAACAATGAGTTCAGTGAAATAATTAAGACTAAAATAATATTTTGCAGATGAAAATGAAACAGCGTGCATGATCGTATGTAACTATATATCTCTACACACAAGTCATAACATTTTAGAATCTTATAGAATATGTAAGAGAAAAGAAGGTAATAAAAAAATTATGACTGTTGTATACAACATGAAATTCATTCATACATGCATAATCATAACTATGTTTATAATAATCATCAATCTAAGCATAGCAATATCAACTGTAATTATATAGGTCTCAACTATTTTCAAATCATGTCATTGGGTCGTCACAAAGCCCAAAGGCTACATTAGTCATTGATAAAGGTTTGGGCCCGCCAACATAGCAGTTATGAATAACTCATCTAATACCAACGGTTCTCTATGTTCCATCACCGTCTCATCCTGACAGATCTCGGAGTTCCGTCGTAGTATAAATACAAAAAGTCGACAATCCCATTGATCTTTCTCATCCATACTTGCAATTATTTAAGCAATAACCTAAATTGCCTAAAACATAACTTATAATGTTTTTTAAAGCATAATTTTTATAACAACCAATCATCATGAACATCATATATTACATGTATGACATATAGAAAATAAATACATGTAGGCAATAATTTCATAAGCATATTCATCAAATTCATAGATGGTACAATCATATGTATTGTAAGAGGCAATAAATTTGCATACATACAATCAATGCAGATATTCAAATACAAGAAATTATAAATGCAATAGTTTCAAACATAGAATCACATGAAAACCTACAAAAAATTATTTTTCTTAAATTAGTATAATTATTATTTTCCGGGACATGACGGAGCAACCCTAAAATAGTTTTTTCGAGCTCGTTGCCTAATGTTGACATCCTGGGATTCGTAAAAATTCTTATTTCATTTCGTAACTTCACCAAAAACATAATTTATTTAAAAATTCTTACCGCAAGCAGGCTTCTCAAGCTAATTGACTCTTCTCTAATCCTAGTTATTCTTCTTCCCTCTTCATATTACTTTTGTTTGTCCTGTCTTTACCTTATGATTTTGTGCCAAAAGCACTTAGGGAAGCCCACAAACCAATTTTGATGCTTCCAACACAAGTTTGTCACTGCTACAGATACCAGAAATGAAAAATACACCAATCCATGAAAGCTTAAGGAATGTAAGGAATAGTGTGAAAGAGAGTTTCCTACTCACTGATTTCATCATGGAGCTCTGAAATGTCGTCTGCGGCACTAAGTGGGTCGGGTCTCCCTCTCTATTTGCGACTTTGCTACAGGAGCCAAGCGCAGGAGCTTCACGAGTGAGGGAGAATAGGGGAGAGTGGAATGGGATGCAACATTTAACGCAATTCCATTATATCTCAGCCTTTTGAATCATCCCATGTTTGAGAATCACAGAATAAGTCGGATTTAAAATAGTGAATATGCGGAAGAATATGAATTAATTAAGGTTTTATTAAATTAATTGAACTTGTGCTTTCAAAATTTTATCTCCCATTATATTCAAAATTCATATATGGTGTTATTTATCAAATTGATCGTCTGACAAGTAGGAGTATATAAAATTGATTCTGATGAATTTTGAGAGGTGCCAAATTTGGGATGGATTTAAAAATTTCTAAATTTTTACATGCTTTCTCAAATTTTGGGTGTTACAGGCCTCCTCTTCATATAAAAATTTTGTCCTCAAATTTTCTGCTAAATTTCTAACTTTGCTTGACTAAGAGAAATATTTTTGTCGCATTTCTTCATTCTCCTGTATAGCTTCTTTTTTTGTTTGTGCTCCCACTTTCTCTTAACAAAAGGAATATGTCTATTTTTTTTAATTTCTCAACAACATTTTCTAAAATAATTTCAAGCTCTTAAATAAAAATTAGATTTTTTTTTAACATCAGTTTCTCAACATGCATATCCGCATAGAACCGTCTTTCTTCTTGATAAATAAAACTGAAGCACTCCAAAGTGAATTATATATCTTAATGAAACTCTAATCCAACAGTTCCTACAATTGACATTTCAATTCTTGCAATTCTTTTTGAGTTGTCCTGGGAGGAGACTTAAAAATTACAAATGGCCCTACTATACATTAATGTCAAACTCCTCGTTCTGGTAATAGTCCTAGCAATTGCTAAAAAAATACATCAGAAAATTCCGTGACAATCAAAATATTTTTCAATTCTTGAACATCCTTATTCAGCGCTTGTAATTTGGCCAGATATATCAATTCATAACTTCGCAACTATATACCAACTTTCATTGCACTAATCAGGGAAGATTATGCATTTCAATCACATAAGATATAGAGTGGTTTTTCGCCAGACAGATTAAATTTCATCGGCCTTATTCAGCATTCAATTGTAGCAAAATATTTTACCAACCAATCCATTCCCAATTTGATATCGAAAGTCTGAATTGATATGATAATCAACTCTGTCTGCAAATTCTTATCATAAATGTTAACAGACGCGACATATTTTTATTTCAATAAAAACTATTTCCCAAAGGCATAACAACACACAATGCAAAAGTAAAATGCATAATATCAACATATAAAATAGCAGCGAGCTCATCAGAAATGGCAGAATGTGAACATCTGAATCGAATAAAATAGTACTAGACTGGTCATCAATGAGAAGCATACATGTAACTACTTCATCAAATTATTTAGGTTCTTATGGGGTAATTACAAAAAATTTGGCTTTTAGTGGTTGCTCAGGTTTGCACTCTGAAGTTTTCACCAATTGTTTGAATTAAGACCTTCCCAAAAATTGAGTTTTATTGAATTGACAGTCTTCCAAAATTTCTTGGGTTGTCTGTGTCTTTAAAAGGTCAACGATATACTGTCTCTTTTCTTTTCCTGAGGACAGTTCATCTGAAAGCGCCCTGGTTGTCCACATTTCTATCACTTTCCTGAACCCATAAAACACTATCCAAAATATTTGTTTTCACATTTCTCACAACTAACTTTTCTAACTAAGGTTGTTTCTGCTTACCTTCTAATTTAATTTTCTTGTATTGAAATTACTCTACCTTTTCAAAATCTTTTCTCTTGCTTGCCGGAAGTTCAGCTTCTTTTCAATTGATCCGGCTCTTTCATCTGACCTTGAAAAATCACTGAACGGCAACAAAGCAACAAGTGAACTGGAATGGGAAGCAACAGGCAGTAGAGGGGTTGAAAGGGGCAGCATCGAGCAGAAAAATGAAGGATACAGACCACATCGAGATGAGTTACAGCCAAAACATCTTCTCGTTGTTGAATACAGCCCTAAAAAGGGGAAAACATAACTTCGGAGGTTGTACATAAATCTCAAAGCCAAAACAATAAACTTAAAAACAAGAATCACATATATAAACCATAGATAACTAGGATTGGATCCCCTATGGAAAGGAGACACCAATGCCTCATTGGAAACCCAATTGGCCCTCCCGGGTTTGGAACGACTTCGTCCAAATGAAGGACATCATGGGAGAAGCTCACGACACCCTCTACATCGCGCCCCCGGCATTACTTGCGTGCCCAAGTCAATCTCCAGGTTTGGGAAAGGTTCGACCTCATTCATCAAAGTTTCTATCTGCATGTTGAAAGTAACGGAGTTGTTGTAACCTTTTGGAGTTGAGGGGATTGCAGTCCGAGAAGCACTTCGATCCCATGGCGACTGCACTGTTCCGCAAAGCACCTGAGGAGTTTTTCCCACTTGTGAGTAAAATCCAGATCAGTTCAAACATCTAGGAGTGTGCTAGTGAGTTGAATCAGGATTCCATGTCAAGTGTTTATGTTGAATTCTCAAAAAACAACCCAAGATTAGTTCAACCTGATCTGAGGTGAGGACAATCTGAAACTCTCAAAACGATGGGGACCAAGGTGGTAAGCTAGCGACCAGGATGTCCTGAAACTCACTACACTGGTAAGCTAGCGAACAAGTTTGGTTGGGGATATCTATCAGTCGTGATACTCAATTAGTCCATCATCAGTGTTGACGCCGCAATCTTGCTACTATCTTCATCAATGATAATGTTGCATATTTTTCCATTCACGATCCATCAAGTGTAGAGTATATTTTGGTGAAACCGCCATTGGTCCTTCAACACCTCAGTCTGAAGAATTTGTTGAACCACATCTACCTCACCCTCATCTGGTGGACATTGATACCCCTCACCCTCCTCTTTAGTTGTCAAACCATCGCTAACTTTCTCCGCTGCACATTCTCAGTAAAGAACACAACTAAGCTCATTGGGCACTTGAAGGCGACATGCCCAAACCAATGGCATCTGAAGCATTTTCTTGTTGGGATTGTAGTTGTTATGCTACTCTTCTCAGGTTTATTCCCACTCTTAATAACTTTTTCCTTAACCTAACCAGTCTTCTCGACTCCTAAGACGTGCTCCTGTTGATGTCTCTAACTACAAGTGATCGGCTGAGTGGTGGTGATCGTATGCTCGGTTTTT
Organism: Phalaenopsis aphrodite; assembly: GCA_003013225.1. Classification (NCBI taxonomy): domain Eukaryota; kingdom Viridiplantae; phylum Streptophyta; class Magnoliopsida; order Asparagales; family Orchidaceae; genus Phalaenopsis; species Phalaenopsis aphrodite. The sequence continues at coordinate 4,001,907 of NEWO01000018.1, read as the reverse complement.
ATTGTCTCTTCACTTTCAATGCTAAGGTTTAGACATCTCTCAGCGACCAACAGAGTTGTAGTTGAATAACATTACTGATAGTTGGTTTCAAACCTCCTAAATATCTGGCTGCAATATGTTCCTCTTACACGACCAACTCGCATTTCATTTGATATTACCTAACTGTGTCGTGATCTCCTCCACTAATAGGTATCTCTGTTGTAAGTGATGGAGCCTTAGAAACATATTCTGGCGGTAGTGAGAGGGTATGCATTTCCTTTTTCATCTATTTTCTCATCTTCTCCCATCTGATAATTTTGTCACTTCTTTCTCTCCTTTGTCTCTGCAAATTTTTCCACAACAAAAAAACACTCTTTTCAATTTGATGGTCGCGAGCTTCACCCTCTTGTCTTCCAACAACTGTTTGTACTCAAAAATTCTCTCAACCAACTTTAACATTTGATGAAATCATATGGATCCATCACTCCTTTGAACTCCAATAGATCCACTCACTCTGAAATCTCGGTCTTCTATATGTCGCCTCCTCTTTCAGTCCCCTCTGATAATGAATTCCGAAGCGTCATGGTTTGTCATCCTCATCATTTAAGTCCTCCCTATGAAAGGGGTTATTCTCATCTATTTCTTCTCTTCGACTCTCCTTATCACAATCGAGGGTAATTTTCCTCTGAGTCCCGCCATCAATCAACGTAAACTCGACTGAATTCTGCGTATTTCTTGCAGTATCTTCTTAGTTTTTTTTTTTTTTTAATGAACTTCGCTACAAATAAAAATAACTG
>NEWO01000018.1:3929244-3997510 GCA_003013225.1 Phalaenopsis aphrodite | reverse complement strand
ATGCTTGATTGAGCTAATTATTTTTAAAAATGCTTAGAACAATTTTTAAGTGTTTTGAATAATTTTAAAAACAAATTAATTTATTTTCAAAAATAAAAATAAAAATATATAAAAATTATACCAATAAAATATATCTTCAAAAATAAAAGGAAAAATAAAAATAGAAAACAGAAATGATGTCAAACAGGCACTAACGTGCAACATAGAGTGCTCAAAGTGAAAGTAATCGTTATGAATAAAGTTTAGGTCTATCTGAATATGAAAGGAGAAATGGTATGACTTCGACAGCAACCAACATTCATTTAGTAGGGCTAATACTGATGGCCGCCAATCAGGAGTAATTCTTGTAGAAAAGTGATGTCTTTTCAGGGCTCAACAATTCACTGTAAGAATAATACTGAATTCCACCAGCATGGATATATTTCATGATTCACCCAAGTTTATTTATGACAATGAATAAAGCTTTTCATATTGACACAGGAGTACTGCTTGCTCTGATCAATCATACAGTTTGTTTAAGTCCTCCATTCGGACCACGATAAGATTTCAGCTATTTTTAATATGATGTGTGATTTGCAGTGTCAAAATAGCTTTTAAACAAAAATCCATCTAGCTCTGGTCACCAGCCTAACTCTGCAATAGCTTTTCGTTGGAGCATAAAATTGTCATAATGCATGTAAATTGTCATAAATCATGGAAAAATCCATGGTTGACTTCTGTTTATTTTATGGTCGGATCAATCTTTTATATTATTGTCCACTATTTTTTATACTTATTTTTTATTTTTTAATCCTCTTTTAGCTCTCTACCATTTTTCTCCCTAAGGAAATATGTAAACTAAAAATTATGCCCTCATCAAATTTTCTATGAATATGTTACCATATCATAGATCTAATTATTGAAATTTTGACTACAGTCGCCAGTAATATGAATCAAGCAAGAAGGAATGGCTTCATAAATCTAGTCGTTACATATTTAGATGTGGTTCTTGAATGATGGATCTAATTATTAGAAGTCAAACCATGGTCACTAGATTATTAAAGTAGTATGATAGGAATCAAGAATATTTTACTCACAAATTAGGGCACAATATTTAATTGCAAGAGAATCAAACAAATACATAAGATAAAAACCTAAAATTCGAGAGGTAGGCGAACTCTCCCACATCTTGTAACATGAGAGGTAGAAATCTCTCCTAAAACCAGACTCTTAGATTCAGAAAAACAATTTCTCCATAATTATAACACTAAACATATTAGCACTATTTATATTAAATAATAATAAATGACAAATGACTTAATTACCCTTAGATGTCAACATAACATTCCTCCCCTCTCAAAAAGATACATTGTCCTCAAGGTGAAAAAAATTGTTGATGGATCTGGACGTGTGGCTCTCACGTGGCATCATTATCTGACAATCCGTTCCATTTAATCAGAAACTCATGATGACCCTCACCGCCTTGAAATGTCATCATATACACATCCTTCGATCGCATTTAAATCTAATGGCACCCAGACTTCAAGTCAATCCTTGAGATTAATGTTACACCAAACAACTCATCAAGTAGCTTGTCGATCGCCAGAATCTCTGTCAACTCTATATTATGTGTCTCTTCTATGTGATGTCACTCGATGAAGAATTTCAGCCCTGTGTCACGAATCCTCATCATAGTCTTCAGCATTGTCAAAAGTCTTACACAACTTTGGTCACCGCGAAACACCTCCATCTTTGTCTTGCAATGACAAAATCAATCCCTTACAAACTCCTCTACTCTTCTGCATCTGTCATAATCCCATCATTAATCATGAATCTGACTTCGCCCGGAAGGCTACTGCCACAAGTGCGCCAAAAAAGTCAGATGCAACCCTCTGTCAAGGTCCCACCCACCATGGTTCCCTGTTCCAGGCCAAAATTCTTCAAAGTGATCTCTACAGTCCCGAATTGCACGCCATCCTGTTTTACCTGTCGTCACTCATTTCAAACCTCCATATGTCGTGCATTTCTCTCCAGATGTTGTTGTTTGAACATGCTTCTTATTTCTTCAGTCAATAGTGTCTACTTTAGTTCATTCAAGCAATTCGGAGGTCACACTATTCCTTCAAAGTGTAGTCGCTCGTCTTGCTCCTGATTACTTCGCTCAATTATGCGGCTAAAGATCCTCCTAAAATAGTGACACTCCCTAACGCCCACAATTCCTTCTCTCGAGTCCGCTCAAGCCATCATTGCTCGATGTCACTATAGGCGGCGACAATTTTGCATGAAACTTCGTGATCTTCAACGTAATTTCTTCTAAGGTCGTGAACCTCTATTTGAACCTCCACTTCATAGACGATAAAAATACTACCATTGCCGAGAAATATTCCACTATTTCAGATCTGATGTGGCTCATTTGTTTCTTTAAATTCTCTTCCAAGTCATCTATTTTTTTAGTCATCATTACTCCCCTAAAAAGTTTCGATCACAAAAGGCAGAAACACCTGTAAACTAAAATGTCATTAATGATTTCCCAAATAGTCTGATTTCGTGCTTGTACCGCAAGAGAGCGAGCAAATCGTTGGTCCTAATCGTGTTTGTACGTTGAAGAGGCATGTTATGGCTAGCCTGAGCCCAGACCAGTACCCTCTCTCGCAATCAATAGTGACCAGGATCGAAGGAATGACTAAATCGAAGGTCGAGTAGGGGGAGCGGACATAGATTTCAAAACTTTGAGGAAGTTGTCATCGAGGATCAAGGTTTTCCAGATTCAATCGCAATGATTCATAGAGAAATTTAATCGAGATTGCATCGGCGGGGGTTCGATCACTCTATACACAGTAATCCCTACGTAAATCACAATTGTATCTCATGAGGCACATCGCTCTTGCTCCCAGCTAGCTCAATCGCACTTGTATCTTCACGAGACAAGCCATGATCCCGTTGACAACGTCCTAGCATGAATCACGACTATTTTGTTATGTGTGATGTTGTTGTTGCCGTCATCGGCATTCCAGCTAGCTTGATTGTGATTGTTTCGTCACAAGGCATGCCGCAATCCCATCATTGCTTCAAGCTGGCTTGAATGTGACAGTATCGCAATATCCAAAACTTTGCAAATGGTGATCCTGTCCATTCCCAGAATCTAATGTTTTGATACCATTTGATAGGAATCGAGATGATTTTCCACAAAAAATAAGACACAATATTATATTGCAAGAACATCAAACAACTCAACTTATATTTTAGATTCGACTTGTATTAAGAAAGATATAGATAGACCCAAAAAGACTAGAGCATATTATTTAAAAAATGATCTTAATAAATTAGAATTAAATGAAAATATAACACTCGATAGGATGCAATGGAGAAAAAGAAATCATATAGTTGACCTCACTGAGTGGGATAAAGGCTTGTAATTATTGTTGTTGGGAACATCAAACAACTCAACACAAATACATAAGATAGACACCTGTAATTTGAGAGGCAGACGATCTCTCACAAATCCTATAATTCAAACGGTTGGAAATCTCTCCCAACCTCAAACTCTAAGACTCAAGACAACAATCTTTTGCATAACCCTAACTCTAAGCAGATTAGCTCTATTTATACTAATAGTAATAAATGAAAAATCACTAAATTGCCCTTGGGCTAATAAAGACTCAATTACCCTTCGGTGCGATCATAACATGGTTATAAAGATAATTTGAAGAGCGAATTGGCTTTACAAATCAGATAACAATGCTTTGGATGATGTTACTAAAATCATAGATCTACCTGCACACAATCTAAATGTAATCATTGCTTGGATCTAGCATGAATTTTAGATTGGGATATTAGCTTCACTCAAAATCTAAATGTGGTTGCAGAAATAGTAATCTCATTAATCTAAATTTGAAGATCGCCAAGTTGTTAAATGTTTGAAAGTGGACATTAGATTTATAAACATGATTATGGTTAGAAAAAATTATCAAAATAATCCCTCAACTTTTTAAGAGTTTTTATTTTAGTTAGAAATTTTTTCAGCATTCACTTGAGTCCCTCGACTTACGAAATATGAACAAATTTTGTCTTACTGACAACTGTCATTTATTTGATGGAGAGAAGTTTTCCATAAAAGCATTTTGGATATTTCACGGTGAATCTTATTAGTTAGAAAATATATTAATCACAACATGAGATTAAGGGGTTATTTGTGTCAGCTTTCAAAACCACGGTTCGGCTCCAAAATGTGGTTGATGCCCGTTTGTTTCGTTGGTTTGACACCTTCGGTTCGGGAATGCCATTCAAGTAGATAATAACAACGCGAAAGTGCATAAGGGGGTGTGGTTTGAGCGTTCCACGAATATCATTACTCCCGTGCCTCGTGGTCTCTCCAGCCCTAGCGCCCGCGAGATCTTAAGCTGAGCCGATCACGTCAAGTCCTTCAGCGAGATCCATCTGAGTAGCAGCAAACCGGCAGGTGAGGACTTCCGTCTTCTATTTCTCTTCCTTCCCACACTCGAAGGCTATTGCTTCTCGGTGTCCATGTATGTCTTGATCCATGCTTGTTTGTATGCTTCATCCTTCCATAAGTTCTGAGAAGTATTCCTTACTTTCCAGCTATTCTTCTCTTCTTCTTCTTCTTCTTTTAAAATCAGTTATTCTTCTCTTATTCTGTTGTTAGAGATGATTGCCTTGAGATCCGCAAAGTAATGTTTTAATATGAACTGAATGTAAATTGTTTTTTATATTCCAGTGTTTTAATATGAACTGAAAATTTGCTTTGCATATAATAGTTCTATAAGCAGGTAAAGATGATAAGAACGTGAGATATCCTGTAAGAAATTAGATCAAATTCCATTATAATTTTGAAAACCTACATTTAAAATGATCTGGGAAGTTTATCACAGCCTTAGCAACTATACACAGGAACTGTGGATTTGGATTCACACAAGCATGAATGTGTGATGCTGGCATGCTAGGAAAGTGAAATTTTTGCTTTGTTTTGGTATTTCTTACCTCTGTTCCTTACCTAAAACATAGTTTTGCTTCTGCTTTTTTTTTTTTTTTGTTTTGACGTAACGGTTATAAGAAGAGTAATGGAAAGCTGAAATTTGAAAAGCTTTATATTAGAATTGAGGAGCGAGGAGTTAACATTTATGGGCTTAAAGTGGAATCGGCCTGCTTTTAATTTTATTTCATGGGCTGTCTGAATTGGGAAACTGGAGTCATCAACTGTTTTTATGTGTCCTCTGGCCACATTTATTATCACGCAACCTCTGTTCTTTCAGCTTCCGTTTATGCAAGGGAGTTTGGTGGTACGTATCTAAATACATGGAAACTGTGTGCTATTCTTAGGATTTTGCTTGGGGGAACACGTTCATTTCAATATTGCTTGAATGTATAATTTGACAGTGGCAATACACCCTTGCTTGTACTATCGGAAATGCTTGTATTGGCTGAAATTTTTTTTAAAATAACATCAAGGAAGCATCTGTTGGCTGACTTTATTGATATACCAACAAAAAAGCATCAATTATAAAAAAGAGGTTAATGCCTACTATAAAAATAAGGTTAATGCTTATTATAGTTTTGCCGTTATGTGCTCCTGAGTATTAAGGATGTTATTATATTTCCTGCGGTGATGATGTGGCATCTTAGGATGACCTAAAGATTTTTAGGCAACCAGTGCTGCCGTTACCATGGAAACTTATAACTATTTGTGGATGACTTATGAACATTTTTGCTTACTAGTTTCTCTTGTTTGTAGTGATCGGATGGAGAAAGTGTAGCTCTCAGAATCTACTTTAACAGCTCCATGCTATCAGAATCTACTTATAAAATTCTTTGGCTGCATGAAACTTAAGGATTGATTTTATACGGATACTTCTTTGGCTTCTTTGGCATCTTTGGCTGATATAAAAAAAAAAGTATAGCCTGGTATGTCTGTAATTTTATGTACGTGCAAGTATAAATTTCATTGCTTGGGAGTTAGATATGTGAAGACACAAGAATTGTCTACTTTATGAAGAATTATTTGTGGTATTATAAGCATTTTGCAATGATGCCATGCGGCTATTATACATTTGATCTTGTATGATATCAAGGTTGTCCTATGATCTATTTTGGCTCTCTTGATGATTATTGTTATGTTTCTCTCATATGCTTCAAAATTTTGTCGACATTATTATCATGAATCAGCTGCTTAAAAATAAAGAATTTCCATAATATGCAATCAATTGGCGCTTTAGTATTCGCTGGTAATAGTTATTGACATGCATGTCATTATAATGATGCACATTGCTAGAAGCTGGATGAAAGTATTATCACAGCCTTACTCACTATGCACAGGAATTGTGAAGTTATCATTTTTGGCCTCAAGTTTCCATGCAGCCTTCCCTTCTGATGATTTCTTTTTGGTTAATGTTTCCCCTTGTTTGTCTTATGGTATTGTGAGTGAAAAAAACTTGATAAATTATCATAGGATTTATTCTACAAGAAGCACTTTCAAAACTGTGTTTTTCAAATAGCTCAAACTGATGAACTGAACTGTGTTTATATACCGAAGGGTATTACAGATATTACATCAACAGGAAACACTTTCAGAACTGTGTTTTTCAAACAGACCAACTGCTTCCGAAACATCAGCTTCAGAATAACAGATTTCAAGAACAACCTCTAAAACCAGTTTTTCTACAGCTACAGACGAAACAAACGTATCCTAACTCTAAAAATCAAAATGTCCTCGCTAAAAATTTTCCTTGGTTAACTTCCATCCAAAGTAATGTCAAAATTGATGACGAGACTAAATTGTTTAAGACTTAATGAGTAAGATTAAATTGACAACTTGATAGGTCTAAAACTAAAATGGACAAAGCTAAAAAATCTAGGACCATTTTGATCATTTTCTTGATCTAATTATTCCAGATATGCACATTTGAGCAAACCTTTCTGCGCCTTAAGAAGTAATGCAGCATTTAGAAGAAATATATTACGGTCAACATTTAAAACTGAAAATTTCAAATGAAGCGGATTAGGCTAGTTCTGTCATTGATGAAGCGAAGAATAAAAGGTGAAGAACAAGAATATTGCAATCAATAAATAGAGTTTGCAAGAAGCTCTGAGGCATTGCTGAACTAGCGAAACTAGCTTGAGCAAGTTTAGAAACCTCTAATTATCTACCTGATATGACACTAAGAAATCCATTTGATCAATTATGAATATGAATGCATTTTAGATTAAATAACTTCTCAATACAAGTTCATGATCATCCGAGTCCAATTTTAGTAAATTTATAGACAAACTAAACGCATAAATAAAACAAACCTAACAATACTTGATTCCAAAATGAGCCTAAATCAAATACTTGAAGTATAATTAAGAGCTTTAAAGCATTATGTTTATAGTCGAATTGAGCATCTCGACAACAGAAATACAACAAGTATAAGATAATTCAATTATGAGATCATGAGACATTTAAATGTTGAAAGAATAGTTATGACCAAACGAATCAAGATAGGCTTTCGATGGAGTGATTCGAAATTTTGGCAAAATTTATCAAAATGTCCCTCTTAAAACTTTATAAATAGAACAAGATGCTCCACAAAAAGAAAAGTTGAGAGAGAGATTAAAGATTTAAAGAATTCTAGAGCACTAATGATGTCCAATGACAACAAACACTACCAACCATCACTAGCTAGTTACTATTATCTGATTGGCATCGCCCGACCATTTTCACCTAATCGCCTTCTTCCAATCATTATTTTTGTCTTTTATCACATCTAACTCTACTACAAGCATAAAAGATTAAATTTGGGCACATCACTTTATAATTATGTCTTCCCCAATAAAAAGGAAAGTCATAGCCTTGCAATTGTGGTTATGTATTCGATCATTTCATGTGGGCTGAGCCCGGGATTTTTCCCTTCTTGATTTTTTCACAAAAAAAAAATTTGTTTTTCTCCCATATTCTATTATTTTAACTGTTATATGTGGAATTTTTGTGTGAAACTAGAACGTAAAACTTCCACCACAAACTTTCAAGCGTGTAATACTACTTATAAATCATGTACGGGCAATTGGAGTACACGAAACAAAAATAAGAAAGTTTACTTGGGATAAACTATCTTAATATAATTAAAACTAGTATCATAATTTATTTCATCAGAGCAAACATAATCATTTATGAATCGGACCAGCTTCACCCTATGAACAAAAGCACTCTTTAAGATGTAAACGACTGCAAACAGCATTTCCATAACAAAATTAATCTTAAAACTAAGGCAATCCCAGAGAGTAATTTTACGTAATCGCTAAAATGAAAAAAAAAACAAAAGTAGAATTTCATAAATAGAGCTACATATGATGCCAAAACCAAATCAAACATGAGCACACTGAATAAAGGTACACAACTGCATGTCGTCTAGAATAATCATCACAATCTTTTCAAGCATTTTATTCTCCGACCGCACATGAAAAAAACTTCACAAACTAATCTTATTTGTATACTTCTAAGATGATTTAATAGCAAGCATAGAATAGTCGTCAAATATTCTCCGATACAAGCAAGTTTGCGGGAAGAAAAATCTCGATCAAATCAGCCCACAAACTCAGAAATACTAAGATGGACATTGAAAATGTGAAAAATTGCTTTGCACACCTCATTATCAGGATGCAGACGTGATTGAAATATTAATAATATAGTCTGAAGAGTTTTAAGTTGAGCGCTATCATCTGCCATCTCTGAATGCTGCATTTAAAGGAAGAAGAATGGTAAGTTGAAAAAAAATAGGAAAATTAGGATCTTGATACAATCATTTTAAAAAATAGATCGAAGCATCCTGAACATGTATGCAATTGCTATTATGTAAGTTATGATGACCAGCAACATGAAGTAGCAACAAAAAACAATTTGTGCCCTACATAGGCTCCGTCAGGTAATATTCTTAGTTGCGCTACATATGTTGTGGAAAATAAAATCCCTTTTACTCTAGAAATGAATAAAATAAACACACAAAAAAAATGTATTCCCTATAAACATGATAGATGATGAAAGTGCTAGCACAATGCATAACTTTCTATCACAAGTTCTCAGTGATTATAAAACTTGCTATATGATGGTAATCTGAAAAGCAAAATAGTTAAGCATTAGTTGAATAAGCACTGGGAACACATGTGCCACAGTCATAACCTGTTGATAGAGCAGCCTCTTTGAAAGTCGCAAGTCCCCTCAGGTCACGGATTCGAATCCCCCTCTGACCACTTGCCCATACTAAGAGCGGTCCTCGAATAATTAGGCATATGAGGGTGGTTGGGGGCTCGTATAATAGCCTCTAGCCACTTTTGAAGGAAAAAAAGCACTCGGAATACAATGCCATGTTCAGCTACATCGAAAATAATACTTCAAGAAATTTTTTTTTAACAAAATCTACAGGAGTGCAACTATTTTTAATTTAATCGACTACATTTGCTATCCTTCTACATAATTGGCTTACATTAGAAACTTAATTGTACAAAAAGATCTTAAATTATGTAATACTTCTGAAGAAAAACACTCGCAACCCTATTAACAACATAAACTGAATATATATTGTTGGCTTTTGGAATGTATGATCGATTGGGTTTCTCGAGTTAACTAAGACTGTAAAGACTAGAATGCATAAAAGAATAAACAATAGGTTGGTTTTATATACCAGCCATGTTGCCCCAACTATTAGCTTTTGAGCTTAGGGATTGAAGGTATGCTTTGAAAAAGTAGTGTGATCCAAGGCCCAACATAGAGTTCCCAACTGATGATTTCTCCGACAAGTAGCATAAGGTCTAATTAATGGTTTACACAGGTCAGAAGATATAAACCCTAATTTAAACAAGATGAATAGTTAAGATTCAACATCAAAGAGGTTGCCCGGATATGCCAATAGATAATCAAGTTCATTGTATCAGAGGGACATAATCACAGCTTAAATAATACTTTGACCAGAAGTGGTGAGAATTTGTGTGTGATGTGGAAGTGGCTCGAACAGCTTTGAAGCATGCACAGATGAAATATTGCCATGTAGTTGAATGAAAGAGTTGGGCATCAAATTACTTGTTCTTAGGCACCAAACATCTACATAAACTTTTGACATCATTCTACGGCTCCTAGCACGTGTGATAAAACATAAGGTGTTAGAAAAGAAGTAGATGTGATTATGTGAGTGAGTGAGGAGGATAGAAGGCAGCTGAAGATCGGAGTGATCGACGAAGGTACAGTGAACCTGAAGCGAAAAACAGCAATTTTCTGCTGTAAATAACAGGTGGCGGAGGAGCTAACGGTTGTCTGGCTAAAAACAGCAGGCGGCTAGGTGCGGACGGTGAGGGGAGTTCACCACATATTCCTAGGCAAGCTACGGATGCACCGCTTGCAAAATGATGAGGCTAAAGTGCTTCGGAGAGGAGAAATTAGAGAATGTTCTCTCAAAATTCATAAACTCAACCTAGAAATCCCAAAACCAAAAATATAACCAACATAAAGATCCCCTAGTACAAAAATTAAAAATAAAAAAATAAAAAATAGAAATTTGGAAAATATGTAAGAACCAGACAAAGAAGAAACAAAGAAAGAAAACTTGCTGAAAAATAAAGGAAAAAAAATAAAAATAAAACTTCATACGACACTGGACTCCCACAATTGAGGGAACTAATACAACTTAATCGAGGTATCATTGGAAACCATGCACATGTCTCTTTCCAGGAAGGAAGTGTTGTGCTGGAGCCCGATCCCGATCCTGCCCACCGCCTTCTGATCCCTCTTCCGCTCGCTCCTGCCTCCCTTGTTTCGTGAATTGGTGCCTCTGCCTGCTCCCGCGCACGCGAAGCGAAGTTTTGTTTCGTCCAATCGTGAACCATATGCGCCAACCGCTCCCGCCTTCCTCTATTGTGAAGTGAAGCATCCCTTCACTCCCTCCTCTTCGTTATAAAAGACATCGCAGCAACTCTCATTTAGTTTTGAAGTCACGATTTTTTTTGTTCTTCTTCAGGCTTTCTCGGGATAGAGGAAGAAAAGTGCAAGCAGTAGTTCCTTGCGGTGAAGGAAGAAGAAAGAAAAAGAAAAAGATTGTTCTCCCTTGGCTTTTTCTTAGTGGCTTGTAGCAGAAGAGAATTTGGGTTTGTTTCTTTTTTAAGTTTATCTTCTTCGGTGTATCTCAGTTTAAAGAGAGGAGAAGAGAGAGCAACGAAGTGTGACATTTCTCTTATAAGTTGAGAAGATCGACTGGTGTAAATTCTTCAAGCAATAAAATCCTTTGCAACTCCGTGAACTTAGATAATTTGACAAATCACGTAAATTTGTGTGTTTGGTTGTGTTATTATTTTCTTGTGTGAATTTTCTCGTTTTATTTTTCGCTTCGTCGATCATTCTCCTGTTTGATTTATATATATACCACAACAACTGGTATCTATTACAATAGGAGGGGCTTCGCCCTCGCTCCAGAGACATCTAGGCCCTCATAGTACGGTGGCAAGTCAACAACATTAAAAGTAATAGAAATATTGTAATCTCCCAGTAATTCAATTTTGTAGCCATTGTCATTAAACTTCTTAACAATTTTGAATGGACCATTAGCTCTATGTTTGAGCTTTCCAAATGAACCTGCAGAAAATCGCTCCTTCAACCTAATTCATACCATGTCACCTTCCTTGAAAGTTATGGCCTTCCTGGATTTATTAGACTGCTTCTGATGCTTAGTGTTCTGCTTGCCAATTTTCTTCCTGAAATGCTCATGTTGGATCTGAGTGTCATTACTCGAACCTTAGCATCAATGTTAAGCTCAATAATTGGCAAAGAAATACTAACTCTAGTGGTATAAGTGAATTCTACCCGTGCACAATCTCGAAGGGCTTATGATTTAAGAACTAACTAGATGAAAGATCATAGGTAAACTCCACCTGAGGAAGAACTAAGTCTCGCTGCTTAGTGGTCTTTCCTAAAAAGCATCTAAGAAGTTCTCTCAAACTGTGTTTTATAAGCTTTATCTGCCCTCCATGTCTAGGGGTGAGCCACTGAATTGAATTGAAGCTTTGAACCTAACTTATTACATAAATTCCTCCAAAAGTAGCTAAAAATTTTCACGTCTCTACCTTACGTAATGCTTTTGGGTATCACATCAAGGAGAAATATCTCTTTAAAGCATAAGCCAGCATTATGTGACGCATCAATTATCTTAAATCAAAGAACAAAATGTGTCATCTTGAAAAAACAATCTACCACAAACAACGTAGAATCTTTACCCCGCAAAGTAAGGCTACCATAAAATTTATACTCACGTCTAACCAAGGTGACGCTAAGGTGACGCTAGAATGAGAAGGGGAGTATACCCCGATATTTTATCCTCGAGTCTTAGCTAAATGGTGTCTTTCATTGTCTGACGTGTCTCTCACATCTCATACTAATTTGAGCCAGTAAGAAGATTCTTTTACTAAAATTAGAGTCTTGCCTGCCAAAATATTATATCATCCCTTCACCGTGTCATTCTTGTAAAGTATTCTCCCCTCAGTGAACCCCAATAAATGCATGACCTATTTTGGAAGAATAGATACCCATCAAATCGATAGTACAGCTCATTCGGTCTATCCTAACAAAAGTGTCAAATATCAAAAAAATTCTTCATCGGTTGTATATAACTCATTCAACGCCTCAAAACCGACGACCTCACATAGCATTGTAGGGAATAATAAGTAGCGACAACTCAATGCATCGGCTATTTTCCCCCCCAATGAACCTCGATAAATGCATGACCTATTTTGGAAGAATAGATATCCATCAAATTAATAGTACAGCTCATACGGTCTATCCTGACAAGAGTGCCAAATATCAAAAAAAATACTCATCGGTTGTATATAACTCATTCAAAACATCAAAATCGACGACCTTATATAGCATTGTAGTGAATAATAAGTAGTGACAGCTTAGTGCATCGGTTACTTTGTTCTGACTCTTAATGTAGGGTGAAATGAAGAAAATACACCTATGAGGCTTGTCTACCCTTTAGCTTATTTTGATCATTCAAGAATCTCAATACCTCGTGATCCGTGTAAAGAGTAAATTCATTTCCCAACAGATAATGACTTCAATGATTAAGGACTCCCACAATAGCATAAAATTTCTTGTCGTAGGTTGGATACTTTCTCCTGGAATCATTCAAATTTTCATTAAAGGAAGTCAAAGGGTGCCCTCCTTGACTAAGCATAGCTAAAATGACATGATGAACAATGAATTTCCATCTCTCAACTGACATCTTTGTTTATATCCTAGACGGCTAGATCTCAGTATAATAGATCTAAGATATACTGGATAACATAATATCTAGGTACCAGTTCGCGGTCTTATAATCATTTCCAAAGAAGGTGATGTTATCACAAAGAGGTAAGTTAAAAAGCGTGGCACATCCATGTATAAAAATTAGAAGTGTTTTCACATGCAACATTGTGAAAGTTAGAACTTGATTTTCTGCATAATTTGGTATAACCTTCTTGTCAACAAAATACCAAGCAAAACACTATTTAATTACATGAAAGGCGTCTCATTCATACAAAGGGACTATAAATATCTAGTTGTCTAGTAAAGGCAAATAAAATAGAAATCATATTGCTGCGAAAACTATCGTACAAGCATACTCGGTAATCCCAAACTCACATCTTTCAGGGTGGAAAGGATATCCTTTAGTGCAGATGATGCGACAGCATCATGCGATATGAGCTTTTGCAAACAAGCTAGTCCGAGAACACTCAGTTTAACCGATTTAGCATCACATGCCATCAGAAATATCCTCACTATGTCCTCATTGTCAGCAATATCACCAGGACCAGACAAAGAGCGGAGCTGCCAAATAATGGAAAATCATGAGATTTAAAAAGAAGAAAAAAGAACCAACTGCAAGCAGTAGTGTTTTAATGTATGATCTCCATGATAACCGTACATGCAACACGTTATGAAATATAAATGTGATTCAACAAAGTACACCGCGATATAAAATATAAATTGGATTCAACCCAAGCACAATGAATGCACGCATCAAACCTAAGCCGCCAGAATACTGTGAAAGGCACGTCGCCGCCGCCGCCGCCGCCGCCGCCGCCCCCCCCCCCCCCCAAACCCACACACGCACACACAGCTTCTACTCTTACAGAAGAAATATAAAATAAAAAAAAACTACAAAAATGATTGTAAGCAGCAGAGTTCTCGTAGTTGAGCGAAATAACTGCGGCCCCAGGAAGAGATTCATGAACAGACCTTCAAGATGGCGTGCTCGGCGGCATCTTTAACCGCAGGATAGCGTCGACGGGCTTCGGCGGAAAGGGCGCGCAGATCTGACTCGAGCACCGCCATTAAAGCCATCGACTCCGTAGAAAGGATCCCGGACTGGATTCTTACTTCGATCCCAGAATCCTGCAGTTATAGTTTGATGCGAAGGATGCGGGCGAGGAAGAACAAGGCCGCGGCATTTCGCTTCATGCCAGTTATTTTCTTCCGGAAAATTGGAAAACGGAGCAGCATTCGAAGATGCGATCCGCCATTGGATTTTTTAGTAAATGTTCATCTACTAATTTTTGGGTTGCTTATATAAATTTTAAATTCAGAAACTTTTGATTTACATTTCATGAAAAACCAAAAAAGGGAGAAATTGGCCTCATTTTATTTCTTGAAACAATATGACTTATAATTTATTCCCATTGAAATATCCCAACTTTGTTAATAGATGTAGAGTTCAAATTGAAGCTTGAACAAATATATAAGTAAACTTCCAAGCAATAAGTTGCTCAAACTTCCTCTTCTTCGTGTCTTTCCCAACTTCAACTACCTACATTTTTATTGCACCGTAAATCATAAACCCAGTGCAACATTAGATATCGCATATTCACTTCAAACATTGATCAAATTGTGTTTATGATCGTACTTATAAATTCTTAATTGTATTAGTGTCACCTTCTCTACTTTGAATCTTTATACATATGGATTCATTTGATATAATTTTTCATACCATTCTATTCCCTTCTCTTGAATATCCTCTTATTTCTAGCCTTTGATGAAGGAGAAACGACGGCTTGTCGGCATATAAGAGGGCTAAGGCCGGTCAAATATCGCTTAGATGCCCACCAGTTTGTAAGGGCTAAAACTAAAAATAGAAAAAAGGAGCAAATTTCAACTGACGATTCTAATATAAAAGGGAGCAACCGATCTTGTAAGAGCCTAGGAGACATCACCTCATTTGCCCTCATGTTACCTCCTCTCATCCTTATCCCATCTTCAAGCATTTTTGTCCATTGCAGGATAGTATTGTTACAATTGAGAAAAAAGTGGACTCCATCGGACATCACCTGAGCGATATCAAGCAACGACAAAGTTTACAGTTTGACCGGCATGCCCAAGCCATCGAGCAGCAGCAAGGATCACCCAAGCTACTTCCCAACCAGTTCTTGTTTTCTCTTAAAAAAGATTCTATCATTTATTTATTATTTTGGATTGGTAATAAACTCAAGAATAATAGGGGCAACAATGAATGGAGCACTTAATAATAGAAATTAGTTGAACTAAAATCAAAATTTAGCTGCAAAACAAACAAAACTATAAAATTTATAAACAGTTGGATTTATCTATTGAATGTAGGTCCCATTTGTCGTTCATATTTGTTGGTTGATTCCACATTTAAAAATTTTAAACAATATAAAGTTTAAAAAATTTAGTAAATGTTGAATCATTTGTAGTGATAAAAAATGAGCTCTGAAAAAAGCTAAGAGTTTGTCCATAACCAATTTTATTTTTATTTTAGCCAAATTTAACAAGAAATAAAGTTTATTTAGTTCCAATACTAGTGAATAATGGGGACAACAATGACTGGTTGATAAAAGCAATTAACATTTTTTTTCCAATCCAATCCTAACAATCAAACCCTCAACTCTACCCCCTAGCTCGGAGAAAACTCTCTCACGAATGAGTTTTTTTTATAGCATATAGCTTTTGTAATGATTAACAGCCTCCAAAATCACAATTTTTCAATTTATCAAAAGTGTTGTCTTGCCACAATCCCTTAGTTTTGAAAGTCATGAGAATTTTAAGAAAGACATGGAAAGAGCTCACATTAATCCATTAGTTTTGGGGGCCATATATTTCAAAGAAAATGTGGGAAGATAAATGGAGGTGATTAACAAGAGATTGAAGAGAACCGAAATAATATAAAGAAAATCTCACCTCAAAACCATAAGAAACCATAAAATCTCCTCTAACCTCCTCTTCTTCATTCTCATCTTCTTAGAGCTTTAGTTCAACAGCTAGAGCAAAGAAAGATCACAAAAAGTGAAAGAATTGGGAATGTATCACACTTAAATATAATTTGAAGTCCATGCATCAACGGGATGTTGCTTGGGGCGCCAATCTGGATATAGTAAAATAGGTATCACCCATTTTCTTTGACATGTTGCTACGACACTCAGTAGGTAGTAGCACGTTGGTGCTTAACACTATGACGCGAGGGTGCCCATAGCTTGGGTAGGGTATTAATCTTTAATGGAAGTTGTGTGAAATATTAATCTTTAATGTTGGAATAAGTTGCGATGATTTTAAACTTATACTTCATTTAGTTATTGATTTGGGTAATTAATGTGTTAATATTTGTTGTCATGATATTGTATGGATGATAATGTAATTCATATAGTTGAGTACGAATAAATAGGGAAATAATCTATGAAGGGTGTAGAGTTATAGAATTTTCGAGTGACTGACTAAAGTCCCCAATTCAGTTTATTGTTTTAGGTTTTGATATGAGTATTAACCCCCAGGTGGAGGGAGAAGAGAGAACTCTAGAGTGATAGCTAGTATCTTTCATACCTAACTCGTCTTCAAGGCTATTCAAACTTAAAATTAATCAATGTTTTTTATAGTATCTCTAGTAAGAGTAAAGAATAATATTGCTCATATCTGATACAACATAATTTGAATACTTTAACAACATAATTTCTATACTTGTAGTTGATTCATGATAAAAAAAAAATTTATTTTATTTATATTACATTCATCTTACAAATATATAGTTAAATTTAGTTAGTTGCTTACTTTATTTTTTATTATCAAAAATTACAAAAAGAATCAAACTTTCATAACTGTTGTAACATCTATAGTTTGAGTAAGAATATCTTGCAAAATAGAGTTTGTTATCTAATTTATTATGATTTATTTAACATATTGAAATTCTTCTTGTGGGTTCGATATTCGGGGCTTAATAAAAAAGTCTTATATCACTCGATAATGATATGTATACTTGTCTTGTATCTCATATTTAAATAAAATAATTACACTCTTATTTGCTTCGAAATCAAGTTTTTTGTGTTATTGCAAAGTAAGAAATATAAATAAAAAAAATTAAGAATATAACCGCATACATCCGTAATACTATCATATAAAACCGGGATAACGAACCCAAACCCAAACCTATTCCAAGGCCTTTGAGTTGAGTGACCTATGTTTAAAATTAATAAATAAAAAAAATTTCTTAATTTAAGAGAGGAAGGAAGGAGAATTTTTTGGGAGGGGAGGAGGCTGAACAGAGGAGGAAGGAGCTAGCCGAAGTCTCTTTTTAGTTCTCCCTCAATGCTTCTTCCTTAGCCCGGACAATGCTAACAGTACAAAGTTCAGTGTCAGATATCCCCTTTTACATGTGGGGAAGGCGGTGGTAAAACCTTCCAGAGCCATCCAATAAAGTGGCGAGTCGACGGTGATGAAAAATTCGACGGTTAAAGAGCCATGGATCGTTGTTGAAAAATGGGCACAATAATTCATGGCTTGATTTGTGGATGAAGGCCAAGTGTCACAGGCATGTGAAGTTTGTTTACTTGGGCCTGGTCACGTCTAGGCATGGGTGACTGCTGGGGCGTGACCGCGTCGAGGTACTTTCGGGTGTGGTCACGCCCAGTCCAGACACGACCACACCAAGGTACTTTGAGGCGTGGTCACACTCGGTCACGCCAGGAAAAAAAAGGACATGTTCTCTTTTGAACAATATTGTCGCGTCTGATTAAGGGGTGATGCTCGTGCAAGTTCTATGTGAAAAAAATGAGATCAACACTCATTCGTAAAATCATTGGATCAACAAAAATTTATAATCTTTTACTTTCTTTGGTTTGGGTGATGGCTCATGTGCTTCCCTTTATTTTTTTTTAGTTTTTGTTTTTTTTTTAATTTTTGTTCAACTGTTTTTATTAATATTTATTTTTGTCCAATTGGTCTTGAAATATTCATTGTTCTTGGTTGGATATTTTCTTGTATGTTATCTAATTGTTTGTTCGTGGCTGATATCCTTGGTTAAGCTACATAAAGTTAGCTATCTCCTATTGGTTTTAGTGTATTTAGTGCAGATATTAATTTAATGTTTTATTCATTTTTGTTTTGGTATGTCTGTTGAGTTTTGAAGTTTTCCAACTGCAGATTAAGATTCAATCCTTATTTCTAATATTATTTAATTTTAGGCCTTTCAAAATATTGTTTAATATTGTTTGATTGTTTCAGCAGGTTGTGAAAATCTGAGCTATTTGATACTTACTCATGCCAAAGTTTTGGGCAGTATGTATGTAAATCCCCCTTGATAAAAATAATTCAGAAAGTAACATGCGTACCACACAATTTGTATATATTTACATATCTAATATCTAAAACTTAGTATCAACATTTTGGTGTTATAAATTTTTAAATGAAAATGTGTATTTAAAAATATTAGAAAGAGTGATATTTTGATGTGGTGTTACAGTTTATGGTTATGCTAGTAACTAAGATAGTTTAGGTCGTAAAAAACGGTATGTTTAGGACCACTATTTATTTTTTATTTTTTATTATTTATTTTGTTTTTGTTTTATCTTTTTGTTTTGTTTTATGTTTTCGGTTTTTAGGAGACTTATTTGGTATTGTTATGCTTTACATATTTAAAAAATAATAATAATAAAAAAATAAAACATGTTTTATTGGATATTTTTTTTTAAGAGAAAAACCTATATTATTTAAAATCTGATTAAGTCAATGTATGCTTCAGTATTAAACTCTGTCAGATTGTCACCCATGACTCTATTCAGCATGAGGCATTAGCTGAGGGCGGGCGGGTGGCTGACATGGTCCAGCTGCCGGTGGTAGCGAAGATGAGTTGAGGCCGATAACTTTGAAAGATTGTGGGCGAGTGCCGACTACAATTGGTAGGGGCGAGCAATGGCTGGTGGGGGAGAGCTGCAACAGACAACGAATGACTGGGGCTGGGGGCGGGAGGTGGCGAGCGGGGTTGACAGCTAGAGAAGGGGGGTGGAGATCGGGCAGACGAGCGGTAGGGGTGCAGTGAGCAAGATACATTTTGGTGGTTTAAAAACAAACAAAAAAACATATTTTTAAATAGAAGTCTTCTAAAAAATAAAAATAAAATAAAAAAGGATAACAAACATTATTTTTATTTTATTTCCACTTTTTCAATATAAAAAAAATAATAATTCTAAACAATGCCTGCTTTTATATTCCTTCCAAGGAATCCAATAATCCGGAGGTAAATTGGACGGTCAGATTTATTAAGGCGTGCCGCGTACAGAGGTTTTGTATCGTACGGTGGCATGCAACGTGGTCGATTAAGGGCGCGCGCTAAACAGCTTCTCTTTATTATAATAGAAAACATGTCGAAGGAAAAATCAAAACCAAAAAAGAAAAAAAAGAAAAAAAAAAAACGAGCTGCGATTCGCGGAATCTCAATTACCCCGTTGGAGAGGAGAGAGACGGATCAGGGCCAGAGAAGAGCAAGGGTTTTTCCGTTCCTCTCTCTGCCCTACCCGCAGGTCAGGAACACTTCCCCTTTTTTTCTTTGTTTATTGATTCTTCTGCTTGAGATCTACTGCCACTATTCCCTGGATGCAACTGATTGTTCTTTCTCGATTTTTTGCTTTAATTGATTTATCCAATGCTTCTTATTCCAACTATTCTGTTTTGCCATGCTTTATGCTGAATTTGTTGGATCTGGCGCGGTTTATTTGGTGGAATCACCCTCTCCGTAGCAGGAGGTTGGGTTTCATCGCATACAGAATGAGCGATTTTGGATAAAGCAGCTTTTGCATGACAGAAGTTGCTGAATTGCTCTAGCAGCGTGCCATCAGGGAGGCCCTGAGGCTACCGCATTTGCTAATTTCCCTTAGCTTATTGTTCTAACGAAGTAGAGAGATGCAGGCCGTCGCTAAGGTTACCCCGATTAGACTGTGTCATTGCTTGGCTTCGTCGTTGAGAAATTTTCACTCCCTTACCTGGACCTGTTTGTTGTTTTCAAGTTGTTTTTTTATTATGTTAAGCTTTGTTTTGTTAATGGCTGAATTCTATAGTTTAAGAGGTCGAAAATTTAGATAGAGAATGCGGTACGTTCGTCGAAGCTGTTGTTTAAGAGGGACGTGCATTACTTATGCTATCTTGCAGTTCTTTTGTCAGGTAAAAAACAGCTAAACTCTATCATTCATGTAGACTAAAATATATACTGAAGAAAGTTTCAACAATAAGCAGAAGAAGCTGGTTATAGATTAAGTTTCCTGATGAGGCAGTAAACCATCTACAGCAGAGATTAACAATGGATATAATGGTGGTTGCAATAGATGGAGCAACCGACCACCACAGTCGCTAATAATAATTGCTGATGATCCCTTATCTTACTCTTATCTAACCTGCTCATCATCTCTCCTCAAGTTAACAATGTCGTGAAGCGTTAACTTTTTGTGCAGTGCAGAAACCGGCATTTAGCAAAGTTTTTGTAATTATATCAGCCAACGGATCTTGAGTATTGACATGATGAACTTTGGTATTACTATTATTCATGCAATCCCAAATAAAATGAAAATTAATTTCAATATATTTAGTGTCCACATGAAAATTTCTGTTATTAGCAATAGCAATCGTGGATACATTGTCACAAGAGATATTGGTCAGCTAGAAATTAGTAGGCAAATTATTTTAAGTAAATGACACCACCAAATAATATCAATATCAGTCATTGCCAAAACTTTGTATTCAACCTTTGTAGAAGATCAAACAATCATCTTCTATTTTCCAACATGCCATGAGAATAGATTATTGCCAAAATATTTTTTTGATTCACTGGATCATCTGCCGAATCAGAATTGGAATAGGCATAAAAATTGAAACTGTCGGAGGAGCTAATAGTTAAATCAAAATTTAGAGTACAGTTAATATAGTGAATAGCTCTTTTAAAAGCCAATAATGGTGATTATGTTATATATGTTCATGTTGGTATAGTTTGTTTATAGTATAAGCAATGTTAAGATGATTTGTAGTAAAATATTATAGTGAACCGTTGAGGTATCGAGAATGTTCAATATTTGAGTAGAAGCTAATGGAAGTTGTATATGATTGAGGTTTGACACCAATGGGAGTAGGAACTGGCTTCTAGTTTTTCATTCCAACATTTAAATTACAAGTTTCCTACATAACACATTTGAGAAAATATTGAAGTCACCAAAACCACATTGAAAATATTATGTAGATTTTGTAGTAATAGCTATATTACTTGGTTATGGCTAGTCGAGAGGATATCGTCCACATAAATTTAATATCGAAAGAGAGATACCATCTTGATGATAATACATGAAGGATGGATTGGCTTAGCTTGTTTTGAAGCAATATTGTTGTGAGTAAAATTGGTAGCAAAATTTTGTTTAGGATATTATTTTAAGTCATAAATAGGCTTTTCAAGTGACATACATGATCTGGATGTTGTGGATCGTGGAAGCCCATAGATTGAGATACATACACAATATCTTCAAATTGACCATGTGGAAATACATTGGAGACATCCAATCGAAGAATTGACAAATGAAAGTGGTGGCAATATTACTAGATAAAATGTAGCAAAATAATCCAAACCATATTTTTGTTTATATTCTTGTGCAACTAATCATGCTTTGTGTCTAAGAATTATGCCATTATAATTGTATTTGATTTAACAAATCCATTTGCACACTAAATTAGTTTTTCAGGGTGATCTTGGTATTAGTGTTTTTAAAAGCACATGTGAAAGTGTGCTTCACATCTGATGCGAAGCGGGTGTCACCTGCTTCTCTTCATTGTTGTGGGTATTGGTGTGTGAAGCGCTCGCTTCGCATCGTAAGTGCACTTCGAAGTGATAAAGCAAGTGCCTTAGTCAGGTTCATGAGCGAGAGGAAATAAAACCTAAAAGTTTTGGTCTGTTGTTCGAAGGAGCCGCAAAGAGCAGGTCTTTCTGGTGTTCAAGAGTTTGAGGGAGAACATTGTCTTTGATTTTGATTTTGATTTCATTTTTAAGCTTAAGTTTGAAGCATGCTTCAATTCGAACTTTGCACGAATGCAAGAGACCTTTGACCATCTTGACATACATTTCGACTGCAGGCAATAGAAGCTTCGACCTCAAAGATGCTTTGAACGTGATGGTAGATGCTTCGACCGCGACGACAAACGATAATTTTTTTTTGTTGGGGAGTTTTTTTATAAATAACATATTTTCTTTTAATGTCTAGTGACACACCAATAAAAATAACAGATTTTTTTTAATTTGAGACTATGGGCCTTTGTTTGAGGAAAATTAAAACTGAATACATGAATGTAATTTTAGTAGTAATAGCTCCAGTGACAGAGTTGTAACTATGGGTGATCAAATCATTAAAATGTGTGAACGATTTAGATATCTTGGGTTTATTGTTCAAAGTGATGGTGATATAAATGGAGATGTTATTTGTAGAATTCAAGTTGGTTGGTTGAAGTGGAGGAATGCATTGGGCCTATTGTGTGATAGAAAGGTACCGCTTAGACTGAAATAAAAATTTTATAAGATGGTGGTGAGACCTATAATGCTCTATGGCCCAAAATGTTAAACTTTGAAAGGGAAGCATAAAACAAAGTTAAGTGTTGCCGAGATGAGAATGTTTAGGGCAATTAGTGGCTTGACACTTAGAGACAAAATGCAAAATGAATATATTCGTGATAGAGTTGGTGTAGCTCCAGTGGCGGATAAAATTAGAGACAGTCGTCTTAGATGGTTTGATCACGTTAAACGTCCACCATCTGATGATCCAGTTGGGAGAATAGATGTTTTAGGTTCGACTTATGTTAAGAAAGGCAAAGCTAGACATGGAAAGACTTGGCATATTGTATAAAAAAATTATCTTAATTTATTAGAACTTAATGAAAATATGGCACTCAATAGGACGTATTGGAGAAAAAGGATTCATGTAGCCGACCCCTCTCAGTTGGATAATGGCTTGTTGTTGTTATATATTTCATGTCATATTTGAACAAAAATAATTATTATTTGTGTTTATACCCTTTTTAATATTAAAGTTGAAATGTTTTAAATTTTTATTGCAATGAATAGAAAATGTATAAATTTTAATTAATAATTTATTTTCTCTATGAACAAATAATTTAAGTATGATCGATTCAAACACGAGGATGAAAATCCAATTCAAAATTATACAAAATTAAAATTTGAATCGAACACTGCACTTTGTCATATATATTATATATTTAACTGCCCTTATCAAGAAGTAAGAAAATTTAAAATATAGAAGACAGTGAGAAAGTTGAAGAAACAAATATTTAACTACCCTTGCATTGTAGTAAAAGCTCATTTATATCAAAATCTAGATCATAGAATAATAACATATCTAAAATGAGAAACTCGATGTACAAATTTCTATATGAAAAGACCTGAAAGAGAAGTTGCTAGAAGATACGAGACAAATGTGAATCAAAGAAAATGTGGATAAGAGTATTATATAAAAAAACTATATAATATATTGATAGGTGATTTTATCAAATATAAATCTTTCTCAATAGAGCGAAGTTGAGGAGTTTTGATCACATTGTTGAGGCAATCATATAGCATTGACCAGATCTTCAATCACCAGCTTATCATACGTTCAGATTTTTTTTTTAGTGGAAAAAAAATTACAGTCAACTATGAATGAGGTGAAATATTGTAAAAAATTGGAAAGAAAAAGGGATTCACTCTCATGTTTGATGAATAAACTGATCATAGAGAATAATTCATAATTAATTTTTTTTAATTAATTCACCTTTTGACACTGTATTATGAATTTTCAGAAATTATAGTAAAACTATTTCTTATATATGGTTACAAGCTCAATTGCGAGATGTTAAATTAGTAAACGATGACAAGCGACCTGCAATGTGTTATTTTTATAGTGCAGTGGACAAAATCAAGGATTGAATCAGTAGTGCATTTAGAGTAAATGAAAAATATTAGCAAATCTTTTGTATTATTAAAAGTCTCAACTTCGAAAATAATTATACCAAATTTGATATTATTTAAATCCATAAATCTCTTATAAGAATAAGTTTAAGATAAAATCAGATGCATAATTTCTTACGGCGTATATACAATTATTAGCAGGTTAGTAAAAAATCTAAATAAAATAATGGTAGTAGGTTAAGAAGGTTTTATTTATAATCATGTTAGTGGTCATTTTATAAATGAGTATGCTATCTACAACAAATATAAAAAATCTCTGGACATAATTAACATATCAATTATTTTGACTTTTTTTTTAGTCTCTAAGTAAATATTTTTGATTATCAGGACATTATAATTATAACAACAGACTACTGAGAGATGTATGGTGCATCAACTCCAATTTTACAAAAATTAGCTACCAAAATATTTGGATTTACTTAGCGGTGTTGTTGACTATGAAAGAAATTAGAGTGTCTTCAAGCATGTTAATATTTTATAAATTTTATAAATATTAATTTATATGTTTTATGCATTTTTTTAATTATTGTTTTTAGATTCATATGAAAAAAAGATATCGGCTTAATCAAAAGTGCTTCAATAATTTTATTTTCATCAAATACAATCAAGTTTAAAGAGAAGATTTAATTTAATAGATATTATTGATCTGATTAGTTTGGATTCAATTGATAATAGTTGCGTGGGTTGATTGGAGAAATAGAGGATGTTGGTGAGCAACAATTTGGTGATGAAATCTTATTTGAAGTCGAATCAAAATACTTCAAGAGGAGTTGATCGAAGATGGTCTGTAAAATTTAGTCTAATAAAAAAATGGGGGCATCACCTACAATAAGGATTAAATTTACCTCGACATATATCCTCTTTTTCTTTGCTTCAAAAGGATAGGTGCGAGGAGCTGGAGCCTGACAAGTTCACCCGGTGGGCCAAGTGAGGAAGGTGGCTTGCTTCTTCTTTTTTTCAGTTTAGCTTGGCTTTTCAACTTGTTTCAAAGTGTTTTGAGTGTGTCAAAGAGAAGATGAAATTTATTCACACAAAGAAGAAGAATAGGAAGAAAAAATAAAATTTGAAGATGAAGAAATTCTACCTGAAGAAGTGAAAAAGATGATTGAAAGTAATGATTTACTTTAGCTTGTTTTATGAAATTTGAGACTTTATTAGTTTATTTATGCTTTAAAATTAAGATTTTACCAATTTATAAGATTTTTTAGCAATGTTTTAATTTTTAATTATTGTAGTAAGCTATTAAAAATTATTTAAAATTTTAATTTGCCGGTTCACCTTAAATATTTGTCTTCAAGTTAAGTATTGTACCACATTCTTTTTTATTTTATATGAAGTTTTTTAAAATCATATTTTATGTCTTATAATTGCCCATGAATATTTTTATGCGTGAATAGTTTTATACAATCTATTACCTTTTTGTTTATTAAAAGTGTCGCTTCGCTCTGCGCTTTACGCTTTGAAGCAAAACTAAAGCATTGCGCATCGTAATGTGCTTGATAACATTGCTTGGTGCAAGTGCAAAAGTCCCTCAGGATCGAAGCACTTCAAATTTAGTGGACATGGCTTTCTTCCATACTGTGTGTTTATTACCTTTGGTGTAACATGTTGGGTAAGGATTTATTATAGAATGTAACATACAGATAGTGCCTTAAGGCTTTAAATGCCCTATCTGAGCTCTTTTAACCATAGGATGAAATCATAAGGAAGGTGGAGAAGTATTCAAAAATGGTGAGCGCTAAGGAGATGGAGAAGCAGTAGTTGGATAGTTGGGTAGTGAAGAATCTGTAGAATGGGATGTGTCAGGAGCAACCAAAGGAGATAGAGATGATTATAGTGCTGGCGGCAGTTCTCTATTTGGTGATTGTTGCGGGGCAGATGAGGAAATGGTTGTGTATAAGTGTTATTGGTGGAATACAGGTTATTGTGGTAGGGGATGTATTTTGTGCAATTGAATGATAAGCGAAGATATTTTAATGAAAATTTTCATTTGAGAGGTAATGACTATCCGTGTGATATTTTAGCATTATAACCTTTGTAATTGGAAGCATAACCAGAAATATACAGGTGAGGGGCTTGTGTTGGAATTTATGAGTGGAATAAGAGGGCAACAAAGGATAACATAGATATCTGAAAACTTTAAGATGGGTATAAGTTTGAGTCATGTTGTATAATAATTTGTATGGTGAACATATATCGAGTTTTAAGGATGGCAATTGCTTACTGAGATGAATGCTTGTTGGAGTGTCAACCCAAGAATAAAGAGAAGTTTAGCATCAAATATCATAGTGCAAGTGGTTTCAATAATATGTCGGTGCTTATGTTCAATATTGTCATTTTGCTCAGGAGTACAAGGCACAACCAAAATGATGAATAGTCATTACCTAAGTGGCAATGGATGCTTTGCTCATAAGCACCGACATATTATTGAATAGCTTTCTTATAAATATTTAACAAAACAGTAATTGTATATCATTCATGAAGACTATATATCCTTCATGTAGGCTTGATAGAAATTGACATTTAAATTCGGGGTGAGAGCTGTTTCCTCCTCCCAAGGATTGTATATTTACCTATCTGTTAGGATTGAAATTGGTATAAACATTACTTACAGGAATGCATTTTTTTTATAAAGATGCTGTGAGTATTATAAATATGTTATTTTTTTTGTAAAAGTGGACTAACATATTTCTTATAAGCTGCCACATTTTAGCAAATTTGGTTTTCATGGCAACTTCTCACTGTGTAAGTTTCTAAAAAGCGTTAGGATTGTGGTAGCCAAATCGATGTATGGCAGCAATCTAAAACGAAAGTAGTGAGAATGTTGTCCCAAATAAAGCCTTAATCAACTTATATAGAAACTTCAAGCTTGATTTAATTTCCAGGATAAAACTATATCAATGTGTTGCGCTTGTTTCTTTAGATCCTCATATTTCCTTCATGCTATTCCCTCTGCCAGGTTTGAAATTGGTATACATATTGCTCAGGAAAGTAAATTTTTTTAAAGGTGCTGTGGGTTTTATAAAAATATATAATTTTTTTTTGAAAAAGTGGAATAACATTTTTCTTATAAGCTGCCACATTTTAGCAAATTTGTTTTGGAGGAAACTTCTCACTACATAAGTTTCTAAAATGCGTCGGGAATGTTGGAGCCAAATAGATGGTAGCAATCTAAAAAGAAAAGTAGGGAGAATGTTGTCTTAAATAAAGCCTTAATGATCTTCTATATAAACTTCAAGCTTGATTAAATTTCCTGGATAAAATTATTTCAATGTGTTGCGCTTGTTTCTTTAGGTCCTCATATTTCCTACATGCTTGAATGTGGGCGCTCTTTAAGCTTACAATATGCTTTTCAATACATCCATTTTTATTCTGACTAATGAAATCTTCTGTGACCAATGAATCCCCCCATCCTAGCGTTTTAAAATCTGGCTTAAAACGATGGAAAATTGAACAAAATGAACCATCTTTTAGTATACTATATTTCAACTGACTCTCATATTCATTACCCTTGGAGAGCAGAACTTTGGTCATAACTTTTCTAATTTTTTTTTGTCAAAATTGTGCCGGCAAGATCGATGCGGTCCTTTTACAATAGTCTAATATTTAAGCATATAATTCTTGATCAACTGAAAGATCATCCAAATTAATCTCTAATGCTTTTTAAATGCAGCAACTTAGACCATCCTGTGATGGTTAGTTTACTTGGAAATAGAGTTGGCAGTGAATTGCAAAATTAGAGGGGCAATGAAAAGTAATTAGTGTAATTGGCCCGATATTTCAATCTTTAAGTAAGAAAGGAAGAAGATGGCGATAAATTCATTTAAAAAAAGCTTGGTGGCTAAAAGCTTTTCCTACCTTGTTGCATGTATCACACAATAAATAGGATAATAATCAATGAGAGAAGAGTTAGACAAACAAGGAGTGTTCTTGTTTACTGGCCTCTATTTTTTATATCCTATTTAATGTTTGTTGATGATCTGAAATGCCAATTGTTGTTGATGCTGCTACCTTCTATCTCTCATTTTTATATTAACTATCTTTGTTTAGGATTTCTTTTGGCTTTTATTTTAGTCCCATATGATTATATACTTACACTTATTGCATTAAATCTTGAAAGCTTAAAAAAGAAAAAAAAAACATAGTGGGACTTTGTAAGATTGACTCGATTTCAAAAAAATAACAAGGGTCTATGACTAAATTAGGATGTGTGCAAGAGACCAGCTTCTTGGTTGAGTTCTTTGTGCATTAAGGTTCTAGCTTTTAAATTACAATGATTACTTTTTTTATTGCAAGCTAAGGAGTTAACTCGTATCGTTTTTTTGAATGCTTATTGCTATATTGTTGTTCATCCAATGATTTTTTTTTAATAAAGAATGTTTAATGATTCTTCATTTTTATTTTTTTTGGCAATTTAAAAATGATACTTTAGACTCGATGTTCATTAGAAGAGAGATAGTCTTCAATATGATCAATTTCTCTTGTTCTTTTTGCGATGCGTGCGGCTGCATGATGTTGTTATGATGACATACGAATATTACAATTATTTTGATATTTATTATATGGTTCTTGCAGGTGCATTTATTTTTCAGTTATATGGTTCTTGCAGGTGCATTTATTTTTCAGTGTTTGTAATGATGATTCGGAGCTAGATTTTATTTATGTGGCTTTCAAACTGAGGAGTTGATTCAATCAAAGGGACTTGGAGAAATGGCAGAGAGCATGGTATCAAGCTTCTGGGGACCTGTGACTTCCACAACAGAGCTGTGTGAAGAAAACTATGCTCGTTCCTCATATATTGCAGAATTTTATAATACTATCTCCAACATTCCTTGTATTATTTTGGCACTCATCGGCCTTATAAATGCTTTAAGGCAACGATTTGAGAAAAGATTTAGCATTCTTCACATCTCAAATATGATACTTGCCATTGGGAACATAGTATTCCATGCCACCTTACAACATGTGTGAGTTCGCATCATCAATCAATTTTTTTTGCTTTGCTCAAATTTATTTAATCACCCTGCTCCTTGCTCCAAGTCAATCTGCAAATTATTAAGGGTAACCATTTGAATAGCTTCAATTAATGATCTAATGCTGCTAGTTTTATTCTGAATTTGGTGAATAGTTGTCTTTCTATTGCATGACCTGTATTCATACTGGTATTGATGTGTTCTAGATGACATATTTTTTATGGTTCACTGTTGTGTGATTCTAGTAGTGTGTTTCCTAGATGTGTTGTGCTTGAATTATTTGTTGAGTGGGTTAGTTATGTATATAATAGGCTTAAACAAGCTATATTAGGACACACCTAGCATCTCTTTGGATAAATTGAATTTGTGGATAGAAGTTGCACATCATAGCATGATAAACATGGCAATAACCTGCTAAACTTAAGTTACAATTCTGAACTTCACATGTTAAATTTAAGGATTGTCTTATATTTTTCTTTCAAGCTCTTACTATGACTTGTGTGCTTTTATAAATGTCAAAATATACCTATTTTCCTTCCATTTTTTGTCATGGAAGTTATTGAAATGGATTTTAGTGTTTTAATACCTTCAATGAGTGCTAGGTTTTTGAAGAGTAAAATCATATGATTATAGCATGATAATCGTGACAATATTATGATGGATCCATCCTGTAAATGGAATTTATGGATAGTAATTGCACATCAAAGCACTTTTCTATTGTTTTGGTTGCCTTGGAATTCTTCTTCCATATACATGAATAGCATGAGTGGTTGTAGTTATGTCTGGATTTAAAACAATTGGATTCAGATGGGCTAGCCAAATGTTTTGCAGTTCATTACACCCTGTTAGGTATCTCGTAAATCAGATGCTATTATTAACTTCATATGTCTGCTGAATCACATACTGGCTTTTTTTCTTGATTTCGATTGAATTATGTTCATCCTTTTTTGCACCATGTGCTTTGGTCAACATATGCTCATATTAGCTCTTCTTTTATACCTTCCTTTGAAACTTTGTTTTGTTTTACTTGATGACTCATCAGCGCTTAATACTAAGCTAAATATTAATCTTCAGCTCCATTTGTTGGAATATGCTAAACCTCTTAAACTGAAGTGAAAAATCTTTTAAACATTGGATCTCTCATGCTTGAACTGCTCCTTTAGATTGGACTAACTGCAATGACTCAGGAAATTTGAGTCTGATTGATTCCTGTCCTGTTTTAAATTACATTTTTATTATGTAAGCTTAAAAGCTTTTGATGTTTTTTTTTCAAATAGAGTAATAGGCAGCTTCTCATCTATCCACTGCTTCACCAGCAAACTGTCAATTATTGTATATATATTTAAGATGCTCCGTTTGATGGGATGAACCAAGAGGGATATAACTGAGCTGAATTATCTCATGAGCTGACATGAGTTCCGATCAGTAATTTGCTTGTAAATCATCCTTGATAATTGGCTTGAGAATTTAGCCCTTTTAGCCTGTGAGCCCGGATATGTTGTGCCAGCTTTAACTCACTCATCAGCTGAATGATTTAGCTTTTTTAGTATTTTCAAATAGAGATTTTGACTTCGCCACCCTATCTTCTTCCTTCTCATCTACTTGTTTGGTTGTTCCTTATATTTTATCTCCTTTACCGTCTCCTTGTTTCCACCACTTTCTGATTTTTTTCTTTCCACCCTTTCCCTCTCCTCTTCCACATTCGCTCTGTAGCTAGATGAAACCCATGGTTGCTTTCACTCATTTCCTCTATTGCTGGATCAACAGCTTGCTACCACTATTATCGGCTTCTCCCCTCCATCAGCTTATTTTCTCTCTTCTTTCCCTCTGCCACCTCTTTTTATTTGTTGTGTCCCTTGCTACTTGGGCTATAATGCAAGTTGATCATGTCTCCCTTTACTGCTTCTACCTCTTCTTGATATTTTCCTCTCCCCTTTCTCCCCGATCGTACACTGCTTCTCTATATTGGATCTATAGTTTGTCCGCCACTGTTTTTGAACTCCTCTTCCATGATTTGTAGCCCTCTACACTATCGTCTTCATCTACCTTCTCTTCCTTCCCCTCTGTCATGTCGTGATTCTTTCTCGGGCCGCTTGCTCCGTACTACTTAGGCCGTAGTGCAAGTTTGTTCTAACCCAGCCCCTCTCCGAACCTCCTCTAAACACACACTTAACAGCATTGCTAGATTATACACTGCTTTTCCTCTATATTGGATCAATAGCTTGCCCACTATTGTTTTTCAGCTCCTCTTCCATGACCTTTACCATCTTCTCTATCATCTTCATTTACCTTCTCTTACTTCCTTCCCCTTTGTCATCTCCTGATTCTTTCTGGGACCCCTTGCTACTTGGGCTGTAGTGTTGAGACTCAAACCCTTTCCAGCCCTCCCTTAAACTCACACTCAACGGTATTGCTATTTGATCTCAATTCATTGGTAAATGGAAAAGGTGAATTGCGTGATGGAATATGGATTAGTGGCATAATTGTTGCCTTCTATTTTAGAAATTTCTTAAGATCATATTGATACGAATGGATGCACTGTATTTGGTAATATTCATGCATTTTAAAAATCTGATTTGCAAATGCTTTTATGCCTTGTACTTAAACTAGTTTACCGTTCAATTTGTTCAGGCTTAACTTGAACACGCTTGTTGAAAAGGCTTTCTTCAATAACTTGTTTAAACAATTTGCCATTATGCATTCAATTCAACGCATATTACTCGTTTCACTTTTCATCTAACTTTTAAAGTATATCTAAACAGAAACATTTTTTTTTTGTGCGGCATGCAGTCTACAGTAATTACTTCTTAGCCTTTTTTTCTGCTATCCAGCCCAAAGTTGTTGTATTTATAAGCTTTGTTTATCGACCCTCTTGCTGTCCTTGTACAATTCTGCTATCTTGGATGCTATGGAGAACTATTATTCTACAGGGAAATAATCTGCTCTTTTACCGCAACACCCTAGGTTACGGAAATGTGGGATTAATTTGTTGCTTAATAGTTACCTCTTTTTTTTGTCCAAAGTGCTTTTATTGTTGTACTAATTTGAGTGAGAAGCAAACTAGTAGGTACTTTTAAAGGATATGTAAAAGGTTTTGCATATCCCATTTTCCCCTTTCTGACATGACCGGTTGTTTCATTTGTTTAGCATTTTAGCTTTAAGATACTCAGCTTATCAAACTTTAAATTCCTGAACAGTAGTAAGATATTCTTTCAGTAGCACTGTCAATGTTCTAAATCAGCCTAGATAAATTTTTAGTATTAGGATGCAGAACATATGTTCACTTTGACCATATATGCAAATCCAGATTCTCCTCAGCACCATTTCATTAAAATAAGGTTTTATTTTGTTGCACGTGAAAAGTGGAACATGAGATTATGGGCATTTGTTACTACTGCTATTATTTGGTTATGAATATGTAGCAAGTGATACTTTTTTCCAATGGATCTTCTATTCTGAAGCGACACTCTGGAGTTTTTAAAAGTGTTACTTTGAAGCCTAAACTTTCCATGAAATCTTATTGTGCTCACACATGCGGGCACTCATAATATTCATTTATATTCACAATTTTGTTGTTATATGATATTTTCTTAATTCAAAATTATGTACATAATATTAAATATAAAGTATTTCACTGTAGAATGTGATATACTTAATAACCTATCACCCATGATTTTAAACTCGTATGATGTGATTTGAAGCGCCTGAGATTTGCTTCACATCGCAGTCGCACGATGACCATGCAAAAAGTGCGTTGAAGTGAAGCGAGTCAGATTGAGGGTCACACCAGAGTGGGTTCAGTTTCAGCACTGTTTGGTAGTGGGTTCGGTTAATTTTTGCGGGATGAAATGAAGGATTGAATTCTTTCTATTCAACCTATGGTTTGAGACCAAGACTTCAAGCTCAAGGGAACAGGTAGACACCATAATAGCATTCAACATGGACTTCAGCATGCGAAGGAGACTATGCAACTGCAGTGTGTTAGACCTGTAATTTGACAAGTGAAGGACTTAAAAAATTTGCAATTTTTTTCTCTTTACCAAATTGGTAGGCATCACTGCCAAGCTTTGCTTGAATTCAGATGCAGTCATGTTATTCACACCTTGTTTGAGTCTGGATTTCGATGCTTGCTTCTTCTATTATTACTTTATTGTCTAGCTATTATTATTTTGTTTTATAGCAAGTTTCCATTATTGTTTTGTTCTATAAGATTGAATCTTATTTATTGTTTGCATTGACTGGAATCAATAATTTCTATTTTATTTAGAATATTAGATTACTAAAATAAAAACTTATTTTTTTAGCTTGATTATGGTGATTTTTAGAAATGGCCACTTTTGTCTCTTATAATTATTAACGAATCTTAATGCATGTCTTAAAAAATTATATTTCGTAATGAATTTCAAATTTTTATTTAAATTTGTGTCGTTAGATGTGAATTTTTTGAATGTGGTATAAAATATAGATCACTTACAGCGGAAGCTTTCTAATTGTATTAATGTGAAGTTTGGATCTTTCTTCGTGACTTAATTCTCCAAGACTTTGTAAGTATTTGCGACTACTTTTAGGGTATGTTTCTATTTATATTGACATGAGGCTTGGATATTCAAATTTCTGTCATCTTAGTTCTTTTAATCTAAATGTTTGTCATTGATTTCGTGTGTGTGATTGTGATTTGTCTAAGCTCATTACATTTTATTTTTTTTTTATGGTGAGAATCCCAAGTTGCTAGAAAGACTTTACTCATTTCCACATTTTTACTAAATTTTAGAACTGAATTGAACATGTATTCTTATTTTGGATACAAGAAGGATTAATCTTTACCAGACTTATTTAAAAATGATCTATTTATAAGATTCATTTTGATAATTGTGTAATTAATAATTTATTTGTGTATAAAAAAAACCTTATTTATGACTGATTCAAATGTAAAGAGAAGATCGAACTTGAAAATACACGAAGTTGAAATTCAAGTTTATTGCTTTTTTCCACATGTATTTATTGTTATAAAATGATAATTGGAGGTGTATCTCTAGCTCAGGAGCACCTTGTAAGTCTTACTAGTGCGTCTGGATGAAGTAATGTTACTAAGTATATGAAAGTATCTTCAAGTGAAAAAGAGGTGCTGCTTGCTTACCAAGGAGTTAGAAAAAAAAAAAAATTCTATAGAACATAATGAGAGGGTGTTTGATATTTCTGAAGAATTAGATAGGGATATAACTATGTATAGTCATATGATTCTATCAAACAGGAATCTATTTAAATGCAGTGAAGTTGATGAGTTTTGATCATATGGTGGAGACAATTGTTGAATGAGCCTCGACCAATGTCTATCATGAATTAAGCTCATTCTGATTGAAAAATACTTGCAAGCAACTATGAAGAATGTGTAAGACCACGAGAAATTTTTGTGAGAGAAGGAATTCACTCTTATGTCTAATGCGTGAATTGATCATAGAGAATGTTCTATAACTAACATTTTGGTTAATTCACCATTTGGCACTTGTGTTTTTGGAGTCAGGAGATTCATTTGAATGTTCAAAATATGTTTTTTAACTATTCAAATTTTGCCTTTGAACTGTTCGATGCACAAGCTAAGAAGATTGGAGAAAATGTGTTTCAAGTGTTCACATACAGTGACTCAAGCTATGTTCTTGTAGGTTGGTTATATATATATATATATATATATAGTTCTTTTTGCTTAAAATTGGAGATTGCTAATACATATTCTATGCATCTAGGTAAAATGCTTATGGAGATGAGAACGTACATATACTGGAAACCTTATGCGGACCATTATATCAATATGATGTTAGAGTATATTGGTAAAATGAAGGCAGTAAAAAATGTATAAAGAAAGTTTTAGAATTAGCTATTTATATAAATAATCATGGTTTATTATGATGAGAAAATATATTAGTGGTGTAAAATTGGTACGAGATTAGAGATTACTTGTTGTACAATATTTTTTTTTGCTCTTTTGCGTGTACATAAGCAAAAAGAGAATTTAAGACATATTTGTCTTTTTGTAGATTAAAAGAAGTCTAGATTTAATGAATTTCTAAGGTTTGTAGATGACTATAAGTGCCTGATAATAGATTATATTTTTGATGCACTGAATAGAATGAAATGTGCAATTAGTGTTGCATTTGAAGGATTTGATAGAAAATTTGAGCAAATTTTTTGTATTAAAATGATAGATGAAGGTGCAACTCTGATATCACTACATCAAGTTGAATATTATGTTCATTCAAAGTTTTCTTAGAAAAATTTGTCTAATATAAATCTGCGTGGGCAATTGATGGAAGACTTATATGCAATCATTAGCAGGTTAATTGGAGACCAAAATGAAAAAAAATATATTATAGATTAAAAACTTTTTATTTATTTTCATATTTGTGGCTTATGCGCCACTAAGTATGCAATTCAAGATAGAGATAAAGAATATATATGAACATGATAACTAAATTTTTTGCATAATTTTGAATTTGTAGTTGATTAAAGTTTTTCTTTAACATGGTCTTGTAATTGTAATTTTTGGTGTGTTGGGAGTCAGCCCCCAACTTTAAAAAAATTGACTATTTTGATTTTAGGATTGGCTTGGAGTGCTGTTAGGAGTGATAGATGGAGTGCCTTTGAAAAATAAAATAATTTAAAAGTTTTAAATATATTGAATAATTTATATGTTTTATGCATTCATTATGTTTTTCTTTATAGATTCATACAAAAAAAAAGAAATTGGTTAAAATTAGAAGCGTTTAAATTATTAGCTTTCATCAAATGAAATCAAACTTAAAAAAGAATATTCAATACGAGAGATATAATTGATCTTCTCAATTTAGATTCTCAATAAAAATTTTGAGTGTTTGGATGGAGAAATGGAGGATGCTGGTGAGCAATAGTTTATTAATGAAAATCTCACTTGGAGGCAAATTAAAGATATTTTAGGAGAAGCTCATCGAAAATAGTCTTTAATATTTAGTAGATCAAAAAATCACGGGAATTCCTTTACATTGAGAGCTAATTCTTCTCGACCTAGATCCACTTTATTTGTGCTAGAAAGAGATGATGCAATTGATTCAAAAGGTGGAGGAGAAGAAGAATTTGAATATGAATAATTTTTTCTTGAAAGAAAAAGTGATTATGTTAATAAAAAAGAAAATGATGACTAATGCATTTCTTTAGTTTGTTTTACAGAAGCTTGATAATTTATTAATTTATTTATGGATTAAAACTTACCTTTTATTATAAGAGGTTTTTACTTTTTTCTGCAATTTTTAAGTTCTATTAAAGCAAAGTTTAAGGATTTAGAAATTATTAGAAAATTGAATTTCCAGGTTCACCTTTGAAATTTATCTTCATATCAGTTATGTGCACATATATGTTTTCTATTGTACATCAAGTTTAAAGTCCTAAAAGATATTCTATGCTCTATATTTGTTAATGATTTATCATTAAATTTGTTATTCTTATATAAGTTATAAGAGCTTCAGATAATAAAAGTGCTGCCTCATTCAACACTTTGCTCTTTGAAATAAAAATAAACCCTTATACATTTGATTGTGCTTTGTGCTTTGAAAACACTATGTATCACAATTTTTTAATTAAATAAAAGAAGGGCATGAGTCTTGTTCTAGATTGAACATCACGGAAGGAGCTAGTGAATATTTAGTATATGCATGTGTGATTATATGTATTTATGTTTTGTGTATATTTATATATGTATAGCCATTATGTTTTGTCTGTGTTTGTGTTTGCTTTCATATTTGTCTATATATTTGCTTGTGACAAAAATTGGAATGTGCTACCTCCTCGCACTTATAGATAACCAAGCAGGCCTCAGTGATTATTCACGTTGATGGAAAATGATATTGTCTCTATTCTGCATGCTTGGAGATGTATGTTTAACTTCTTCCGGCCAAAATGATTTGTGCTAATTTAAGACTGCATGTAACAATCAAATATCCACGGAGGACTGTTATAAGGGTGATCCCAAATGGTTAGGATAGCTCCAATGAAGATGCATGTCGGTACCCAAAAATATGAGGCTCTGAAAATTGTAGGTATCCAGTATTACTGGATTTTATTTTGCAAGCTATTACCCACCTGTTATGTTGTCAATCATAACAGTTTTCAAAATATGATTAATGCTATGACAAGCTATAGATATAAAGAATTATGTTGACTATGAACATCCTAGCTTGTAAATTAATGAAAAATAGCTGAATCTTTGAATAGAAATCTGTTGTTCAAATCTCTTTTCATTTGTGTTATAGATTGAAAAGTTGCAACGGTCTCCTCATAAGCTGAAATGAATCAGGGTTTCTCTCTCTGTATCACCTTGTTTGTCAAAATGTGTAGAAATGTGTTGTTTGGTAAATAAATATGTTTGAGATTTTTCATAGAAATTCTTTAGTTTGAATGGCTAGTATTAGCATTTTAAAAAGCTTGCTCATTTGTTTTATGTGGTTTGGATTTTCTTTTTTTCTTTTCCATTTTTTTTTTCTTTTTCATTATTTGATCTTTAACAGAGTTTTATGCTATTCTAATTATTCCTTTTATTTCATGTCATGCTATCATCAGTAGCCTACAAAGGTGTGTGTAGTGAACTGTGCGGATATTTAGAGTTTCTACCCACTTCATAGAACTCTGAAGTTTGAATGGCTTGTGCGGCGTGTAAAATAAGTATGCTCATTTGTTTATGTGATTTGGGTAATCTCTTTTTTTAGGATGTTCATTATTCAATTTTGAACTGAATTTTATGTGATTCTAATAATTACCTTTAATTTATGTTGTGCAATTATCAGCTGAATCCCATGGTGTGAATAATTAATTCATCTGAATGCCTGATCCTACATATATTTTCCTTAGGGGCATTTGCATAAAAACAAAAAAGTCTTATGTATTTACAGATCTCACACCTAAACTTTCATATT
Source organism: Phalaenopsis aphrodite (assembly GCA_003013225.1). Classification (NCBI taxonomy): domain Eukaryota; kingdom Viridiplantae; phylum Streptophyta; class Magnoliopsida; order Asparagales; family Orchidaceae; genus Phalaenopsis; species Phalaenopsis aphrodite. Next base: position 3,959,347 of record NEWO01000018.1, on the reverse strand, counting down.
TACATAAGAATTGTACGCTATGTATGTAATTTCTCTTTTGTTTTATAATTCAGATTTATTGATCTCGTTTCGATCTGCTTTCAGAGTCCAACAAAGCGATGAAACACCAATGATCTGGGAAATGCTTCTATACCTCTATGTCCTCTACTCACCTGACTGGCATTACAGAAGCACAATGCCAACTTTCTTATGTCTGTATGCCGCTGGTTTTGCAGCAACCCATTTAGTATTGCGCGTCGATGTCTTATTCAAGGTACAATACATTCTCCTTTGTCTTCTCTGTGTTCCAAGGATGTACAAATACTACATACACACTAAAGATTCTGGAGCTAAGAGGATTGCCAAGTTCTATGTAGCAACACTTCTTCTGGGATGCCTATCTTGGTTGGTAGATCACTTTTTCTGTAAGAAGCTTTCTAGCTGGTATATAAACCCTCAGGGCCATGCTTGGTGGCATGTGTTCATGGGATTTAATTCTTATTTAGCGAACACTTTTCTTATGTTTTGTCGCGCCCAACAACTTGGATGGAATCCCCGCATCGCCCATCTGTTTGGATTGTTCCCTTATGTTAGGATTCAGAAAACTAAGGTTCAGTGATGAGATTCGAAAATGTGCTTGAAAACCGAGTTTATATTTGAAATTTGGAAGTTGGGTTTGTACAAAATATTGATGATGGTCATCTAATTTTGTGGGTTTCTAAGATTAATTGTTGATTTGTAGTATGCTTTGAATTATATTTTCTTCAGGTGCTTAGGTTGAAACTTGAAATGGCTTTTTGATACATTCATTGGGGAAGTGAAGAAATGCTTCTTTTTTGAAATATTTGTTCGCTCGGACTACATAATTTTATGATTTTCGTACAGTTTTATATCTGCCTAGCCAAATTTGAGACTTTGAATGCTTGTTCTTGTTGAAATCCAATGACTTTTACTGAATCAGTGAGTAAATCATTTCAACTGTCAATAATAGGGATTGAATTTTTTAGCTGCTAATTACCATATTGGGGATTTTGACTTCATTCCCCATGCGCTTTACATGCTATGCCAAATGCTTTTATTGTTGTATTTTGAGACGCACTGCATCTATTATGTTCTCTTTTTGCACCTGGAATTAAGAATGACACATATAAATAGTCGAGGATTATTTTGGCGCTTTACAGTTTAACTGTAGCTGTTTAAGTTAATTTATATTTTATTTGTGTTCTATCTTGATTGTTGATGTGAGTTTTTGAGTTATTTTTTCAAAATACTTAAAAATATTATTCTTTGGATATATCAACTAAAATAGTAAAATTATGTATGATATATTCTTTATTAATAATGAGTTGTATAAGCTATTGATAATGTCATTTTTCGCTGTGTTGTATGAGAAAATTTCTTTTTTAGTGTTTATTCTAAATATCCTGATAAATTTTTATTGCTTTAATTCCTATGTTAAATTATTTATTTCAATTTTTACATTAGAGATTGTGGTTTCAGCCTTTTGAGTTGAAGCTCTACGATAGACTTATTTCATAATATACTAAGTGTGTATTTTGTAGTAATTTATATAATCGTATTTATAACAAGAAGGATTATTCAAGTCAATTTTTGTAATAGAATAATTTATGCATTAGAGTAATTTCTTTGATTGTGATTATAATGTCCAATAAAATTGCATTTATGACTTTTAATCCCTCCAATTTTCTTGTTTTTCAATGGTATTCGGAGGATAGGAGGCTTACTTTTTTTTATTTTTTGAAGGAATTTATTTTCTTGAATTCCTTGTAAGATTTTGTTTTTGCTAGAATAATTAATCATACTCCCATTCTTCAATAATGCTCAATTTCTTTAAAGATTTTTGGAACAATATTGTCCAAGTAGTTGTGCATAAAGGAAAGATTAAACACAAATGTATTGTTCTTATAGAAATTTTGCAAATATGTCATAATTTTTTATATTATATAATGAAAAATTTCTCATTTATAATATCATGTCATGAAAAATTATGTAAATGTGGGATTCAAATGAAATTTAAATAAGCCACCATTAGAAAGGGCATTAGAAAAAACATTAATTAAATTATTTTTTACTTTTTTTATTATTCTAAAGAACTTGAGCATACCTTGACTCAATAATTTTCAGTGAATGGGAGAACAATACATTGCATCAAGGCATGATTAGAGATTTAAGTGCTATATATGTAAATCGAAAGTTTGAGGTGTATTTAATTAAACAATCCCACTTCGGTATGTCTTAAAACTATTTTTCTAACTATTTTATAATTCAAAATATATTTTTGGAGCTCTATGTGTAGGTTCAAGACTTTAGCATATTTATGGAGTGTGTATTTCCGCCTTCGTGTGTATGAAAAAAGGACATGTCGTAACATTTTATATCATTAAATGAAGAATTTTCACATTTATAATATCACACTTAACCCTATATTATCATGCCAAAAATATTACAAAGTTTAATTGAAATAAGTTTAAATAAGTATGAGATCACCTTTCATTGATAAAATAGATTTTTTTCCCCAGATGAAAACGATAATAATTAAATAGATTGTTTTAATTTAACTTTAAAACGATGTCAAAAGTCGTTTCCCAAAGGTGGCCATTACACCAGTTTTTTTCTTTTAACTACTTACATGTTACACCTAAAATTTCAAATCTACATGAATTTCATGTAATTTTTTTAAATTAATGTATCTCAAAAATGTGTTAGCACGGACATTGAGGTGATCCAATGGTCTAGAAGAAAGTGCAACAAATGAGCGCCCACTAACTGGAGACCAAGAGACTCACTTATCCAATTGGATGCACCAGTCAAATCCTAGGATGAAGGCTAACCGAGCCAAAAGAAAGACAAAATGAATGATTTGAGTTCGAATCGATCGAACAAGAGCAAGACATATAAGTGTTTAAGCTAATCACCAAAAAAAAGCGGAGTGAAGGCATCGACTTTCTCGGTATATCCGACCCAAGGAAAGAATCTAATTCCTTACCATCAATAGTCGTCCCACGGACGCCCCTCAAGATTCCTCATTAGGACCCAAAATCGACAATAGAATAGAACATCGCTATCATCATGAAGGAAGCCCTTGTAATGAATGACCCATCTATCAATTTACACTGATTTACCCTCTGTTCGATAGTTTATGCTTGTTCTGTCAACAGTAGTCCCTCATCTAGAAACCCAGGGTTGATAACTACACTAGATCAACCAATTGGCAAAATCTAGCCAAGATTCAATCTTATTGGCCCGAATATCCGAGCTACAATGCCCATTCATCATAAAAACTCATGTCTCATAGTTCGAACTAGGTCAACCTCTATCAAAGATTTCATACCATTAGCAACCAGATCCATAATGAGCACGATTACATCTGGCATAAGGTGTGGCTAGTTTAAGGCGATGCCCTGATCGAGCGACCAAGACAAAAGAGGAATAAGACTAGAATTGGGTGGTAGCACATCAGACGAGTCTTAAAGCTCTTTATGGTCACACTAGTTCAGATTCAACTACATTTTTCATTAACTAGTCTTTTGGCCTCACAAAATGACTCAATGTGTTGACCGACTCAACTCATTTCGTAATGGGCATTCCCCACAATCAAGTGAATTCCACTCACTATAATAATTGTTCAACACTCGTACTTTGAAAAAAAAAATTAAACTGAATATATGACAAACAAATTAAGATAAACACTTATCATTTTTTCATCAAACAAAGTCAGGTTTAACAAAAAATAGTCATAAAACGTAAAAAATGCATATAATTACAAACCATTATAAAAAAGATCAATTCGATTTTTTCTAATATTATCTAGAAAAATGCAGTCGAATCAGAAAAGCCTATCCAAGAAAAATCTCTTGACAGAAATGAATAACTCATCGCCAAAATGCATTAATCGTTGGACTAGACCAGCCTTCACTTCATCTTGGTCTCTACGTATTCCGAGCCAGGCTCCATTTTCACTTCCAAAGCAACAATTTGGTTCTTCAACTCCGCAACATCTCCCTCCAAGTCTGCAATCTGATCTTGCATCACCGACACATCACCTTTAGCTTGCGCCAATGTGCCACTAGATTTCAATCTTTTGGCTTGGAAGAGAGTTCATCTTTATTTCCCACAAACTACCCACGAGTGGTGACCAACTCAGAAAGCAAATTTGCTACACTTCCGTGAGGGTTGCTTGGTGGATAAGAGACATTTTTGCTAACGACCACAAACAATTGGTGCCCACTGACAAACTATCTACAGTGATCGGGTCGACCAATACTGAAATCTCCATGTCCGCCCTTTTGCGCTACGAAGCTAAGGACACCATCAACCACCCCCCGTTATTGAAAATTTAAGACTTTCTAACATTTTTTTACAAACTAAAAAAAAGAAAATAAAACTTTTCTAAGTACAGGAAAAAGCTAAGGGTGAGACATACATTTGACGATCATCCATTGTCCTCACCACTCTCTTCTTCCTCCCTCTCCTTCAAGATTGACAATAAAGCGACAAACTACTCAAAGTCAATCCATTTGGGGGAGACCAATTGTGTCCTCACCATGCGGCCACGTCGAAGGAAACCACCTTCTCGAGCTTTGTGGTAATAAAAGCCACCTGAAAGGGGTGAGATAAGATCTTGAATAAAAAATCATCGAACGTCTTCATTGTTATTATTTGGTCCTTTATCACTTTATTCTCCTCTAGTGTGATCAAGAGCAACTAACATTGTCTCTATAACTCTGCCACCTCTGCCTTTGCCCTCTCCACGATTGTTGTCAGCTTCTGCTCGATCTCCAATCATTCTTGGTGCTCACGAATAAGAAGCGTTGACAGAAGATGAGAAGCCTCATAGGCCATCAGTTGATACTTATTGGTCGCTCGCCACATGCCTAAGAGGTTGTATTCCAGAAGGACATTTTCGTAGGTGAAAGATTAAATGGCATCAACAAGACTGAGAGGGTAAAGACCACCATGGGAGTTACAATACCAATCTTTCTTAACATCAATTATAGCAAACCAAACATCAAAGTTTGTGCTTTTGCCCCCTCATCTTGCACTGGAACCCACTCAAGCGCGAAGCTCTTATGCTTCTTTCAAGATGGAGAAGAAAGCAAGTTGCTCAGATCAGTCACGCTTACCTTCCCCTTACGACACACTTCCTCTTAGCTAGGGGTTTAAGACTCAAACTCGGGTCCACTCGGGCTGACCAAAGAAAGGTGGCTTGTTTCTTCCCTAGTAGGAAGGTCAATGAAGAAAGGTGCGGCTAATCGAGTGGTGGCAGGTGCTGCTTCTTATCGCTCTATTGAAGCCTCCTCCTCACTCTGGCTTGACTCAATCAGGCTCACCGTTCTCTCGACCTCTTAATGTTGCACGCCCGAGGGACCTGCTCCTGACAAAGAACTCTTAGTGCGTGCTGTAAATATTTTTCTCTCAATGAGAATTAGCTCGTCAGTAGCAATCCTTTAAAATAATAAACGAATCAAACTTAGAATAAACAAGTTATACACCTTTTAAATTTCTCCTACAAGGACCACATAGGTTTTCCATCTGCCCGCCACTTTAGCAGTCTTGGGCATGCAATTTCAACACCATCGATCACATGGACCTTAGTTGCTCGAGCGGGAGTCAGATGTCTCTCTCTCGACCTCTCGAGCGTCGGAGGCCATCCAATCCTCCTCAGTCATTTGATCGAAGGCAACGGTTGTAACACTCAATTGATATTTGTTGGGTCTAGATACAAATGCACTGAAAGTTAACGCCCTTCAACGTCCCAAGCCTCCACCAACAAACGATCCGACACCATCTTAGACTTTATCGAAGCATGATGGTTTGAATGTATCATCCCCTGGGAGAAGAACCCATGCAAAAATTAAGCTTCAAATCCTTCACTTAATTTTCTAGCCTCAACAGATGGAACTTGTCGACTGAGACAAACTGAATGAAGTAATCAGAGCTTACTATGAATGAAAACATATAGTTGAAAAGCCCTATCAACCAGGCAATCCTCTACCTACAACAAAACAAGACAATAGTCATAACGACCGTCATGGAGTTGGGTAGTATTTCACAGAGAATAACTCTGAAGTAATTGAAGATGGCTCGCAACTCCTGACAAAAAAAAAGTCAGAGATCGAAGTGGAACTGATTCTTGTAAAAGAGGTCGTTGTCATACAAGGAAGTTGCTTGGTTGTTCTCCATAGGGATGTGAAGCTTAATAGTGGGATCAAAAACGCTTGTTTCTTGCCACTAATCCACCTTGCCCGAAGTCACATCTCCTATTGGTCATTCGATACGACAAGCCCGGGGGCCTTCGAAGAATACTTCAGAACCATCAAGCAAAGCGTAAAAAAGAAAGTTGAGGAATGAAGCGAATAGAGGAGAAAAAGACATGGTAAAAGTGTCATGTCATCAAACTCATCACCCTTATATATAATGAAATGAAAAAGGTAAAACCATTGCACATGGGTAAAAATAGAATTCTACAATAATTTTGAAATTGCACTCATAGAAGGATTACATCAACACAAGAAATAATAAAAAAATTAATTTTAAAAAGAGACATTATAGATTACAGAAAGAGCTTGAAAATTAGCCTGAGAGAAAATATTTTACAAAGGAGCCAGCCACCGCTTCAACCAAGACATACCCAAGTAGAAACAACCTTTCATTAAAAATTTCTCCCACAAACCAAAACCGATTCACCCGATCCCTCAAATTGAGCCTAGAGTATGAGTGATCTCTCTCGGACATCTGACAGTTCCTAGCAAAAATTGACCACCTCCTCCATCCTATCTACTTTCTCCACATAAGAAAATAGTTCCCGCATATCTTTGCCTTGCTAAATCCCAACCGACCGAGCGAAAGAGTTTTTGATCTCTTCTAGGCGGCGAGCTTATGTTTCGGGAGACATATGACGCCCATCAGTTGCTTCCCCGCAAGAACCAAGCGTATTACTTTGGTGGTCAACCTAACATTCTCGCTCAAGAGTCAGGTGTCATCGACTGGCATCATGGTCAGGACCTAACCCAGATTTACAGATGGCGAGCCATCATCCTGGACTATCGAAGTCAGGTCGCGTGCACCAAGATATCATAAGGAAAAAAGAACCTAAAAAAATTGAAATCTAACAAATAAGACTGACTCTTCATACCAAGGAGTCGATCCAACTTACATGTTATAAGTGACATGATCACCTTGCGGCGACAGAGCATCATTAGCTTCTTATGTGATCAATTCAATTGGCAAATCGTGTCACAAAAGAAGGTTACGCCAATAGATCAATGGTTTTGTCAATCGCCTTAAATATTCCTCTGTTTAGTGTCAAGGAACAAATCAGATAACCCCACACAATTCGCCAACACAACAAGTTCTTTCTTAACGATATTTTTTTCTCCCTTTCACCTTTTGGACTGCAGTGCTCATTCTGCCTCCCAAAAGCAACATGACGCAGATCTTTGTAGGGGATATTGTCGGGGATTTAATGTGTTCTCCTTTACCGTGCTCAGAAGCCAATTGTTTCAAGCAAAAGGGGTCATAAAACAAAAAATGAATATGAAAGTTCAGTTATGTCTTATTTATAAGTATTCAATGTGAAAGGATCGAGTAACTAAAATATGTCAATTAAAAAGTTTCAGTGTTGATCCTACAAATATCAAATGATCTAGAAGAGAAAACTATTACAAAGGACAACCCACCAATTGAAGACCATGACACCCACTTGTCTGACCGAGCGAAGCCGTTCGAGCCAAGCTAGCAAAGCCAAAGTAGACAAAACCATGAGGAGAACAAAAAGACAATCAAGTGATCTGCGTAAGAACCACTCAGACTGAAACGAGACAAAGATGCATCCGAATCAACCATTACAAAGAAATCAACTCAATACAATAGCCAACCCTCTCTTCGATAGAGTCAATCCAAGGAAAAATCTAAGTCCACAATATTATCAACCATCCGATAAACAACCTGGTGGCTCCCCATTAAGAATCAATAATTAGCAATGCACCCAAGAGTCTTACAGTCATTTCGTATGACCTCCAAGCTACCTATACAATTTAGATAATTCACTGTCTAATAATCTAGGATCGCTTTTCAGACAAATAAGTTCTTTACCAAGAATAGAAGACACAAGATGGATTAGTCGACCGAAGTGTCCCAGCAACTTTTGTTGACAAGAATATATTAGCATTTATACTCCATCCTCTTCAAATAAGATAATTTTATTACAAATAAGACATGATTGACAACACATTATTATTCACACCTCTCTCTGTCTCTGTCTCTCCATATGTTATATGCTTTTGACGAAATTAACAAACATAAAAAATAACAGTAATTTAAAAAAAAAAAAAAAGACAAACAACTTTTCATGGATATTTTTACAGCACCATAACGTTATAGATGTAAATATATAATTTTATGTATTAAATATTTAAATACAGAAAAATTGTGCAACTTGAATGTAAATCAACTAAAATTAAATAATCTTCGTATTAATTAACAGTGCTGCATGTAAATTTCCCAAAAACAACTAAGGAAAAAAAACATTTCCAAACGAAAAAAAAATACCCAAATTTGAATATAAATCCCCCTCATCTAAAATTTTCGATTTAATTCTGAATTTATCATGATTCCAGCAATGTTCTAACTATAATAAAATAAAAATAAGTACAATAAAAAGAAGCTCAATCAGATTTAAAGCAGGAAAGAAACAAGAAAGATTCGGAAGAGAAATCAACAACTACATCACAGCAGCCAATTGCCTGCAGCTGCTTGGGTTTCGTTACTATAGTTCAACAATCAGGGCATGTAAAAGTATCAAGTAATTAAGTGACATTTACCTACCTACCGCCCAATTCTTATGTATTTACATACAGAGCACCTAAACTTTCAATTTTTACATTTACATTACCCAAATCTTTCATATATATATATATATATATATATAATGTTGAGAATAAAAGTTTTAGTGTTAGAGATGTAAATGCATAGGAATTGAGTGGTATGTACGTAAATATTCCAATAATTAAGTTGTATAATTCAACTGGCTACCCAAGAAAAAATGTAATTTAAATTCGGTAATATTTAAACCTCAATAATATTTTGGTGTCAGATCACACTGGTAGCTCAATGGGGAGAAGGTGACAAGAACAATGACATGCTGTGAAGTAATAAACAACAAAGTGTAAAATTTGTCAAAAATACATATGAATTGGGTGGTATGTATGAAAATGCCACGACATTTATATAACAGAAGCACAAAAACAATTGAAAAGAGAACAAAATACAAAATGCCAGTGCTAGCAGGGATGTTCATAATCATTCATCAGACGGCTAAATTAAACTTCAAAGAAAGAAAACACATAGGAAAAACTCCAGCAGACATTTTTACAAGCAAGAAAGGCAGGCATAATGCAAAGTTCAGTCTAAACATGAGGAACAAATTCAACTACTGATAAACACACAAGCAAATCCTACCATTGTGATTACTAATTAGTCCCTAAAAATAAGCAGTATTGGTCATCAGGGTTACCTTCGTCATAAGTGCTTGGAAGTCAAGAGAAGCTCTCTCTCTCTCTCACACACACACTACCGATAATAAGCTTGCTGATACACCGGGGGGAGGCCATTGCCGTAAGCTCCCATTCCACCGCCATAACCAGCGAAGGTAGGATAGCTGATGGGAGGGGAAGGATAGGATGCCGTAATTGGAGCCGGAACCATCTCTTCAGCTGAGTAAACATAAGCATCTCTCATGGCTGGGGGGCTGTGACCTCCATAGAAACCATGGCCGGATGTCCTTTCATAAGGGTATGGAGAAAATGGAGGAGAAGAGTATGTCGTATGTGAGGGTGATCTCAAAAATGAGGGGGCTGCTGCAGGAAATGATGAAACATAGGCATTGTTTGTGAGACGGCCTGCTTTCGCTGGGGGCATTGGGCCGCCATTGTTGGCTCGTGTGCGCTTATTTGCAGGACCACCTGATGTTTTTCGCTTTTCAACCTTTGCCTTTTCGAGATTTTCGAGCCTTTTCTGAAGGTTCTCGGGGGGAAAATCGGCTTCGAGTTTGTGCTCCTCAATACATTTCATGGCAGCTCGAATTGCCGATGGTTCCTTGCGGTTCGTATTGTTCTACGATATAGTTAAAACAAAAAATGTTCATGTAAAATTTTTATAGCAGTGATGTGCTATTGGAAAACATAGAAACTAATCTAATTAAGGCCATTTACATAGCACACAATTCCTATGAATTTAAAAATATCATAGATAAACTTTCATATTTACACTCATAGCACAAAAATCTTTAATATCACATAAAAAATAGCACTACTATCACTTTTTAAAAGTGAAATACGCATTTTGTTTAAAGCATCAAAGTGCTTATTTATGTAAATATAAAATTTGAAGTGTGAGATATGTAAATACATAAGAATTCTGTGCTAGAAATGTAAATTTTCATATAACTTATGTGCAAACATACTGTAGCTTGGCCAGAGTTGCTCCTCTCATCTGACATCAAAGCAGCTGCCTTCTTGGCATCTTTAAGGTAGGATTTCAGCAGGGGAACAGGGGGGTACTTGTGCTGAAGTCCAGATTCATAAGCAAAATTTATTGCATCTAGCTGTTGTCCCTTTAGAATTAACTCTTCTACTATGTCTGCAAATCAAAGCATAAAAGATATTCAGATAAAGCATCTAAACAACCAAAGCAGTTTTTTGTTCTTACAAAAGTGCACTCTCACATATCCAGCAATGCCTTGCCCAGCAAAGACCAGTTCGATCAGCCTTGCGAGAAGGCCATCATGCCAGGAGTGTAGAAAAATGTGAATACTGTACTGAGTGTTTCACAAAACAAACCAAATAAAAAAAGGGGCTTTCAAATACGCAACACTAAAATCTTATTTATTGGCATATCTGACAACTAAAACTGTCATACTTACATGCATACCACTGAAATATTTAACATCACATCAAAAATACCACCACCGCTATCTTTTTAAAAGTGAAATGCACCTATTCATGCAGAGGTTTATGACATTAAGGTGTTACAAGTGTAAATATCAAACTTCAGTTGTTGGATATGTAAATACATAAGCATTGTGTGGCATGCATGTAAATTTTCCATTTAAAATAATGCCAATGGTTTACCAACTTACTATTCAGAAGTGACTGCAACCGAATATGCCTTTACAATATTATGAAGTTCAAAAAGTAGCATATATCATCTAAGTGCATCCATCATTCAACCTCAAATAATCAAGATGATATTTTTAACTTTAAAACCAGATCAGGTGACCTAAAAATTCCGTATGATATCTTTTTTGTATATTGTTAACTTTAACAATAAATTTTAAGGAATCCGCTTATAGTTCAAAAGTAGAAAACTTATTGAGTCCAACATAATAGCCATAAGCTAAATATTATAGCAATTAAAGCTTTTCATGGAATATCAACTCTAGGATAAAAAAGTTAAATGAATTCAAGGGCTCTGATGAGACTTTAAAACTCGGTTTCCATTTTGGTTTCATTAGCATTGAGAACTTTTATTTGGTTTTGTCTGATCTGTTGGATTTAAGATTATTCCCCGTTGGCATTAGTCATTGGTTGTGGTAAAATAATACAAAAAAATGCATAAATTAACGGGAAAAAAAGATTATCTGATTAGGGCTTAAGTTATAATACACGTGAAAATTAATGCAAACATGCAGAAAAAATCTAATAAAACTCTTCTGACAACTCAAGAGTTTGAGTAAAGTATCATTAAAAACATTGATTTCTGATAAAATTCTTCGATGTCAGCCAAAACTCTAAAGCAAAACAATACTAAAAAACAACAACTAGAGCTGTGCTTCTTATTAATTTCAAATGAACCTGAAAATATGAATAAATTTCAGATCCATTTTGAAATATTAATGTTAAAAAATTGAAAGTGTAAACATGAATGAGGTGCATGCTTATCAATCACCTAGTAGAAAGACGGTTATGGTGATAAACTTCTTAGATGCAAATTTTCTTATGTGATCAATTACAAGCCTCAATTAGGATTCAAGAATTCCAATAAGCACTGGCCTAGAATATATAGAACATGTTCTACGATGAGTTTCAATTTCAGTGTTTGATACATAAAAACAAAAGAACAAAAAATTTATGGCATACACTTCAATATGATTCAGTACTTGAGAAAGCCCAAGAAAAAAAAGCCCTCTCAAATAAGAAGCCATAAGAATTCAATTTGATCGGGTGTTTTTGTCAAGTCCATTGCATTGCTCGTAAGATGTACATTCATGCAGATAATTAGTGAAGATGTAATATTTCAATCCTCGAGATAACATATAAACCATATGCAATGAAGCTGAAGGACTCCCACACAATGTCAAAATATCTGCAGCAAAAATCAGGAAGGAATCATTCATATGACTAAGTTTCGTGACGGAAGTTTCCATGAAAGAACTTGTTCCCAAGCACCTACAACCTACAACATGACCACATGAGCTCAATTTCAAAACTCAAAGCACCATTTTCTTGCAAGAATGGTGAGCAATAAATCTCAAAGTGTGTGGCTCGGCCCATGAACTTAAAGAAATAGCAGTCTCAAACCACTGGGAAGTAGATCCTTTCAGCAAAGATTCTATATCTACCACAGAGGTGGCTACATCAGAGATTATACATGACAATCTAACCTTAAATTATTACCTACATGCTATTTGTGACCCTTAAATCCCACAACCATCTAGTTTTACTACATATAAATCACAGGGGTAAGAAAAATAAAGCATAGATCACCAATCCTCAACAGACCCGAACTATGAAGACTTAAAATAATTAAATTCAAATTAAAGCAAGAAATTAGCGGTAAAAATACTCTCATACCGCTCATCTTATCCTCCAGACCCAGTGCAATGGCAAGCTTGGGCATTTGCTTTCTCCAGGAAATGCTTACCACCAATTTCCTATAAAACTCCCTCTCCTCCTTAACTCCAATCCCAAACGTCACCAAGTGCTGCAGGAATGCATGAACATCTTGAGCCTTCGCATTCTCCACCCCACCACGTTGTTCCATCTCATCCTTCCATGCGTCTGCCATCTCCTTAGCTCTCGCTTTCACAATCCTGGTCACCAGTAACCTCTCAGTCCCCAACTCTGGATCCGCTAACGCAGACACCAAGCCCTCCAGCAGCAACACACAGACCCAACCAAAATCTCCCGACGGAGACTTCATAGCCCGCCGATCGACAGGAAAAACCCTAGCAATCGCGTCCATAACAAACTTCGCAGGATCTATGGCCTCCTTAAATGCAAGGGGTAACTCCTTGCGTAGGAGATCTGACTCCTTCCTACTAGAGACAATAAGGTCAAAGAAAGCGTCGGAGTCCATCTTGGCGCACATGGCGCGGAGGCGGGCTGGGAGGTCGGCAGCGTCAGCAGAGGAAAGGCCGGATAAAGAAGCAGCACAGAGTTCTTCAACACGAGCAATGGCCAGGTCAACGGAGCCGTCAATGGATTCCTCTCGGCGGTGGAGGCAGGCAAGTTTGCGCTGGGTGTGGAAGTCGAGGGAACGGCGCTTAGAGCAAAGTGATTCGGACCTGAGCTCGAGGCTTCGCTCAAAAGAAGAGTAGTGGTCGGAGAGCTCCTTCCAGAGAGCAGTGCAGCTGGAGATCAGCTCCCTTTGCCTCTCCAGCTCCGCAAAGCCCGCCTCCACTGCCGACGAGTTCGGCATGGTCGAAGCAGCCGACGCCATCGCCGTCGATGCGACCGCCGGAAAATTCCCGGCACCAAACCCTAACCCTAGCAAGCGGGTAAAGAGGAACGCGACCAGTAGGACAGCAAGCTGGATCGGGCAGAGAAAAAGCGGTAGGCGGGGGCGGGGAAATTGTAGAGGTCGTAGGACGGGATAGTGGGGGCACGTGTCTGTTGCCGGCTGTAAAAAAAAATGGTCCATTGCTGGATTGATGATCTTAGATCCTTCTCTCACGCAACCGATAAGATTTAAAATTGCACGATTTTTTTCGTGGCTGAATCGATAAACATCTTAGAATAAAAGCATCCTCACCGTCCATTTAGGAATAGTTATGAAATCTGTTATGTGCTGAGGATTGAATAAGAGCAGCGTGAAAATGCTGTTTGTTGACTGGCCTTGGTAGATTGTGGAATGTGGTCACCGCAGGTGAGCTGATCGGAACAACTCGTCAACGAAGAAATAGGGGCTCGAACAACTCTATTCAAGTCTGATGTTTAGTTTAAAAATATGATAATATAGATAATATATTTTTTTTTTAACACAAAAGCATGAAAATTTTAATAGAATTTTATCATGCAGAATCGAGTTCAACTATCAAAGAAATTGAATTAGGATCGCTTTCTGAAGTGACTGAATCAAAATCGATATATTAAAGTAGTTAAATTAACCCCACCAACTACAATGATTAAATCACGCTCTTCCGTTGAAAAAACTTACTGTCATCTTTATTGAGAGGAAGACATAAACATATCTTTGTTGAGGCATCAATATAATAAAGAGGTCATGATCAACCAAAACATTTGCTAACCTCTTATTTAAAGGAATTGCATCGATAATGAGATTCAGGACTCGTTTGGGGCGGTTTTTTCGCGCAGCACGGCGTCCCCTAGCGAATCTCGCAGGTTTGAGGCGACATTTTCATCGCAGCGACCCTGACGCGCAGCGGAACGCGAGCCGCGGATCCCTCCTGTGGTCTGCTTTTACTACAAGCTTTTACCTTTCGCAATTCCTCTCCAGCACTTCCCCCCATGATTCGTCTCCCCCAACTTCAGTGATCATTATAGTCTTCCCCTATCTGCATTCATGGAGATAAGATCAGAGCTCTCCTTCAATGTCAACGTACGACAATCCCCATCGTCTTCCTCATTTCCCTCTGCACAGACAGCTTCCATGAAGTTCAGCGATTCTCAGGCTTCTCATGGCTTCAACACGAATGTCAATGAGAGGGGGGTAAAGCACAAAAGAAGACAGCCGAGAAAGTGTACTATGAATGATGAAACGTCATTGCAGGGTGCTGGTCCTTCTTTTGGATTCACTGGCTTATCTTCTACTCATCGGTTGGAGATGAATAAGAAGAAGAAGAATATGGGTTGGGGGAAGAAGATTCATACGAAATCTTTGGGTATTGTTCTTCATTCTTTAATAGCCTGAATGTGGAAAATGGATTTTTTTTTTGTAATTTTTGTTATTTTGTGTTTGAATTAGGTCTTGTTTCAGTAAATCTTATTTTTTTAAAACCTTTGTTTTTTGCAAGAATGACCCGAGAGATTTTGAATTGCATGGTATCTATGTGAATTATTGGGGGCATAATTCTTTGATGAGTCCCTCAATTGTTCCTTCTCATAGAGATATATTGTTAGAAGTGAAGTATTTGTTACATTTTCTATAAACTTGATTGGATGTGTGATCGAAGATAATGTCATTCGCCAATCAGGATTCTCGTGTTTTAATTTGGCTATGATTTTCATGAACTGTGATTTTTTTCTTTTCTTTTATCATTTTCGGCACTCGTTGTTAAGTTGGTTGTGCATTTGAATTTTTGATTTGTTTATAAGTAAAATTCTGCTTCATAAATATCAAAAATGTCACTGTCACAGTTCTGTTTTAAATTGTTTTACAAAACAATGGTAGCATGATTATTTTTTCAGAAGGTGCTGGCCCATAGCTGTTTTCACATGGCTGCACCAAACAGACAGTCAGCTTCCCCGCAGCAGCTTCCTGGGGCAGCGCAGCTGCACCTGAAAAACTGAGAAGCTGCAGCTGCGCCAAACAAAGTCTCAGTCTTATCGTCTAGGTATTGGGGATTGTTGTTGTACCGACAATATCTGAAGTTAGTCGATAATACCTTACATTCACGATATTGACCGTCTATCAAGGAATCACATGAAAGTTAGCAATGCAATCCTTGATGTATTACTATGTCAATTTAATAATCATTTGATCTCATGTATAAAAAGGCAAACGAGAGGCAAGAGAATGGTCATTTTTCCTCTTTAGTTCTCTTCGATGAATGCTTTGAATCCTCTCTCTCTCTCTCTCTCCTTCTCTCCCTCCAAAACCTCATATGCTAATTGTGCACATTTCTGACCCTAATTAGATTAGCGTCGAAAATTTTATGACATTAAAATGAGTCTCGCTAAAATCATTTTGCGTCGGCATTTGCATCAGTATTTTAATTTGCGTCGCAAAATTCTGACAAACGACGTAAAACTAACGAAGCTTTTGCGTCGAACTTGGCTGATGCTAATTTGTGTCGTTCTTGTTTAACACAAATGTGTCAACTTTGTGCTGTCATTTATCGAGAATATTATTATAGTACTAAGCGTCAGAATATTCTGATGCTAATCTGACGCAAACAAGTAACAAACAAAAAGATACATCTAAACAATTAAATTTCTTTATACCTGCAAAAAACAAACACAAACAACATAACAGAACATGTGTATATCATCATAATTGATAAAAGAAAACTTTAACTTATCTAAACAATAATATCAAATTAAATTAAAGATAAATAAATCAAAATCAATGTTTACAACTATTTGATTACAAATAAATGATAAAAATGTATACTCAGCCCCTCTTTCGGGGGATCAACATCAAACGCGTAATAAAAAACTTAATTTTCATCCTCATCATCGGCATGCTCCTCCTCATCATCCTCCTCGACAACACTCATATGTAGGGCTGTCAAAAAAAAAACTCGTTGTTTGCGAAAAGTTCGTATTCGGTTTGAAAGGGAGTTTGTGTTCGATTTGTTCGATAAGCAAACCAAGCGAAGACGAACATTTTTTTTTGTTCGATTTATTAAACGAATCAAACACAAACAATTGTGTGTTCGTTCGTGTATGATTCATTATTGTTCGAAATATAAAATAATTTGAAATAGTTATATATAAAAAAATTAGGATATTTTAAAAATAACTATTTATTATAAAAATTTATCATATTTTAAATAATTAAATCATATAAATTATAATATAAAATAAAATAATAATAATATATTAGTATTAGTTATATTAATATAAATATTATAATATTTTAGCAATTCAAATATGCAAACAAATCTTAATATTTTTGAATAATTCAAATATTTCGAACAAATCAAACAATTTGAATTATTTAAACAATTCGAATAATTCGAATAATTCAAACAATTTGAACTATTTTGATAATTCAAACAATTCAAACATTTCGAACAATTCCAACTTATTTCGAACAAATTGAACCGAACACGAACAACGCCTTTAACGAATTATTTCGAACACGAGCCTATTTCAAACAGAATTAATTTCAATTGAACCAAACACGAACACGAGTTCTGTTCGTTTGCACCCCTGCTCATATATCACTTGCTTCGGTGATGAAAACTTTCTGTCAAGCTTGTTAGATTATCCACAATCATCTGATGGCCTTCACACACTCGTCTGAGCATTCATTCATCATCATAACCCCCCCTGACAACCTCCTAATGATGAGCTTGTAACGAGTTAGAGCCACCCACAGCTGCATGGGAACGCTCGGCCTCAAATGTCATTGCATTTACTTCATGGTCATACACCCTCCCTCATCTTCTTCCCCGTCGTCTACGTCCAAAACTCAAAATCAAACTGAACAGTGGTAGATTGGCTACCACTGCTTTCGGCGGACGTTAAAGCCTAGCTAGCAATCTCTCTCAATCTCTACTGGAGCTACTCATAGTCCTCCTGCATAGTAAAGTTCAAACATTAATTGACATTTTAAACATTAAATGGCATAATAATAGCCCCGCAAAAAATAAAAAAAAATTAATTTTATTAAACTTACATAATTACATTGATACATCTAGAGTTGTTGGATACTCACTGTTGTGTGCCACCACACCGATATGTAAGGACATATAACTCTGTTGTGGATTGTTCTTTGTAAAGCTTATTGTCATGTATACATGATCAAATAAATATTAGAGTCACGTAATAACATGAATTTTTAAGCTTCCGAAATTTGAGATTATCTTACCAGCCTCTCGTAGTGTTCTATGTAAGAGATTGAACCTCCAATGTGGAGTGCAGCCCCTTTGGCTTCCTCCGTCGTTCGGTTCTGCTAATTCCTCTAGTATTCAAGAGAGGCTCATGCTTGGTCGAACTCAGCCCAGACTTCCTCACCAACCCGTGAGGTTCTTTTCCCATTCTTACGTGCTGCAGTGAACATATCCCCAAGCCTATGCCTGAAAAATTTGTCTGATCTATTGGTGATGTTCCGACAACCAGTAAAACAACATCTACAAATTAGAAAACATATCAGTTTGATTAGTATAAAAAAAGAAAAAATTAGTTTTTATTTCAAATTAAAATATCATATATCAAACTCCCTAAAATACATATCGCGAATGACAATCACGATATGTTTTCTTGAGAAATATGGCTGATCATACCTGCTCCAGATGATCTCTGTGATGCGTGTCATAGGCAGCCTAGAGGGGTAGAACATGCAAATGAAACATTAGGTACATTATAAAATGAAAATAAATTAGAAATTACTATACTGTAAAAAAGAAAGTTGACCTACGAGTCCCCTTTGACTCAATATAGACTCTGTATGCAGTGTCAACCATCTCAAGTGCTATAGTCGAGGGGTTTGGCTCATCAAATATGGAATATGGGCTTAAATATGATAGAGGAGTGGGATGTGGTGTCTGTAAAAGACCTGGTGCGGGAGGAGGGGCAACATAAGAGATCACCAGAATGGTTGCATGAGTGCCATGCCTGTCAGCCCCACTGATGGCTTTCTTCAATCTCCGACATGTGTTCCCCAAAGTCCCCTAAATGCAGGGTCTCTCTTGGAGCTGGGAGTCTGTCACTTGCAACAAAAAAAAATTGTAAACATGATTAGTATGTAATATAAGATAGAAAGGTAAAACAAATAGTGAAACATGTCATGTCTACACATGGAATCAAGAAAAGCAAGCAAGACAACTAAAGTGTAAGCATTGAAATTAAAAGCAAGTAGATGTTAAAACTAATTGCATCATAATAGGTTGTAAGTACACGTCCTTACAGCAGGAACATGCCATTTCTCGTATGTGCTCCAACTAGATAACATCGCATAAGCAAAAAAATTACTGATCATCTACATAAGAGCAGCTATAAGGTGAAGATTTTGTTTCATTGCAATATCATAAGTCAACACCCTGATTTCACATAATATTTGTGGCTCATTTATAAGAGGTTGTAAGTACACATAAATTTTATCCTTTGGGTTATGTGGATCTGGTACGATTGATGTTAGAAATAAAAATGACACGGTCATACACACATCATGGGCAAATTCTATGGCATGATAATAACTGGCCAACATGAATATGTTGGTGTAGCATGACTATAAGGTGTGAACACATCTGCACGTAAGACAAGTCTAACGTTGTGTGGTTTTACTACAAAATCTAGATAACTATGGTTGAAGTGTTTCCAAGCTTCACCAGGGATGAGTCGTTGTATTAACACTACCAGATCTGATATTATGTTATGTTATGTGGGGAGTTGTGCACACACAAGCAAACAATCGTTGAAGTCGTGAAATGAGAGAAAAATAAAAGAGACGTTTGTAAGGAATATTCCTCTAATTTTTATTCTCTCTCCCTCTTTGTTTGAACTTATCAACACTGCAAAATCTTTATTTCATCTCGCATGCATCTTCTTTGTAATATATCACACAACTGTTGAAACAACAATCTATCTTTTCACATAGTAACCCCAACTTCAACACAAACTTTTTAGTTCTCAAGGTTCGTCTCATTTGAAAATGTTTATAACTGATTAAAGCATTCCTTGGGCTTGTCAAAATCAGATTTGATACTAATCATTCTCAGGGCAATCAATAACTATGTGTGAAGTGCATCATTCTATTAGTGGTTATTGTGCAATATTTAATAATCCATAGAATTGTTGCACTTCACTTTTGGGTTCTTGGTCATCATCAGACACACTCCCAACAAAAATAAGCTCTACTCGCATCATCAATCATTTCCTCATACATGTCAGAAATGTAAACATTTATGAGGTTATAGTATGACTGTACTGAACATCTAATTCAAATTCACTGTATAAAGTTCAATACCAATAATCTAGTTAAATACCCCACGATATATGTCTAACTTCACGTCTTCAGGTGTCACGTACATTTGATTCATGTGCTTCGCGTATGACCATCAGAACCAACTTTCTTAAAAATAAATGGGTTGCGATGCCACATGCACGAACTCTTTAACACTAGCAAAAAACTCATCAGTTAATTATTTCTTTATAGATATAATCTATTATACATCCATGATTTAACGCTTCCAATATCCATCTGTATCATATATGTAGCTCTATAGATTAGTACAACATCATTGCGTCCTACTGAGTGTCATATTATTCATTTCAATTTTAGCCCAATTTCACACATATATGAAACTTTAGACTATAATCTACACATCCTACCAGAAACCTTAGACCATCTACACATCATACCTGTATCCCAAAGCCCACAAATCCAAGGAATCAACCATTTAACCCATTAACACCCAAACTAACCCATCAACCCACCGACCTATTAAATTACTACACAATTATTTTACCCTTAACCAAACAAAAATCATTTTCACAAAAAAAAAAAAAAAAAAAAACTCAAAATCAACACCAGCCTAACTCCACTGTAAACTTAGGTAGCAAAAATTTCTTGTGTATTTACATATCTCACGCTAGATTTTCATATTTACATGCAAAACACATATTTATATACATAACACTAATCTTATGTATTTACATATCTTACATCAAAATTTTCATATTTACATACATAACACAAATTTCTTACATATTTACATTTCTTACATATTTACATTTCTCACACCTAAATTTTCATATTTATATATTTACATACATTTCACAAATTTACATACATGATGCTAATCTAATGTATTCACAAATGTCAAACATAAACAAATAATTTACACACATTTTGGATCTTATGTAAAATCATCAGATCTAAAATTACATAGCATAAAGTTCTTATGCATTTACATATCTCAAACCTAAACTTTTATATTTAAGCACATATCACTATAAAGTTATATAAAACCATGAAATCCATGTATATTACATATCTAACAAAGGAATACGAAAAAACTTGAGCAAAACCCAAATATTTTATTTTTAGTTTCACAACATCTCTTTCGAGAAATTAGAGAACCTGGAAACTATAATACCTACATCAATAATGTGTTTGGACTTATCTTAAGGAGATCTAATGGCTTTATAGAAGAGTATGAAGGAGGCAGACCCACTACTAGAAGATCTTGGGTCCTAGTTGACTGAATAAGCAAAGCTATATAAGCCAAACCAACTAGGCTAAAACCGTCTGAGTCACAAGGCAAATAAAAAGACTATCAGATTATCCCAACACGAGTCATCTGACCGGAATTAATACAAAAGAGTGTCCAAGCTAACCGCGATATGAAAGTCAGCTTTATGCGATATTCTATCCCCTAATAGAGTCGATCCTATAAGATCCACTTCCACAGAGTATCTACAACTATCCTATTGAAACCCCAAAGAGCCCTCAATAGAGATTGAAGATAGTCAACTAGAGTGTCCCAGCCTACCAAACTACATTAACTAAACTCAGCCTACTGAACCGACCATATCGCCCTGAAGTCAACTAAGCTCAGACAACCAAGGCAGAAAACAACCAAACGATAAGCCCAAACTTGAAAAATATCAAAAATATCCCAATACACATCATTTCAAAATAGAGTTAAAAATTTAATATCGCAATTATACAACCCACTCTATAAATAGGGGAAACATTTTATGAAGAATAAACACTATTGAACACCATTCATCATTGTTTATCTCTCTCTATTTCTTTCCTTATTTATGCTCTATTTATTGAATATGATTCACAAACAATCTCAACTTCAACACATAAGATCTCTTGCATCAAAACATTACTTCAATATGAATCTGTGTTCATTGTTGGAGAATATGATGTCCTGTAAATGATTTAAATGATTTATTATTTTCCTCATAATCTCGTTCACCCCTGTGCATCCATGAGGCACATTGTTTAACCTCAATATTAATTTATTGTAATTAGGCAGACAAAGTTTTGTTAAAAATGTGCCAAAAAATTCCATGCTTAGATTGAATCAAACTTAAACACAATTGATTAGATTATAACATAAACATAATTAAACTTAACACTATACATGGGTCTCATTCCTCATAGTTCATCAATTCTAGTAAGGACTTTGGATCCCTACTATTTCCTTAGAATATAATTGTAGCATGCCACTCTTAGAATAAAGAATTTTTTTTTAAAAAAAGAGTAATAAATAAGTTGAACTATTTTCACACAGGGTTATTCATGCTTGGAATTGTATCATATAAGGTGTTTTAAGTTACATTTTTATCGATTCACCAAAATAAATCTCAATGTGACATTAATTTTTGTTTCAATTTTCTCATGTGAATATAATATTTTTTTTCTATTAATAATGATATTTTAGGTTCATAATAAACACTTTGATAATTTGAATATGTCGTTGAAAGTTTACATATATCCAATGTCACGAGAAAATATTACGTCCAAAAGTTTTGAACGTGTTGTCAACAGTGTAGATCACATCACTCTACCGAATGCACGATGTAGTGCGATACACGCCGTCGTCCACATATTCGGACGACAAATACAATATTTTCTTCATAGTCACACATGAGACTCCAAGTTCATCCCTGAGATGAACTCTTAAGGTATACTTCGAGTCACTATCAAGTTATTGATCATTCTCCTCTCCTAAAAATCATAATATGCTTAGCTCAAACCCAGCCGATGACGATCAAAGATGAGCTGAATGACAATCAAGATCGTGTTCCCTAAAACGAAACAACTCATTTGCATAAACTTTAAATTATGATAAAGATTTACAACAATAAATTATGATAATCTCGTGCTTTCATAGTAG
Organism: Phalaenopsis aphrodite; assembly: GCA_003013225.1. Lineage (NCBI taxonomy): Eukaryota > Viridiplantae > Streptophyta > Magnoliopsida > Asparagales > Orchidaceae > Phalaenopsis > Phalaenopsis aphrodite. The sequence goes on along the minus strand of NEWO01000018.1, from coordinate 3,936,363 downwards.
TAAGTTGAATTGATATAAGAAATTGTTTTATGAAGATCTCATATGAAGTTTTGTGATGCAATTTTTAGTAGTAGATTACATACATATCACTTACTTCTTTCATGTTAATCATTTTTACTACTCTATTAAACTTTGTTGACGGTATCATTACATGGAGGCAAAAGCTTGCAAAGGCAGGTGGAACGTTAGCGCAGGAGTGGAAGCTCGTGAAGGCGGGCAATGAGATTGCTTCGATGAGAAAACAACATACAAAGACTTCCAAAACTCCCATCTTTTGGGATCGCGACACACAAACACTAAGGGTCTGTTTGGGGCAGCTGGAGCTTATTGAATAATCTGCCGATAAGCTGATTAAAAATAATCTGCTGATAAGCTAGGTGCAGTGACTATTAAAAATTTTTATTTTTTTGGAAAAGTCAGACCGCTATCAGGAAGCTGTCACTACACCTAGATAGGTGCGGTGTGAAAACGCCACTTTTAGCGTTTTTAAAACGCATAAGCTGCCAAAACGCAGTTTACCCAAACAGTCCATAAAGCATCACCTATGTCCCACCCGCCCTTACGAGCCCCGGCTTCATAGTTTCGATCTCCTTATCTACCTTTAACGGGGAGTGGTAGAGATGATCGCGATACATAAAACTTGAGTGTTACATGTGTAAATGGCCCCATAAGACCTTCAGTCTAACCTCATTCTACTTAATGTTTAGTCACACATCGTCTGTGTTGGAAGAAACTCGGCTTAGAAACTCTATTTAAAAGCTAGAAATTAATAAAAAAATATAATTTTATTCTTCCTGCTATTAAGCACTGAGAAAATTTTCAGATTTCTCTTATTTTGAGAAATAGTTAAAAATAAAAAAATTATTATTTAAGATGTCCATTTCTTTCCAAAATATTTAATAAGAACTAATTTAAACAAATTCAAATTTAAATTAAATTGAACACGGACATGGACATTAGTAAACTATTTTGAGCTCGAGTTTATTTTAAACACAGTAAATTTCAGGCAATTACAAATACTTTTTGAGTTTTGTTGGTCGGACAACGGACGGAGCGTAGAAGAGAAAAAAAATCGCCTCCGATGTATCATATTTGTCTGGACCTAGATTATGTCCGAATACCGAATATAATGTTTCGTGCATGCAAATCCCCCATTCTTGAGGAAATATTTGTGTACGTGTTACGCACGCAGAGCTGCGTGCGTAATAACCCCACAATAACCTCTAATTCGTGATTATTAGAGGATTATTGGGAGGTTATTGATGTATTAATTCTAATAACTTATAACCGTAATGATTTTTTTAATAATCTTCATGAGTTCTATTTATGTGTTATTCCTAAGTTATTAAGAAAATTACCCACGGACAAATATTTCCCCGGTTCTTGATACACCTAAAATCTCTCATAACCCGGCGTTCAACTGTCCACGGATTGTTAACTGTGCTCTCTGTCCGTCTCTCCCATTTCTTGTTGGCCGATGCTGCACAGCCGAGGAGCGTGACAGGGTTGACTCGGCCAGACAAATTTCAAAAAAGACCTAACCCTCCTCTTAAAACCCAAACGGGGACTCCCGAAATCCCTTCCCTCGCTTATGCAGAGATCCCCTATCGCGTCTTCCTCGCGCGACAATTTTTCTCTTCTTATTCCGGAGTGTGCTATATCTTATGCTCAATCCATTCCGATTGCCTCGCTCTTCCACGAAGTAAGCGTCTTCTTCTAAATTCTGGTTGCGGAATCTTTTTTTATTTTTTTTATTTTTTGAGTTGTTCTGCGTTCTTCTTTGGATCTAGGGTTTGTTGCCCTGTTACTAATCTCGCAGCGGTGATATGGAGCCTTGATTAGGGCGCTGCGTTACTTTACTTCTTTGTGGATTCTGGCGATTTGCAATGGGGAGGGATGGGGAGTACTCCGAGGGGGCTAAGGTTTATGAGTCGAAGAAGGAGAAGAAGCGGCGACTATTGATGAACAACGACTCTGAGTCGGAGGATATCGTGATCACTCCGCGAGTGGAGATCTTTCAAGCTGGGAATGGTGTGACTAGTGGGAGGCGGAACACAGTGCCAGAGAAGGGCGGTAGTAGACAGAAGGGTTTGATGAGAGGAGATGTGGTGAAGAGGAAGTTGGGTGGTGAGGGAAGTTCAGGAAATGTTGTGGAGGCGAGGTCTGATGGGAGTGTGGAGATTATTGTTGCTCAGCCTGACGGTGAGGATCTAAGATTGGATTCTGTGGATTCTGTGAATTCTGCGGGAAACCAAAAAGATACAGCTGAGGGGATCGATAAGAGCTTGGAACCGCTGAAGCTTAGTTATAACATTACGGACAGTGCCAAGGAGAAGGTCTTGGAGTCAAAGTACTACAGGAAGAGGAGTACGGGGACAGGTGATGATGAATTTAGCAGGAAGAGAACAAAAACAGAAAATATGGACTCAGTTGACAACCAAACTGAGAAGTCCGCAGAAGACAATAAAATTACGGGCAGCAGCAAGGGTGGTATTCAGGTTTCCAATCTGTCTGTCCCTGGAGCCAAACATACGGAAGAGAACTGCTCAAGTGAGGGAAAGTTACAGCAGAGTTCAAGAACTAAGGCAGATGCTGTTAGGCGGCCAGGACGACCTTGTAAGAGAGAATCCCGAAATGTGAAGGATGCCAGATCTTCTGATGTTGCCATAAAAAAGGTGGTGAGTGATGGTGAAAGTTCACGGCACAGCTATGTTAGGAGGCAGGGTAAAAGCGGTGTTTTAAGTGTTTTAAAAGGCAGTGAAAAGTTCGCCGGCTCTGAAAATGCTAATGCTGAGTTTAAGGGGCAAAAGATTGCAATGAGATTGAGATCTTCAGGCAGTAACAGATTCATTGAATCAAACCATCAGCGACAGGGAGAAGTTCACAAGAAATCAATCTCCAATGTCAAGCCGCGTAAGGGTGCAGGAAAAATTTCTTCAGAAAATACAAGCAAATCAAACGATTCTAATGTAAATCAGGAAAATATATCTCAAAATAAAGGATCAAAGAATGTGGATTTGTTTCATGGCAATAAATCTGGCCTGGTGGCCATTAATAAGAAAAATACCAATGTGTCAGATGAAAGTCGTAGTGCAGTTAAAAATAAACTCCGGGAACAGATAAAAAGCATTCTTTTTGGTGCTGGCTGGACAATTGAGTTTAGGCCCAGGAGGGGTAGAAACTATGAAGACGCCGTCTATGTTTCACCTCGCGGTACAGGTTATTGGTCAATCACCAAAGCTTATGCTGTATACTTAAGCCAAAATAAAAGCGCCCCTGATGACAAGGAAGATTCTGAAAAAGAAACTAAAGCTTCTGCTGGAAATGATGGTGACTCCAAAGAAAGAAATTCTACATTTGATGTTATACCTCCAGAGGTCTTACACATGCTTAAAAGGAATGTGGTTAATAAAAGAAGGCGTAAAATGGAAATGGAAGATATTAAACATAAGGTTGGAGGCGGCAAGAGAAAAAAAAAGGCCAAGGAAAACACCAAATTAAAATACTCTAAAGATAAAAGAAATAGGGATGTTGTAGGAGGAATGAGATCCATAAAGAGGAAAGTAACAGTAAGAAATGGCAAAAGAAGGGGTTGTGCTCTTTTGGTTCGGGGCCTTAACCAAGATGAAGGATCAGAAAAAGGTGATCATGCTCCATATGTTTGGAAAAGAACGATTCTTTCATGGATGATTGATTTGGGAGTAGTACCGGCCTATGGAAAAGTGAAGTACATGAACAAGAGGATGGCAAAGCCATTGCTGGATGGACGGATTACAAGAGATGGGATTCAGTGCAGCTGCTGTAGTAAAATTTTTACTGTATCAAAGTTTGAGATTCATGCTGGCAGTAAGCTGCATAGGCCATATGAGAATATATGTATGGAGGTATCTGGTATATCTCTTTTGCAGTGCCAAATAAATGCGTGGGAAAAGCAGGAGGAGTCCACAAGTTGCATATTTTATGATGTAGACACTGAAGGGGATGATCCAAATGATGATACCTGCGGCATCTGTGGAGACGGTGGTGATCTGATCTGCTGTGATAGCTGTCCTTCAACTTTCCATCTGTCCTGTTTAGGCATAGAGGTAAATTGAGATCTTTTCTTTTTTTGGCACATTTACAAACATAGCACACAATTCAAATGTATTTACATATCTTCCACCTAGACTTTCACTTTTTACACATATAACACTCAAATTTTCAATATCACATAAAAAATAACTCTAGTGCCACTTTTTAAAAGTGAAATATACCTTTCCATGCATTAGTTTAAAGCACCAAAGTGCTATATAAGTAAATATGAAAGCTTAGATGTGAGATATGTAAATATATGTGAATTTTGGGCTACATAACTGCCACAGGCGTCTCATGCTTCTGGATCGGATGCGGGACTCTCGCAACCGAAGCGGGCTTTCCCTGCATGAAAAAAATGAACCGGTCTAGGTCTTTCTTTGCGGTGGAGTGCTGGCCGGTTCCTCGGCCCACACATAGTTATTCTATTATTATAAATTTACTTTCGTGGGAGTCTAGGGTTTATTTTGTTATATGTCTGTTCAGGACAACCCCCAACGACTCTGTTATTCCATCTAGGGCTGTATCCAAAGTTTGAGTGGTTCTCTAGCTGCATCTCTCTCCCGAGATGGTGATCATCCTTCCTTCAACCCTACAACATCTTTTCCTCATCGCCCCCCCTCATCTTATCTGTGCAGATGGCCCAAAACAGCTGCTATTGCTGTCCTTCCTGCAGTTTTCTGCCTTTCAGCCGCCAAAATTGCCTTCCCCTCTCCTTACCTTGCTGTCACCACTGTTCCAACCAACCCGCATCGCTGCCACCCCAAAACCCCATTGCCTTGCTATTTTACTGCTATCCGGCCATCCTACAGCGTCGTCGCCCCCCAAAAGCCCTTTTGCCTTGCCATTTTACTGCTGTCCGGTCATCCTACATTGTCGCCGCCACCTAGAAACCCCTTGGCCTTGCTGTTTTATCGCTGCCCTGCCATCTTACCTACTTGCTGCCTCCCATGTTAGCAAGCACCTGTTGTTTCCCTGCTGTCACAGCCCCTCTGCTCCTTTTCTCTCTCTCCACCACCTTTCCAGGCCTCTAAGGACCATCAACATAACCCTAGATCCACCCTAAAAGCGCATAATGTGTCGTATTTGTTGTTACTTCTTATTTCAGTTTATTTGGTTGTAATTCCATATTTGAATTCAGCAATAATTGATTTTTTCTATTATTATTTTGTTAACTCCGGCATCAGTATGTATATTTGCCCCTTTTTTTTTCGGGTTTCATGAGTCAAAATAGAAAGTCCTCATTTTGGACCCCCGATGCATATGGGGATTTCATGCTGGACAATTTCCATGGCTTATGTCACTAGCCCTTTGCTTTAGCTTTTGCATTACATGGACACTGCTGAGGTGCTCTAGACTGAACCAAGCTTTTTTAGGTCTTGTAACTTTTGTACCTCTCCTGTCTCACTTCATCTCTTGTTTTCTTGTGGTATTCTCCATTGGTAGACTTATTGTTTTCATGGTGGTTGTGTCTGATTTGGTCGTGTTCTATCCAAATTATTGGTGTACCTCTGTTGATTTTTTTTTAAAATCTTTTTATTATCTAGCCTTTCTTACTTAAAGGTTTTTTTTTTTTACCACAGATGCTCCCCACCGGAGATTGGCACTGTGCCAATTGTTCTTGTAAATTTTGTGGTGCGGTGCATGATTCTGCATCTCAAGTTGAGGATGCATCTAATGTTTTATTTACTTGCTCACAATGTGCACGAAAATGTAAGAGTTTCGGCAGCCCTCACCAGAATACTACTATTTGTTACATTATTTCATTAGTAGGTTACAAGTCACCCGTGACACTTTTTTGGCTGCTAATTTTATGTAGTTCACAAGGATTGTGTTCCAGAGGACGATGCTCTTTCTACTGCTCCCAAAAGCTCCGGCAATGTGTTTTGTGGGCGAAATTGTAGAAAGGTAACACTATCATCTTTAAACTTTTGATGAACCCAAAACTTTATTTTCACGTCAGTGGCATTTGGTTTCATGTCTCATTATTCGTTACAAACTCATTCACTTTAGATTCTTCACTTCGTCTGTTTTTCCTGTAAACAAATTCATGGTAGGGTAAGATATGCGAAGTTTGAGCCCTTGCTCAATTTTGCATCTATCACCTATTTTCTAATAGATTGAGTCTCAGATTCGCTTTTTAATTTTTTAATAGATTAAGCTTTGGTCCGTTTTGTTGACTTTGATAAGATTTTGACTATCACACTTCTTACATTCATTGCTTTCATCTCATGTATGCATCCTGGTAAGGAATTAATTTTATTATGATGTTTTTTCAGGTAGATTTAGTCCACCTCAGACTTTAAATTGAAGATCGAGTCTTACCATACTATCGTTTCTGTAGGTGTTCAGGAAGTTGCAGAAGCTTACTGGTGTCAGGAATGAGTTGGAGGCAGGATTTTACTGGAGCATGGTTAGGCGGTTTGAAGACCCTTCCAAACCTCTATCTAGAATGGCTCAAGCAGTAGAAAGCAACTCTAAGATTGCTGTTGCCTACGCTGTTATGGATGAGTGCTTTGTACCTATAACTGATCAGAGAAGTGGTATTAATCTGATTCACAATGTTGTGTATAACTGCGGGTAAGCATTTGTTCTTGTTTCATTTTGCCTCCAAACAAGATTACTTTTCTGCAAAATATATACTGAAACTTATAGGAATTTTGATGTACATACTATTTTATCATCTTATATTAAACCTGTATGTTCTTCTATTCTTATTCACACAAGTATCTCTGGCACTTTGTCGTTGCAAAAGAAAACTGTTTATGCCTAAATTTGTTTTACCTTTCCTTTTGCCTACTGCAGTCTGTGTTATGCCCTATTTGAGCTAATTAATTTTGGGGACTGGTACCGGAACTGGTTAGGAATGTAGGACGATGTCAGAAGGCGGTGGTGGCGTCGACATGGTGGTAGGGTGAGATGGGAGATGTTGGGGTTTGTTTGGGTTGTTGTGATGTTGTTTGGTTGGTTGTGGGTGGGTAGGACAACAAGTGGTGGAGGTGTATGTGGGTGGGTTGGGTATTGGTTTGTGTGTTGGGGGAGCGGGGG